>SSNR01000033.1:659005-671957 GCA_006937965.1 Callopanchax toddi | reverse complement strand
CCCCCCCCCCCCCCCCCCAAACAGAACCATGTAGCGCTTCATTAATACTGGCTCAGAATCGGCACTGGACCTCAAACTGGGCACCAGCTTCATGGATGTCCTCCTGCTCCAAATCCCAACAGGTCATCAACAGAAGTTGATCAATTAGAGCAGCATGTCTTGTCTTTTGCTCAGCTCCTCAGGTGTTAATCTGGAGTATTATCTTGTTTAGAAATAAGAAATTCTTGCTGCCTTGTGCTTGTGTGAAGCCTTATTTTGAAAGCATTTGATTATTTTAAAATCAGATCCTTTAAGTGTTCTTGTATTCTGTGACAGCTTTGTGTGTCCATTATGGTCCTCGTGTTTCTGTTTGGTTGTCATTGTGTTTTAAAACAAGTAGTTGGGCTGCATGGTGAAGGCAGGGTGTGTATTTTGGTTGTGTTTATGCATGTGTCTGGGTTCTTTGAGACCCTGACACCAGCTGTTAAATAGCCCACATCCATAGGGGTGTTTGAGCAGAGCCAGAGCTAAATTTACCGCTAATCTCCATCATGAATGGAAACAGGGCTGTTGTAGCTGTTCCTTTGTGTGAGTCGCTGTCCTTCCACTCCTCTAATGGGATGTTATTTGTAGGTTGAGCCAAATGCCACCATTGGGGAGATCAAGTCTATGTTCCACAAGTCTCGTGAGTGCTACCACTTTGCTTTTTAGTCATTTTTTTAACTTCAAACCTTCAAATCCAAGACTGGCAATATGTCCTGTCTGGCTGTATTTCTGTCTGTTTTTAGATCCTCAGTGGTATCCAGCCAGACAGTCCATTCGCCTCGACCCAAGTAAGTTGGTGTTAATTTGATGATTTGTTATTTAAATAAGGAGAGGCTGGTGCTGTGTATTTATTATAGTCCACTCATTAAACCTGAGACTTTGTCACCCTATTTGTTTCAGAGGGGAAGTCTCTGAAGGACGAAGATGTGTTGCAGCATCTTCCTGTGGGAACCACGGCAACCTTCTACTTCAGGGACCTGGGAGCTCAGATCAGCTGGGTCACAGTGAGTATAAAGCACAGACATGCCCACACAGGGGAACGTGTTGTTCTGACACAATCAGGTTCAACAGCTCTGACAAGTTCAAAGGCATGAGAGCACAAGTGGGATCAAGCACACCTCGATATGGAGAGTTCTCACTGCGTTTGAAAGGTGTTGCAACAGACGAGTCTCTGTGACCTGGAGGTGAATGCGCTGCACAGGACAGGACTGGTATTAATGGTGACGTTTTCTGCTTGTTGATCACAAAGACACCCCTTGTACATGGGTCCTAAAAAAACTAAATCCACCCGTCTTCACAATCCAAAGCAGTTCTATCACCTGCTAAAGAATATTATTTGTTCATGTTAAAATATTTCAAAAGGTTTTACATGTGTACCATTCTTGTCAGTGCCTGCATGTAATGAAAGGGAATAATGTCAAATTACACTAAAATATGACTAAATGGTCCGCACCAGTCTGAAACTGGAGCTTTGCTTTCTCTCAACATAGTTTTTGTTCACCAAAGCTTGTGTTACGAGGGGACAGTCTGCCCACATGCTTAGGAAAAGATGTTTGTAAAAGGACCATGATGTTTTAACTGGTGGTGTCCAGTCTGGGTCCTTGAAGGCCACTGTCCTGTATGTGTTCAATCGGGACTATTCACTTCTGATTCAGTAATTAAATCACCTCTGCAAAAAATAAAAGCTCAATCACGCAAACTATAATGTAAGTACAGGCTTCAAATCTTCAAATTCTGTATATAGCTGTTTAGGAATTTATTGTTCTAGAAAAAGTGTGCATGCAACCTCTAAAATGTGCAGGATAATGGTCTTCAAGAACCAGGATTGGACACCGCTGCTTAAAAAAATGCTCAAGTTGCTAAGATTTAACATTATCCTGGGTTTTTGTTTTGTTTTCAGGTGTTTCTGACAGAATATACGGGCCCACTGGTCATCTATCTAATGTTCTACTTCAGGGTTCCCTTCATCTACGCACCCAAATACGACTTCACCACCAGTAAACACTGGGTCGTACAGTGAGTACAGATCTACTGGGCCTCTGGTTCTGGTGCTCCACACTGCCTGTTGTAGCATGCTGCTGCCACTTGGGGGCAGCCTTAAATCAGAAACTGGTGTAAACTACTTTAGTTTACTCTGCTTCTAAGACAGAAGTCATAGTGGAGCTTCAGACTTGAGGTAAACTTTAGGACAAGTGGTGAAACATCCTCAGGGTCCAAGAAAAAAATGTTTAAACCCTTTTTCCTTTCGTTGTGATAAAATATTTTGGCATTATTCTCCTTCCACTTGAACATAACTTTCAGTCAATCTGTAACCAAGCTGTCTGCCTCGATAACCTACCTATAATCCTTCACTTTAGCTCTGTTCTAACTTTATGGACTTGCTGAAAGCTGTTAGGATGGGGGAGTTGCCTTAAGGACAGCATATTGTATTTAGTTGTTTCTTTGTTTTATGGTTTTTGTGTGAAAACTAAGGAATCAGTGCTGTCATAGGTGAAGATTGGGGGAAATGTCTTGTAAAAAGCCAAAAGTTATCAAGCCATGAAAGTGGTGGAACTCGTTCGACAAGAAAACCTTACATCAAAGTTGTTTTCTACCATAAAGGTATAGGTTTTGTGGAAGTTGTATAAATAAATGATACTTTGATTTTCATTATAGACTCATATTTTTAAGCTGTTTTTTTTTTTTTTTTTTTCAAATTATGCAAGTTTTCTATCAACCCAACAGTTATAAAACTACAGGGACTCTTCCACATAATCGTTGTGTTTTATTAGTGACATTCAGGTACATTTTGATGCCTCCACACAAGGTTTAGCAGTTTTTTTTAACACATTTTTGGGTTTGACAGAGCCATTAGATTACATTCATGCTGCTTTATTATTTTATTATTATATTTGCTGAATTCTTTTCAGAAATAAAATTACATTAAAATTCTCCAAATATAGGAAAAATATTAGTTGGTGTAATGAAACTAATTAGACTGATTTATTTTTTTGTCCAGTCTCGCCTGCATGTGTCACTCGTTCCACTACGTTAAGAGACTCCTGGAGACGCTGTTTGTCCATCGCTTCTCTCATGGGACGATGCCGTTACGAAACATCTTTAAGGTCAGGTCGATGACGGATTAGGAAGTAAAACGTGTTTTAATTTATGAATAGAGCCAGACATTAACGTTCTTTACCACACTTTGTGTTTCAGAACTGTACCTACTACTGGGGCTTTGCAGCGTGGATGGCGTACTACATCAACCATCCATTATACACACCACCCAGTGAGTATGCAGGCCCCCATCTTTCATCACACATCTTTATTATCTACTGATCATACGTGTCCTTTTCAGTCTACGGGGAGCAGCAGATCAGACTGGCTCTCATCATTTTCTTGGTAAAAATATTTCTCAACACATTAGTTGTTTTGTAGGATTTGATCAGACTGATTAAATGCATTAATAAAACAGATCTTGAATATATTTAGATGGCAGAGTCATTATAAAAATGTGTGCATGATAATGTTAATGTTGTTTTTCTCAGTTCTGCCAGATTGGAAACTTTTCCATCCACATCGCTCTCCGGAACCTCCGTCCACCAGGTGAACACACCGTACAGCCGTCTGTCACTCAAACAATTTACTATTTGAACCACATTTTGTTCCAAACGACAGAACGTGTTGCTTTTAATCTCATTGAATGTGTGTATAGTGACAGTAAAGGCTAATTGATTTAGACAAAATAGGGATGTACCGATACCACTTTTTTCAAAACCAATCCGATACCGATACTTAAATCTGAGTACTCGCCGATACCGAGTACCGATACCGATACTTCTACCACACAAAAAAATGCAACAAATTGGAATACAGGTTTTATTTTTTCTTCTCAGCTTTTTACAACAAATAACTGAGTTAAGTAAAAAAAAAATATATATATATATTAATAAAAATGATCACAAAACTAAAATATAAGGTGAAAAATAACCATTTTCTGTGATTTCACAGTGAAATTATTGCAGTTTTCCACATTTTAACCAAATAAAATGAACTATTTGGCACCAACTCCAGCTCTCAACTGTTCATCTTTAGCTCAATAGCTCCCCCTAGTGTTCAATATAGGAAACTACAACATAAATCACAAGTCACAGACAGTGAAGCCACTGGTATCGGGTAACTTTAACCGATATCGGCCCGATATCGATACCAGTATCGGTGCATCCCTAAAAAAAAAAAAAAACCAAAACATTTTTAATTTGAATCTGTTAAACTAAAATTGATTAGTTTAATAAGTCTTCTGCTTCTTGTGTTTAGGCTCTAAAACCAGGAAGATCCCCTATCCGACCAAGAACCCCTTCACCTGGATCTTCCTGCTTGTCTCCTGTCCCAACTACACCTATGAGGTACCGTGTTCTCCAACAGGATGCTACATATAAACGAGTTAATGCAAGGCACTAAACTGGTGTACAGAAACCTGTATTTTTGTACCTTCTACCAGTTTATTAGTGTATCGTTTCCTCTTGCAGCTGGGCTCCTGGCTTGGGTTTACACTGATGACCCAGTGTCTGCCGGTGGCCTTCTTCACCTTGGTGGGCTTCATCCAGATGACCGTTTGGGCCAAAGGGAAGCACCGCAGCTACCTGAAGGAGTTCCGTGACTACCCTCCTCTCCGCTCACCCATCCTCCCTTTCATCCTGTAGAGGATCAGTCAGCTCTTAAAAACCAGAATCAACCTGAGGAGATGTCCCTGCTCCAACACTGGAAACTTAATAGACTGATAGAATCTAAACCTGCTCCCCTCCTGCTTTATGTCGAGTAAAAATGTTAAACACTAGATTAGTTCTAATTTTTTTTGTATTGCAGACAAACTAATCTATTCTGGTTGCTTAACTGGTTTCGTGTTTCATCTTTCTCCTAAACTGAATGTCAGGCAGTGACTAAGAGCTGCTTTTTCACCAGTGTTTTGTTGAGTCTGCACCTGATACATCCTGAACTTTTTAGTTTAAATGACCATGAATATGAAACTAACAGAATTGGATTTTGTTGTCTGAGGTAATTTATTAAAAAAATAAAACGACACTTATCCTTGTTCCTTTAAATCCATAACTAACCTTTTTGGGTGTAGGGTTAGTATTCAAGAAGGTTGAACCTTTTTGTTTAGAAGACACTTTATTCATCTGAATATAATTTCCTGGTGATGTTTCCAGAATACTACAAGACTCTGGGGCGTAGAGCTTAAACATTATTGTTTAATGTGAACAGCAGGTATATACAAAGAAGCACAATTAGAAGAAGTGACTAAGCAGCTTCTGCCTTGGCCGCGATTCTCTTCTTCCTCAGCTGGAGCCTCCTCTCCCTCTCGTACTCCTTCATACGCATCACGTAGCTGAGGGGAAAATACACAAAGGTGGAAAAACTCAGACTAGAATAAAGTTACTGTTTAACCTGAAGCCTCTATAAAGAGGCTGACATTTCAAAAATACATTCCCTTTATAAATTAAGAGTGATTTGTTTTTTAAGGTTGTATTTCCTTGAAATGCATAAGAAGGTCATTCAGAATAAGTTATCAAAAACAAGCTGCCTTTAGAGAATTCATGATATCCACTTCCACTGATTTGCAGATGATTCTGATTTATTTACATGCCAAGACACCTAAATGTAACTAAATTAAAACAAAAGGCATCCAGTTCAGGAGAAATTAATCTAGACAGTTTTGGAGGCAATCTAGGTCCTACAGTGATATTTAATTCATCTTCAGTAAGAAACCTCAGCTATGACAACTTCTAAACTTGACATCAGTTCAGTCTCACAAACAAGCTTACTTAAATGATAACTTCTGGCTTTTGAAGATTTTGAATAATTATTGATGTTTTCATTACAACTCTTGGTTTATTTCCATTCCCTGTATAAGAGTCCAGATCAGTTCTCTTTGTTGTTTAGAGGTTGTATAAAAGGTTTCTGCTCATCTCCTAACAGAAGGTTTTGAGCTTTATCATATTTATTTTATTTGTTTGGGAAAAACAACAAAGGCTGCACCAAAGTGCTTAACAGCAAAACAGGTAAACGACAAACATACACTACTCACAAAAAGTTAGGCATATTTGACTTACTGCTGAAACCTATAGGAAATTTAAAAAGTTCACCTTGATATATCATGAAAGTAGGGTATTTAAGCAGAAGCATGTAATGGTGATTTCCTTGTCTCAGTTTACTGAAACAAGTACTGTCAACACGACATCCCACTGTTCTTGAAGGGCCTTCAGGTCTGAGGTTCTGCGGTACAGAGCTACCAGTCTACACAGCGACTCGGCTGATTCCATAGGTTTTCTATGGGATTCAGGTGTGGATAAAGTGCAGGCCGCTTCATTTGAATAACCCCCGTCTCCAACATCCATCCCCTAATGATACGACCTGGATGAGCTGGTGCATTGTCGTCCATGAAATTAGGCCTGTGTTGTTCATGCATAAGAACAATGACTGGATTAATAACGTTATCCAGGTAGTATCAGCTTGCCACAGTGAAATTCACAAAGTGTAGGGCAGCTCTGTATTTACTAGACACACCTGTAACCCCTCCACCGCCAAAGGCTGGTCTGGTGACAACAGTAGCTCCGTGATCTCTCAACATTGTTAGTGGCCATCATTTCTGCTCAGCATGAATCAATGTTATCAGTGAACAGCACTGAGACCCACTGGTCCCTCATCCAGCGTAAACGCTCCCTGGACCATGTGAGATAATGCCGGGCGGTGTGGTCAGGTACCCTTGCAGGTCGTCTAGCATGCAGACCACGCTGATGTAAACTGTTTACAATGGTCTGACGTGACACTTGGGGCTTCTCACCTCCCTTAAATGTGCCTTTAGTTTTGTGGTGTTCATCATCCGGACCTGCAGGGCACTGTTCACAATGAGTTGGTCACCAGTGTGGAACGTGGCCAATAGATATCCACTTCTATGTCTTTCTGTGACTCTTCAGTCTCTGTATCTCAGAAGCAACCTGCTGATGACGCTCTAAGCTCTGTGGTCACTTCCCGTTTGAAGCATCGGATACTGTTGATCAATCATTAGGTGTCATCTTGGTCTCATGATGTCCAAATGTGAACAGCATGATGAGGACTGTTTAAATAATAATATTCTAATTGAACCAGGAAATGTATTGGCTGATTTATGGATCAAACACCTGTGGTGAATTTAGCGTTAAGCTCTTTGTTAGAGAACAAGTTGTGCAAAAAGTCTGAAACAATGAACAGTTGGACATGTGCATTCAAAGGCTTAGGAGAGGTCACATCAAGTTCACCTGTAAAGGTTAGAGTGCATTTGAGGTTCATCCTGAAATTTCACCAGAAAGACAAATCCCTAACTTTGTGAGTAGTGAAAATCTTGAAACACCAAAGGCGACACTAGTAAAGGAAAAAGGAGTACAACAAAATATATAAAAACCCACACAATAGGAAAATATTTACTTATAATTTTACAAGCTAACAAAATCATATAAAAATATATCAGTTTCCTCTCTTTTACCAATAGTCTCCATAACTTACTCCTGGTGTTCACAGTAGTCCCAGTCGTGCCTCTCATGCTTGCATGCCAGGAAGTTCGGCCAGTTGTCCCTCTTACACTTCATGAATTTCATCAGATAATGGGCGCAGTAGTCTCTCTGCTGCACAGGCAGCTGGGCCAAGTTCATCTGCTCCTGGGTTGCTATCATCTCTGCCAAAAGGAAACAACACAACCACTAATCAAACTCCAACGTGATTCTATCAGTCCTGATTAAAGGATACGTTTTTATGATTTATAATAAACAGTAATCAATGCATAAAAGCTACATATGAACCCATTACTCCAGACTAAAGTGTTTATTTTCTTTGCAACAAAATGTAATGGTTATTAAAAAATGTTTAAAGGGTTAAAATTACTACAAATGTAACTTTACTTCATTAAATACCTACACAGAAAGTTATCTCAGGCTTTACACAAAATACTGGTTTTTGTTAGTACTTTTTCCAAGTATGCATTTACAAAGGAAGAGCTATTTTCAGGATAGAACAAGAAAAAACAAAGAGATGCACAAAAACCCTATCATTAGGTATTTATATTTTCAGATTTTTACACAATATTTAGCAATGTTTTAAAACATACTCATGATTTAATGTGACGTTGATTTTAAAACATTATGCACCTTATTAAAGCAGCTTTTGCGTATTATTTTATTAGTTTTATGGTTTAGGTGCATGATCACATGCTGATTTTGTGTCTGAGTTTGACATCTCCAGCTCGGCCTCTCTTGACATTTGTAATATAAATTTCGTTGTACTCTGCCCATTTTTAGAATACTTCCAGGATTACAGTTCAATTGCTTATTCAACTATTTAGTAGTCTTTATAAAAGCAGCTACGATCGTTTTTCAATTATTTGTTTTGACAAAAAGTGTCACAGACTGACACTTCAACCTTTAACTAGCTGCTTACGACAGCGAACCAAGCATGACTGCAACTAAACGTTTACACTATTCATTCTGCACTTCTAGCTCAGATCGTAAACGAGACCGAACCAGAACCTGCTCACCGACCTCTTTCTTTTCTCTCTCCGAAGCCAAAATGCGGGTCGAACTCGAATTTCTTCGCTGGGTCCGGCTCGGTGTCCCTTTCGGTGATATACCGCCTTACGAGGTGAGCGCCCATGGCACCACTATTGCTTGGGTCCTCCACAAACTAAAAATAATATATTTAGTTTGTTTTTGTTCGCTGTTAAAGAAATGTTTACAGATTCAATTTACAATCTGCCATTCGGTCACCTCCACAAACCCCTACTGCCACTTCCGCTGGGTTTGTTGGCAGCTACAAGCTAACGGACAGGGGAACTTCCGCCACCTACTGGACTGGAGGCGGAAACGAATAAAATAAAATAAAATAAAATAAAATAAAATAAAAGAAAATAAAATAAAATAAAATAAAATAAAATAAAATAAAATAAAATAAAATAAAATAAAAATAAATTAAATTACATTACATAAAATTAAAATAAATTAAATTAAAAAAATCTAAACAAAACAACCAAAAGCCAAAACAAGCTTAATAAAATGTTCTTCATAGTTCAAAGCTTTGTAGTGATAAATTTAGCTAGAGAAACTTTGAATAATAAATATGTTTGATTTTTTTTAATTTATTAATTGAAAATGTTGCCTTTTCTTTTTTTTTATTATTTTATCCTAAACATTACTCTGATCCAGTGATTCAAAAACTTTTTGACATCTGGCCTAAAAATAACAATGGCAAAGATTTAGTTGCAACCTTAAATTTTGCTATTTGCAAACATGAAATCAATTATAGTCAAAATATTATATTATTTATTTAGTTCTGGAGATAATTTTAAAACCACTATGCTGATCAATAGACAGATTTGATCAATCAAACTTAACTCAACTCAGCTTTATTTATAAAAGCAATACAACATAAATCCACAAGGAAAACCATGAATAATCCTAAAACATAAAAACTTTTTAGTATGTTTTTTATTAAAACAAAAACCATACTAAAAACAAGCAGAATAAAACCAAAATAAAATGGAAGAAAAAACATGTCTTTCGTTAAAAGCTTGAAGAGATTGGGCACACTTTATTTAGAAAGGAAGATTATTTACTGGCTTTGGGATCACACAGACACACAGTCTCCCCTACTAACTAATCTAGAACATGGCAGTGATGATCTAAGAAGATGAATTCTGATAAATATTCAGGTTCCAGATCAGGCAAAGTTTGAACAACAAACAGAAACATGTAGAAGTGAATTCTACAGTACATTTAACAGGAAGTCAGTGGAGACATTCTTACATGAGTGATCCTGTTTCTCCATCTGGTGTCAGTTAGGAGTCTGAGACACACACCTGTGTATCATCTGCATAGCATTTTTTTTTTCTTTTCTAAAGCATTTTCATTCACTGAAACAAATTTAGGCACATTTTTCATTTAACCTTGATTTAGTCTCAGTATCAGATCGTAGTTTATTACTGGTAGAGATCGTCATCGCCTTCCTCTCTGTACAAGGTTGGCCTCTCTGATCCAGAACCCGAGCCTTGACCTCCAGACCGGGTGCCAGTAGCCGATGGGAACCTGGAAGAGACATCTGGAGTTAAAATCTAGATGACATCTAAAACAAAGTCATCTGTAGCGTGTGTGTACCTGAAGTTTCCAAATCCTCGGCTCTGCTGTAAAGTTTGTGCAAACATCTCATACTTGCGGATGTCGTTGTCGCTGACGGAGCGACGAGCAAACCGCATCGCCTCTTCAAAATGGTCCTTCCTGATCTCCGGTACCGGGTCGAAGTCCTCATCCTGGAGACGGGAAAGCAAATGGTTTTTAGAAACAATGCACTCATTTCAAAGTGTTTATCAGTCTGTGTGTGTTCCCAGTCCAAAAGTTACAAAACACACAGCCGCCCTTTAGGGAACAATCACTTTTTCACAGTCTCTACCTGTACCAAGCACATGCAGCCTGGTGCGACTGTGAGACGTGACTTTTTGTGTGTTAATGTGGAACTCAGCAGTGGTGGCTGACCATCGGGACGCCCGGTCTGTTCTGCCTCTGGCGCTCGGCCTTGATCTCAGCCTCAATGGCCTCGCGGATGGCCAGCTTACAGGCCCGCTGGCAGATCTCTGTCAGGTCAGCTCCGGAGAAACCCTCCGTGATCCCAGACAGGAATTCCAGATCCACATCCTACAGAGGCAGATGAGGATAGAAATCCATCACTTCAGTTAAACAAATCTTGCCAGAGGACTAAAGTTTGAAAATTTTGCAGGACTAATCTTACGTTTTTACATTTTCCTTTAATTTTCCTGCCTTACTTACTTTGGCAACAGGTGATTTGCGCAGGTTGGCTTTAAGAATTGCTGTGCGTGAAGGTTTGTCAGGCAGCGGGATGTAGATGAGCTGGTCCAGACGACCCGGACGCAGGATGGCTGGGTCTATGATGTCTGGTCTGGAGAGATAAGAGGAGGGATGGTGAGACACATCGAGTTTTTATCTATTCATCATTTTCATGTGGGGGAAAAAAAGAGTGCAGACCTGTTTGTTGCACCAATGATGAAAACATTCTTTTTGTCGGACATGCCATCCATCTCTGTGAGAATCTGGTTGATGACTCTGTCAGCTGCACCACCTGCATCCCCCGCCCCACCTCCTCTGGATTTAGCAATGGAGTCCAACTCATCAAAAAACAAGATGCAGGGCGCTGCCTGTCTGGCCTGTAGGCAGAGAAAAGTGAGTCCAAAAGATACAATAAAGCATTCACCTGCAGGAAGCGCTAAAAGCACAAAACTTCAGCTCACCTTATCAAACACATCTCTGACGTTGGCCTCGGACTCTCCAAACCACATGGTGAGCATCTCAGGCCCTTTGATGGACACAAAGTTCGCCTGGCACTCGTTGGCGATAGCCTTCGCCAGGAGAGTTTTCCCACATCCAGGAGGGCCGTAGAACAAAACCCCACGAGACGGGGTCATCCCAAACTTCAGGAACTTGTCAGGGTACTCGACGGGGTACTGAGGAGAGCAGGATGAAGGTGGATGGATCATTACAACTAGATGTGCTTAATGTTGTCTGGAGTGAACTTGTGGGTGTTTCTTCTACCTGAACAAGCTCTTGAAGTTCTCTCTTGACCTCGTCCAGCCCTCCGATGTCCTCCCAGTTGACTTGAGGGACCTCTGCTACAGTCTCTCTCAGAGCAGATGGGTTGCTTTGACTTAATGCCCACTGAGGGAGGAAAAGAAGACACATTCATCTTTAAGAAATACTTGTTTCTTTAGGTAATTAGTACATTTTTCTTCACACAAATAATATGAATGAGCTTCAGTTTACATGCATTCTGTTTGCTGCCTACTTGGAAGTCGTCCATGGTGACAGCCAGGGAGTTGAGCAGGTCGGCGTCGATGGTTTCATCCTCCAGATCTATGAGTGTCATTTTCTTTCTGATGGCTTGGAGAGCAGCTTCTGAGCACAAAGCAGCGAGGTCAGCCCCCACGTGTCCATGGGTTTCTGAGGCGATCTGATATACGGCACATCAAATAAAACATCATGCATGGAAAAGAGAAGCAAAACAGGAAGAATTGCACATTAAGCTAACAAAAATAACGTAGAACTTTTAACTAGCTGTGAGATCTGTTCATTTTATCTATGAAATAATAAACATGTGTTATAGGTGGTTACTGAGGATGATCTGTCAACTTATTTACATTTTAATCTATCTATCTGTTGTGGCTGTGCTGCTATCACATTTCATTTTGAGATAAATACAGTCATATTTATTTAGCATTCAATATTGTTGAAGTATTTGCCTTTTTACAGATTTCTTCTAGTTTTGTTTTTTCCCGTCCTAACAGGTTTCAATATAAGCATATACTGTAACTACAGTAAAAACAAAACATGGTTTTCAAATGAAAATGTCCTTTTGACTTGTTTACAAGCACTGATGAGGATGTCAGAATATCATATCTTTAATGAGACGAGGCTACAGGATTCATGTTTTCGAATCCAACATCTCTTCGCCTGCTTTCATGAGCAGACAGAGGTTTGAAGAGGAGCAGATGAAGCAAAGGAGGTGGATTAGCAGTGCTAGTCAACAACAGATGGTGTAATCCAGGACATGCAATCAGAAAATATAAATGTTGCAGCCCAGATATGGAACAGCAACCTTAATTCAACAACAGTGTCTTCAGTCAGGCTTCGACCACAGCTATAATCTTCTATATCAATCAATCAATCAATCAATCAATCAATCAATCAATCAATCAATCAATCAATCAATCAATCAATCAATCAATCAATCAATCAATCAATCAATCAATCAATCAATCAATCAATCAATCAATCAATCAATCAACCAACCAACCAACCAACCAACCAACCAACCAACCAACCAACCAATCAATCAATCAATCAATCAATCAATCAATCAA
>SSNR01000033.1:588749-658716 GCA_006937965.1 Callopanchax toddi | reverse complement strand
TACACACACAGACAAACTTTAAGATACCAACATAACAATAAAAGTGACTAAATAGCACTGGACTGAGCACAGAGGAACCAGGTCAGGAGACGTGGTCTTGAGCCTGTTCTTAAAAACATCAACACTCTCCGCGGCCCTCAGGAGCTCCGGCAGACCGTTCCACAGACGAGGACCATAGTACTGGAAAGAGGCCGCTCCATAGGTCTGTGTTCGGACTCTGGGGATTGTTAACAGACCGGTGCCGGAGGACCTGAGGGTCCGCGAAGGTTCATAAGTTAAAAGCAGTTCTTTAAGATAAGAAGGCCCAAGACCATTAAGACATTTAAAAACCAGTAAAAGAATCTTAAAATCTATCCTAAAACACACTGGGAGCCAATGCAATGATTTTAAAACTGGTGTAATATGCTCCTGCTTCCTGGTGTTGGTCAGCACACGGGCAGCAGAGTTCTGTAGCAGCTGAAGGCTGGACACATTCTTCTTGGGAAGACCAGAAAGCAGGGCATTGCAGTAGTCTAAACGACCAGAAATAAAAGCATGCATTAAAATCTCAGTGTTGTCTCGAGAGAGAATAGGGCGGACTCTGGCTATGTTCTTTAAATGATAAAATCCTGTTTTTACTATATATTTAATGTGTGGAATAAAAGATAGCTCAGAATCAAAGAGAACGCCCAGGTTCCTGATTTGTACTGATAATGTACTATAATGTACTATAATGGCTAACCCTAACCCTACTGTCATGTCTGCCTCCTTTGTGTTTTCCATGTTCCTCCTCCTGTGTCCTGCACTAAACCTCCACAGGTGTGTCTCGTCTCGGTAATCACGTCCCTCCCTATATATGCTGTTTAGGTCAGTCACTCCCTGTCGGTTCCGCATGTTGTATCCCTGAGCTCTGTCCAGCCAGCAGTAAAGCTGTTTTTGCATCACCTCGTCATTTCCTGCCTCCCTTCCTCCTGCACTTGGGTCCTGAATGTGATACAATGATTTGCAGATTTTAAAATGTAAGTAAAAGTCTGCACACAAATAGTTTAATCTATAATCACTTCCACCAGATGTTCATTTAGAAACCACTCTGAGTCTCTCCAATCAGCAGATCCTAAATCAGCCTCCAGATATCTAGATGGAAGCATGAAACCTGATTGTTAACACACCAGGACAAACAGGACGAAGAGTTTAAAATGCATTTCAGAAAGCGTCAAAGTAAATTTAATAAATCTGCTAGGAGATTATAAACTATACTCACAATTATTTATTATTAATGAATAGATTTCAACACAATTGTCTCGGGTCAGGAAGTTGTCAGTGTGTTGTTTTGTGCAACCAGCATTTTCCAGAAACCCATGGATATTACATTTTCATACAAAACAAAGATAATTAGCAAAGAAAATGTTCCCGACAGCTCACCCTCTCCAGGTCAACATCATCAGCCAATTTCATGTTCTTGGTGTGGATCTGCAGGATCTCCAGTCGTCCAGTCGAATCAGGGATGCCGATGTCGATCTCACGATCAAACCTGCCTGGAGATCGTCGACGTGTCAGTGAGTGCATCCATGTGGGCGTGTCTGTGAGTGTGTGAGGCCGTTCTAACCGAATCGTCTCAGAGCGGGGTCAATGCTGTTCGGACGGTTTGTCGCTGCCATGACAACCACGTGAGCTCTTTGCTTCAAGCCGTCCATCAGGGTCAGGAGCTGGGATACGATCCGTCTCTCCACTTCCCCGTGAGTCTACTCGGTCCAGTAACAGACAAAAGAATGACCATCACGCAACAACGCAGCCAAGTTTCTGTTTCTGAAACTGGATCGTTGACTTGTTTTGTTCACCTTCTCTCTTTTGGGAGCGATGGCATCCAGCTCATCGATGAAGATGATGGCTGGAGCGTTGTTCTCGGCCTCCTCAAACGCCTTCCTCAGGTTGCTCTCTGACTCTCCTGCCAGCTTACTCATGATCTCCGGACCTGGTCACAGAACATTGTGAAACTCCTCCAGAGGAATGAGTGTCTAAGGACTGATCATGCTTTTGTGTGACTGGAGGAACATCTACCATTAATGAGGAAGAAGAAGGCTCCGGTTTCATTGGCTACAGCTCGGGCCACCAGGGTCTTCCCGGTACCTGCAGGTCCGTAAAGCAGGATACCTCTGGGTGGCTGACGGAGACAATGGAAGAACATTAAGAATCAGTTAGAATTTGAATCGCTGGATGAGATTACAGTTGGTGCAGATTAGCACCTTAACCCCTATAGCCTTAAAGAGCCCTGGGTGTCTGAGAGGAAGCTCCACCATCTCTTTGATCTGAGCCAGCTGCTTCCGACAGCCTCCGATGTCGTCGTAGCCGATGTCATTCAGATTCTCCTCTTCTTCCTGTAAAGACAGGATGTTCAGTTGTAGAAGCACCAGGATCACTAACCCACAGTTAAACTTGCTTGTCCCAAACATTGTCCCAAGTCACATTCTAGTCCTTTAATAGAGTGGTCTACCTCTAAAAACGTGGACGACCTCTGTGCTGGGGCTTAGGGGATGGGCTGATGACTGCTAACCAGAGGGTTGCTGGTTTAAACTTAGACATACAGATGTGCTCAGCACAGTGTAAACGTAACAGAGAAAAGTATTGCATGTTCCATGAACATGCACCATAGATCATTTATATTAAAACTAGATGGGAGCATAATGCAAAAGTTTAAAAGTACCCAATGGGTGCCCAGTCCTGGTCTTTGAGCGCCGGTATTCAGCATGTTTTAGTTGTTGTCTTGCTCCAACACACCTGATTCAATGGCTGACTCACCTGTTCTGCATGTCATCAAGCTCTGCAGAAAGCTTTTAATCACCCACTAAAATCAGGTGTGTTTAAGCAGAGAAATGTCTAAAACATGCTGGATACCAGTCCTCGAGGACCAGGAGGCACCCCTGCTGTGGCTGATTTTCTAAGACCCGCCCCCTCCATCCTGATGTTTTTCCTGGCGTTGACTTGTTGATTCATATTCTTACCTTACTTCTCTAAAATGTTTAGCTGTAATTAGTTTTGGGTGCTTAAAATCACCATGATTGTGTGCACAGAGTGAGTAAGGTTAAGACTTTTAGCTCTAATGTTCAGACTTTGGCTCTAAAACATAACCAGGCAGCTTCTGTAAACTTCAACAACCGGAGAAGGCAGAGCTGCAT
Source organism: Callopanchax toddi (assembly GCA_006937965.1). Classification (NCBI taxonomy): domain Eukaryota; kingdom Metazoa; phylum Chordata; class Actinopteri; order Cyprinodontiformes; family Nothobranchiidae; genus Callopanchax; species Callopanchax toddi. The sequence continues at coordinate 655,564 of SSNR01000033.1, read as the reverse complement.
TCCCAAGCTTATATCTAGTGGGCTAAAACAACAGAGACGACTTCAGCTAGTTCAAAAACCATAAAAAGTTGATAAAAACGTCTTGCTTGAGCATAGTTTTTCTAAATATTTCTTGTAAATGTCAGCTTTACCCATCGTAGAATAGGATCTAATTCATGACTGAGGCTCAAAAACAGGTTCTGGATTTGGGTTTTCCTGATTTTATTTGAATAAGTGGTTAATTAGGCCCCGTTTTCCCTGTAGACGATCCACACATTATAGTCCCTTGGGTTGCAGTCTATGAAGTGACCACTCATCCTTTTCTATGAATGCATGACTGAACTTTTTTCCAGAGCGTGGGACTTTTAGATGGGTTTTCAGACCTTTTTCATTTTAACCTGACACATAGTTAAGATAACATACGTGTTCTTCTTATTAAGCGTCATCATGGTTTGCTTTCTGAATGTTTATGTGATAAAACACTAATCTGTCACAGACCTCTCTTTTGATTGCCTCTCCTTCACAGTAGATGACCGTATCCGGGGCAACGATGCAGTGAGGACTGGGGTCCGTTTCTATCACCTTGAACTCCACCGCCCTCATGCCCCCCCTCACCAGAAAGATGTCCCCTGACAACACACACAGCAAGTAAGTACAGCCACAGAAACAGCCAGATGTCATTTCCCAGTCTGACCTTTACCTTTGTGCACCGGCCTGTAAGCCTCCAGGAAGTACGGCTTGAGGAAAACATCAAAGAGGTTCCCCGTCAGGCCCTGGATGGTGTCATCAATTGGGAGGATGTGGATCTTTTTTCCATACTTGATATCCGGGCAGGCATGGATGCTGAGGTGTTTCACAAAAACACAAAACGATCTCAGGGTTTCTCACATTAGAACATAACTTAAATGCATAGCATGGATTTCAGTGGACAAGTAATCTGTTTCTCCAAACTGAGGCTGTTCTGTAAGCTTTGGAGGAGTCTACCTGATCACGTCACCGAGCCGAACACGCAGGTTGTTGCGCGTCACTCGGTTCACCCGAATCCTCTCATCCACACAGGTGTCGTCCGTCAGGACGATGCACACAGTCTGCCGCCGCTTCCGTCCCTTCAGCACCACCGTGTCCCCACGGAACAGCTGCAGCTCCTCTGTCTTATTCTGAAGTAAACACACAAGACTAAGAACAAACACACACATACACCCAGGCTACACTCACACCTCTCTCTTTCACACACACCTGAGACAGGCTGACAATGCTGCTGTCTTCATTGAGGGCTTCGTCCACTATCAGTCTGTTGGGTCTGTGTTTCTGCTTCAGGATGGCAGTAGAGAAGTCCTCTCCCTTTGGGCTTCCAAACAAGAGGCACAGTGAGACTTTCACATGCACGCTCGGCACGGTGAGGTCTAATTTCCTCATGTGACTCTGAGCTGTATTTAGAATCTGTTTGGTTCTGAACGTAGAAACTTTCTGTCATGATGAAAACACGTCAAATATCTCAAAGGGCTGCAGGCATGTCTAAAGGCACCCCATGATGCTCTTTTTGTAAATCATTTTCACCAATTATCAGTTACATTTAATGATTTTAATAAAATGTAAACATAACTAGAACTGACTGCTGTTGGTGTGTTTGTCACTGGATGACCTTTAACCCAAGCTTTTCTGGTTGAACTTGGGTTCCTTTACTGTATTGCAGCAGGTCTGATCATGAACTTCAGATCTATCATTAGAATAAAGATCAGCCATAAAATAATGTCAACACAGAGCTGCTTGTATGTTAGAATATGTGTGAGTTGGTGCTCAGACATGCAGCTGTTTCACTCACTCTGCTCCTCCTGAGCCTGGCATGTTTTCCTGCCTTTTACACCTCAAAGTCCCTCAGTTCTTCACCTTCCTCAGGATTATTCAAGAGCCGAGCTCGCGTGGTTCAAAGCTTCCAGAGTCCGTGTGATCTGATTGGCCTCGGTGAGGTTTCAGTCTGCAGAGGCCCCCCTCCAGGTTCCACCTTTTATTTTCCCTCACTTGTTTTCAGCCACCATGTTTGCAGGAGCTGCAGCTTGTCTGTTTATCAGAGGAGGTATAAATATGCCCATCTGCTTCTCTGTCTTATTATAACCCCATCATGTGCCCACACACACACACAGAAATCCCTCGCACTTACCTTGGAGAATGGCCCAAACCAGATACCGTGTGATATTTCCTCCTACCTCTGCTACTCGCCAGCAAATGCAAGTGAGAGCCTCTCTGCTCCGAACTCGAGTTAAATATTCATGAGTCAAAATAAAATCAGAAATTGTATTTATTTTTTGCAGAACTTCAGTTGTCTTTTCTAAATCAGAGGATTCTGTTTTCACGTCTGACTACTTCTGACTGAAGGGAGCTGCTGTTGAGACCCAGCTGCTACAAGCTGTCTCACACACACACACATGTGAACACACACACACACACACACTGCTGTCCCATAAAGGAACACAAACATGCAGGCTGCTGTGAAAAATGGCAACAAAAAATAAACATTCACACACACGGATGTTTAAATTTTCACTTTTATTACTAATTAATTTTTTCTTTTTAAACAAATAACAGGCAATGAGGGCGTTCTGCACGTTCAAACAGATTTTTAAAATTATAACAGGAAAAACTGAAATGATGAAACATTTTTCACCAACTAAACATAAAAATGTGAAAAAATAAAGTGTTTCATATTCTAAGAATCAAAGCAAGAGGTAGAGAAGGTTTAAACCGAAGCAGAGGATGTCGGTTCATTTCATTAAACCAACCTGATGAAAAAGGACAAAAAAACTAAAGTGACTTCTTTTTTTTCGAAGTGCAAAACTTGGAATGTGTGCTGTAATAGTGCATTAATTATAAAATGAGTTATTCTCTGCTCATTTAAATGATTCCAACCAATAAAAACACCTTTGAGATTAAGTTGATCCTGCAGTATTAGATATTATAATTGACTCACACCTAAAATGAGGATGTTTCAGTCTAAATATTTTATGACATAAAAGTTGATTGTTCTGCTGATCTCAGTTCAGTTAGCTGGTGATTTGGGTACAGATATTTGGAGATGCTACACTGACGACATTTATCCCTTTAAGATTACATTTGGGCTGCACAATAAAACAAAAAATGCATTGATAATATCAACATTTGAAATATCAATATTGCAAAAGCTTCTGGTAAATTTCTGACTCAAACCGCATGCAAAAGATAAATATTTGGCATCAGATCGACCCCGACTCCCCTAAATACCCACAGCCAGCACATGGAGTGTTTAATGTCAGGATGACAGAATATGTGGGTTTATCGCTGTCAGTCAAATATCAACTTTAACAGCTAGTTTTCATCCATCTAATTACTAGGAGTTTCGTTTCTCCCACGTGCTTCTAAATGCATCACAGCTCCCTCCGCCTCCCATTCAGACAGCTCCGACAAATCCTTCCTCCCATCAGGAGAACGGTAATAATAGTTCAGGAACGTAAATCACGAGCAACTCGTTTGGTTCTTTTATCAGGGACGAGTTTAGAGTTTGTAGATAGAATAGAAATCCCTTTATATCAGATCAATTATGGACCTTGTTTCCATGCCAACAAGCTCCTTATATTAAAACAGAAGCAACATCATTTTTTAAATATATATATGTACACAATCAGGACATTGGTTGCTTGTTTTGATTTGACCAATAAAACACAAAGTTGCTCCAGTTAAAGGTCATAAACTAATCCAGAGCAGCTCAGTATTATAAATGATTTATGACGGAGGAGATGACAGAGTAGAAAGTGATGTTTTACTGATTTCAAAGTGAGCGTTTTCTCCCTCAAACTAACCGAGTGTCTAAACTTAACCAGAGTAGTTAGGAAGAAGACTCATGTTTGGTTTACTAATTACATCAGGACAACATGGGAAGACAATAAAATAAAGGAAACTATACAAAAAGCTCTTTGCTCCATGCTCCTTAGTGCTTTTTATTATCTTTTTTGGAAGGTATCGTAGCGCTAGATGTTGCAGCGATGCCGTTATTACTCCTAGATGTTCCCAAAAAGTTGAGCAAATAAAGATTTAATGGTGCAAATTGATTAACTGAAGTTAAGCAAACTTTATACAAGTTTTAAATTTAGAATCTGATTTCAGTAAGGCTTTTGGAGTGAGAAAAAACATTAACTTAATTAAAAAGCAATAATGGTACAAATGGAGTTTACATATACAGCTTTCTTTTCTTTTGTTTAGTTTGTGAAACCTGCGCCTCATACGATGAGGCCTCTCAAACACTGAGGGAGAAATCACCAGTAAATTCCTTACTGGTTCCCTCCAGCCTCTGGGAGTGGATTCAACCTGGTCCAGATCGTTGTTTTCTCCAACAACAGCTCTACACGAACAAACACACTCCCACACACCAAAGCCCACAAAACATCACGGATCCACGCTGATCTCAGCCAAAATGTGCATAAAAGTAAAAAAAACACAAACTACCAGACACAGTGAGAGCAATAACAATTAAAAAGTGTGTAATTGTTGTTAAAGAAACTGAAAACTTGCATTGTTGTTTTGAATTTCTGCATATGAAATCGTTTTTCATCCAACACTTGTGCTTCGTTTGAAAGAAAAGTCGTCGCTGTCTAGAACATCCAGTCACTCCTTGTCATTCACAGTCCAACTTTAGAGGTGTGTGTGTGTGTGTGTGTGTGTGTGTGTGTGTGTGTGTGTTGATGAAAAGAGGAGTGTGTTCTCCTAAATATCATGCATGCATTTTCATATCGCGTGAGCTAAATATCAACATAACAGTCTTTTCGGTGGTGTTAGCAGTCATCGTCCTCAAAGTGTGTTTTCTGCAGAACCTTTACATGGCGCTCATAGATCTTGAGGGCGGGGCCGAGTTTGATTGACAGGCCTGTCAAAACATCATTGCGCTGCATGAGGAGGAGTGACTTTCCATCGATTTCCTAGTGAGAGAGAGAAAAGAAGCAAAAGGAGGTTAAATGAGCTCAAATCTAAAGTATTAAACATGTGAGTGTGTCTGAAGCGCCCTCTGGTGGTGGGTTGGAGGATAACAGGCTCACCTGGGTCCTGAAGGCAGCAGCCTGCTCAGGAAAACCTGCATCCGTGAAATAAGTAACCACATCAGACACGGTCCAGTCCACTGGACTCCCTAAGAGGCCTTCACACTTTATATGTCTTAAAAAAAAAAAACCAAGGTTAGGTTCATTACAAAACTCACAGGAGACATTATAATAGTAGAGTTTTATAATGCAATCGGACCACATTACCACCACACCATTAACAATGATAGTATTATCCATTTAGATGTCATCAAATTCTATCATTTTACACTTATTCTAAACATTGAAATGTTTCCTTTAATATGTTTGATTCAGTTTAACGTGTGTTTATGTCAGGTACGAAGCTAAACGTCCTGTCTGAGGACATGCAGGGTTATAAATGTTTGGTGAGCAACATATGTTCTAATTAAAATCCTGTTCTCATTTAGATAAATAACAGAAGACAGACTGGAGAGTTTTACACAGAAATCCATTCAGTTTTCAGCCAGAACTAAATCACTTGAAAATCAAGAGTCTCATATCTGAATTTATTATCAGTATGGTATTTTGGTAGCAATATTAGTTCATTTATTATTATTTAAAACATTTTTTTCACAAATCGATAACTGAACCCTATAATACCAAATTATCCTTACTGACAGGTATTTTTAAGTTTCTAAGACCTCTTAACAGGATTAATGCTTTTGTAAAAACCTGCTGGATTAAAGGTGCTGTAGCAAATTTGAAAAACAAGCTAGGTTTAGCTAGCTATTTTACACAAACACGTCAGAGCTCTCACCCCTCCCGTTGGCAGTTATCTCTAGGCCGCGCCTCCCCCGGACATGGGATCGTGCATTGCCACAGTAATAATAGAGAGCAAAACACCAGCCGTTAGCTGAAAAGGTGTTTTTCGTTTGGGGACTGGTATTTTTTCCTAAAACTGAAGCGCTAACAGCCAGCTGTTTCTGTCCTTCTCTCGCTTCCGGGATATTCTGCTGCAAAATGCTCCAGCTCACATTAGTCAGACCCTCCAGGAAGTTGCGATGTTGCGATCACAACTATTAACGCAAATTCAACCATTTGCCGCAACTTTGTTGCGGCCTTGCAATTTTCACCAATCACCGCAACTTTTCCGCAAATTTGACCAATCATCTTTGTTTTTGTCGGATTTCGTCATCTTCTTTGACCAATCAGAGCCACTCGGATAAGTTTTGGCCAATCCCGTTGCCTCCAGCTGTGTTTGCTTCCGGTTTTTGAGCTGAGGCGCTAAACTCCGGTCGGTTTCCATCAGATTTTACGGCTAAAATACGAGCAAATCAATTTCCTAAAGTATTACACCAGAGTGGTGGAAAGCTGTTCTGAACCAAACACAACGTCGTGGTGGATTATACATGAAAATTGTCGCTTGACAAGAACTTTTTGACCACAAAACATGGAGATTAGCTGAAAAGAGGAGCAGAGACGGGGGCTGGGGTCTGATAGGAGTGATAGAAGAGACGAGGTGAGTTCTGTTTAATGTCCGTCTTTGGACAATGTGAGAAACTATATTTAAAAAGAACTGATCTGTGTCCTAAACTGTGTGCTGAGTCAGCGGATTTGCTATTCTGTGAAAAATATTTTAAATAAATCGGACCGTCAGCGTTAACGTGAATTCCTTTGAACGTTGTTTATTTTTTAAACACGCGATTAACCACGTGACGTTTGTATCCAGTGAACACGAGGAACCGCTTGTCTTTTCTAAACTCGTTCTGCTGAACCAGTGAACCTTTGAGGTGAATCTGAAAGTGAAAGTAAAGTCGCTCACACTGTAACGTCTGAGTGACGCTGAGACAGGCTGTCAGCTGTGTTGTCATGGAGATTACGGCATCTTGTAGTCTTTATTTTATGATTAAACAGCGCATACAGTGTGTGTGTGTGTGTGTGTGTGTGTGTAAAGAGGTTAACTGTGTGTGCATATAAACCAAATAAAACCTTAAACAAAATTAAAAAATGATTGAAAAAAATCGCAACTTTGACCGCAACTTTTAGAAAAATGTGCCGCGAAATCAGTCATTTTAGATCGCAACAATCACAAAAAATCCCCACAACTTCCTGGAGGGACTGGAGGATCCAAGCAGTGCAGAACTGCAGTGCTTTAGAAAGACACACAGCCAGACTGTCCAATGGTGTCTTTTGGTCCGAAACGTATGGTTGTCTGAGGTTTTTAGAGAACTGCGAGGAAGGGAACCACTTTATTCATTTCTTTCATTTTGTTAATCGCCACAATATATTTATAGCTATACTATGTTAGAACGTTGTTAAGAGGCATGAAGAAAAACGTTTTAAGCTACATTGTTTTCCAAATTCAATTATAGTACCTTTAAGTCTTTTATGTCATCTGCCCTCTGGTGGAGAATCTAAATATTGCATATAAGTAAGATTGGTGCCAATTTTATTTCTGTTCATAAAATCACATGATAAGAAATTGTGATTTTTATATTAATATTACACTATAAATAGGGTTTGGCTTTCATTTTTGTCTTTTAGGAGTATATAATAATAATAATATAATAACAAACCTTAAACTTTAGTCTGTTTTGTGTCTTTTTTGATATAAAACTGATTTTTATTTTTAATTAGTTTTTGATTAAAGGTCTTCAGATTTGAAGTAGTTTGTCAACCATAAGAAACAAGAGCTAATAAAGATCCACTAACATACTGTACTGCTCATAAACCTCCTCCATGTAGTCCTGCTTGTTTTCTGTTCTTATTTGTATAAAGGTTAAACTCTTTGCTCTGTGGTTAGTCTCACTGTTTGTTTTAGAAGTGTAGCTTACTACAGTAGTTTCAGAGGTTTAACTGATCCATGTGTGGGAGGAAGGTCACATTATTGAACACACAACATGATTTTGACTTTCTGTCCCTGAATAAATCAAACTCCTGTAAATAAATCATGTCCACCTGCATTCTAGTAATAAAACACTATTAGCTGGATTATTTTAACCCTCTGAAGGACTCACTGCTAAACTTGGAACTTTAAAGGGACTGGAGGCAGAATTTGTAAAAGAAACTAATCATGCGTGTTCAGTTTTTTGAAGTTAATGGATGATGAAGCATTTTAAACTAAACGGAATGAGACCATCCATGTATCGTTCCTTTGTCTTCAACAGGCTGTAAAATGCGCTGCAGTTCAGGCCTGAATGTCCCGCTCTGTCCTACGGATGTGACGTCAACTCACACTGCTCGTGAAAGCTTCAAAATCAGAACAATGTATATGCAGTAGGACCTGTTGTTTTTCTCATAATACTGGTGGTATATGTGCAGCGGTCATAGAGCTGATTTCAGGGTTTCACAGAGCTGAAGGCGCTGTGTAGATGAGCGCACAGCGATGTGTGGATGTGACCGTGTGTCGGGACGCAGCTGATCCCCTCCTCTCAGTCCGCTGTTCCCGCTGTATGGTCTGGTGTTATGAAACGCAGCCTTTTATGGAGGAAATGCAGTGAGAACCCCCGACTGACTGCAGCTTCCGCTCCGCCTTCGCTCGGTGTTCGGGCCGGTAGCGGGCGTTATATGTGCACATGGTATGTACTGTGTACTGGTTTAGGGTAGTTGGAACGTTGGACTCTGACGTCAGCAGATATCAGACATAATAAACCTCAAATATAATATAACTTAGACCAGAAAACCCTTAAAATGGTCTGACATTTGTAATTTGTGAGTTACAGTATAAAGTCATGTAGTTTGCCACATTATTTCTCTGCTCATAATTAGGATAAAGTGTAAATATACCGGATCTAGTATCGGCCAGTTTTATCGATCCAGCTAAAAGGCCTGGACCGGCAGCGATGTCCAATCCAGTCTCCGTATCAGTGCATCCCTATAAGGATGAATATTTTCAAGAATGCACACATGCTTAACAAACACAAAAACCCTCCAAAATCTAAATGTGAAACATAATATACATGTTTTCCTGCTTCAATCTACAGCAAATCTTTTGATTTCTCCACCATTCAGCGTGGTGTTTAAACCTCCTGAGACCCAGCGTCCTCACATCAGGCTTCCTGCAACATCTTTTCTCATACTGTTCAACTTTAACCTGTTATTTTCCAGAGATAAGCCTTTAATTTTCAAAACATTAATATTTTAACATGTTATTTCTTTAAAATGTTGATTTGTATCTTTTTTTTTAAACTAATTTTTGTGACGCTCTGCAAAATCAGGGGAAATAAAAAATATAGCAAATAAAATCTCAGAGCCCAGGAGGTTGAACCTGAACATTTCTAATTAACACCTGAAATCATTTTTATTTCTGATTAATAAGATCAGATCTGTCAAGTACTTTCTTCTTTCTGTTACTTTACATACAAATGCTACAAATCTCTGACTAGTTGACATTAAACTTTTGTGAAATTCCTCACGCTGAAAGTTTAAATCAATGTTTCGCATCTTTTCCGTACTCACCCTCCGCTGCTGTCACTAATCCCTCGCTCCTCTGACAGGCTGGAGTCTCTGGGGGAAGCAGTGGGTGTGAGCATGCAGGACGGCGCGCCCACCTCCGTCTTACACTCCAAGTCTAGACGGGGGGGAAAATCAAGACCCTGTCATCGGCACCAAGCACCAAACAGAAAACCCAGAGTGATTTTAGGATTATCAGATGAGCCAAACTCACTGCTGAAGCTGGAGGAGGTGTGGTTTATTTCATCCTGCTGCATGAAGAAGAGACAAAAGGGTCAAAGGAAATCCACAGAGACAGAGCCAATAACACCGAGAGCATCAGAGTGGGACATCCTCCGTCTGAGAGACGAAGGACAAAAGGACGGCGGCTGCATGGAGGAGCGTGGTGACAAAAAGCTGCAGAGGGACATTAAGACCATCTGTTGTGGGAGTGTGAACGATGATGTGGAAGGTATGAAGTGAGCCGGTGGGGCAGCCAAGGCTGATGAGTCACCCCCAGTCGAGTGTTAAGCACCCCAAGCCTTTTAGAATTCAACAGGATTTTGTTTTTCTGCCTGATTTCTGAAAAGTAAAACACCCCTCTGGGAGGCAAACAGCTGTTTATGACCACACTGACCATTAAGTCACTACAGAGGAAGGATGCCTCTCTCTGTTTGAATATACTGATACCTGGAGGTGTAACTGTAGGAGCAGCCTAAAGATTTATATGAACTTTGTTGGTAAAACATCATGAAGTTATGGGAAAATGTTTAAAAACAATGGTAAATATAATTATTATCATTATTCACGTCTACCTGAGAGGTCAGCTGGTGGTAGACAACACTTTAACCTCTACATCCTATTAAAACCTGACCTGAGACAAAAAAAAAAAAAACCCACAAAAATAACTAAAAACATGTTGATGGAATAAAAAGTTAAACATTATTATCTCCGTGTTTTACATCATATTATAACCTGCCATTGCCTCAAATAAAAAATAGAACAGAAAGATTAAAGCTGCATTCTGTAACCTGCAAACAAGCTAGGTGTTTTATTTTACACAAACACGTCTCAGAGCTCTCACCCCTCCCATCGGCTAGAATCTCTAGGCCCTGCCCCCTCGGATATGGGACCGCGCATTGCCACATTAACAAAAGAGAACAAAACACCAGCCGTTAAAACGCTATGCTAATGTTCTCCCAGGTTTTTCCTCTTTCTACGTCCAAATGTTTTTTTGTTTTCTGCTAGCTGAAGGTGTTGTTCTTTTTGGGACTCTGGTATTTTTTCCTAAAATTGAAGCACTAACAGCCAACTGTTTCTGTCCTTCTCTCACTTCCGGGATGTTCTGCTGCAAAATGCTCCAGCAGCATTAATGGAGGATCCAAGCAGTGAGGAAATGCAGCGCTTCGGCGAGACAGACAGCCAGATTGTCCAATAGTTGCTTTCGAAACATACGATTGGCTGAGGTTTTTAGAGAACTGCGAGGGAACCACCTGATTGATTTCTTTCGGGGGGGTTTCTAATCGCCACAATATATTTATAGCTGTATTATGTTAGAACGTTGTTAAGAGACATGGGGAAAAAAACATTTTAAGCTCATTTGTTTTTCTAATTACCCAGAGCAGCTTTAAGGAGTAAACAGACATGCCTGAGCAAAATTAACCAATTACAAAAAATGAAATAAAAGATGCTGCTACATCCAGGTCACCTAACCCACTATTCAGTTGATTTTAAATAATAGGCTTCAATTTATACATATAAACTTGGCACAACCATTAACGAGAATTGTGTTTGATTCTTAGCAACAGTTCTCAGCAATAAATCATAAAATGTAGAAAGCCTGGTTAGTCACCTTTACACTGAGGTACACCTGGTAATAATTGTGCATCGCCCCCCAAAAATATACCACAATCCCCCGCATTACCCTCCTGCTGTGACATCTCTTCACCGGCTGATCTTCAGTGTTTTGGCTGTAATCATTCATTCATTTCTCTTTTAATCATCTGCAAAACAGCCGGGTGTTGAACCAGAGGTACCAACAGCGCCACCATGCAGCTCATCAAAGAATTAATTATAAAATGTTACTGTTTGGCCAAGAACTGAAGTCATTGGGTTATTAATAGTTTTACAAAACAACTTTTTTCCCTTTGAAATGTCTTTTTTTAATCATGTAAAATAGTTGTTTTTGTTTTGCACTTTAATTTAAAAAGTAAAAAGTACAAAAAGGATGTGAATACTTTGTGACTGAACAATTTTAAGCTGTGAGTTCTTTTTTTTTTTTTTGTATTAAAAAAAATCATCAAGCCTCTGGGAATAAAGTGAAGCAACAAAATGAGACATCATCCAGGAAGTGTCAGGCCCAAATTTCATAGTCGGTGAATCTGTAATTACTGACATCAGATTATTTATTGTCAGTAAGAGAAACTGATATTTGAAAATGATTCAACTGCAATCTAAATTTAACAGCGTATTTAATCTCTGACTGTTTAGAAAAAACCTTTAATAATAAAATTAAAACTGAATTTGCAGTTAAAACAACCGGTTCTGGTTTAGAGCTTTGATTTAGGCTGAGAAGTTAATGAGGGCTGAAGCTGCTGCAGGTTTAGAGGCAAATAATGTTTAAAATGTAGAAACGATCCCATCAGATACATGATCCTTTAGAGTCGACTGTTAGATTGGACAGATGTGTGTTTACTGACGTGTGCCTCGAACTGATCAGATCTGTTCTCCAGGTCAGCTCCATCAGACTGTGACAACGAAGCTCCTTCAACAGCTGGAGACCTCGAGTCACCGACAACCTCCAGCCCCGACATTCCTGAGGAGTCACAAACCGAAACGAGTCAAAAAACAGGGAAGGTGGATAAAAACTAGCAAACAGGAACCCATAGGAGCATGTTTCAAAGCAAAAGGTTTAAGTTGGTATTTTTTCTTTTATTTTTGTGATAATAACAAACCGCTCTTAGATCCACCTTTACCATCCTGCTCCTGCTGCTGGGGGCTCTCCTCCTGGATCACACAAACTTCTGTTGTCTTCTCAATGAGCCCTGGTTCAGTTGTCATGGCTACAGTGGATATTCCTCCTTCCTGATCAGAACTCTGGGGATCATCATCCTCTTCCTTGTTCCCATCCTGTTCCTTATCCTCCTCTTCTTCTTCGCTGGCAGCTTCCATCGGCTCGCTCTCCTGGAGAGGTGGCGAATAAAGAGACGAATAAAATAGTGAAATGAAACGTGTCGATTTTACATAATAAGAGAAGCAGAGTCTAATTTATGCACTTCAGCAGGAGTTATTGATGTTCCAGCATTCAGCGTCTTTCTTCAGGGCCTTTAAAACACTATAAAGAGACACGTATCAGAAATAACGAGACGCCTGCTGTAAAAACTCCAGTTTGTAACTACAGAGAAGAAAAAACGGGAGGAGAGTTTGCTGTCAGACGCGATACAAAGGATTTAATGAGGAATGGAAGGGAATGTATGGGGCGCTGAGTGAAAAGTTAACACATTCAAAAACTGACGGCCATATTTAGCTCCTCATGGTGTGTGAAAAGTTTTAATCAGCTTTTCATCCTATTTATTGAAGAAATGTTACAACTACCTGTTTAATAAAAATAAAAATATAATTGTTTAAATAAACCTTAAACCTTTACAGTTAAATCTAAATATTTGGAGTCAGATTTAAATATATAAAGGTAAAACTAAACATAAAGATGGCGGCCCCTGCTTTTATTTTGGTGGGCTACTTTTGTCTGAATTTGCGGATAGGCGAAAGTGATTAGTTTAAAACCATCAAATTTCTATTTTATTTGATCATTTTGATACAATTAAAGTAGCCTTTAATTATTCAGATGCACTTTTATATATTTAGATTTGAGTTTAAATATTTAGATTTACCTTGATTTATTTTGATTTGATTCTAAAGATTTAGGTTTAACGTTATATAATTAAACTAATAATGATCTTTAACATTATATAATGTAGATGGCACAAAATATTTCGATTTTAGATTATCGTATTGTTCCAAATATAAGAGGATCCAGAATATAAGACAACAGAAAAAACAACAGTCACACTCTCACTCACACTTGGGGAAAATTTGCAGTCACCAATTAACCTAACAGTAATGTTTTTGGGCTGTGGGAGGAAGTCGGAGTACCCAGAGAAAGCCCACACATGCATGAGAACAGGCAAACTCCACGTAGGCCGCAGAGCCAGGAAGCGAACCCACAACCTCCTCGCTGTGAGGCACTGCACCACCATGCAGCCCAATATTTAGATTTTACTTTATTTATTTAAATTACACAATTAGACTTAATCTATACTTTTAAATTCCATACCAGATATTTAGATTTGATCTGAAATGTTTAGACTTGCTCTAAATAATTAGATTTGATTCTGGATATTTAGGTTCACCTTTAGATTTTAACCTATATATTTAGACTTAATTTATATATTTAGATTTGATTCTAGATATTTTGTTTAACTTTATATGTTTAGATTTTACCTGAAATATTTAGACATGCAGTAATTTGTACATTTAGATTTGATTCTAGATATTAGATTTACCTTTGGATGTTTAGATTTTGTTCAAAATATTTAGGTTTGACTGTTATGTGCTGTGCTAAATAATGTTTTCAGTAAATGAGAGATGTTCATTTTGAATTTATTAGACTACTTTACAATCGGAGCCCCATAGAGATGCGGGGATAACAAAAGGGAGAAAGTGAGGGAACCTTAAAGATGGAAAAACGTGAACAAACTCGATGCCCCGCAGTTTGGGCCGAGTCCTCCTGTGCGCCGGAGCGTGCGTTCACAGGAGCGCGGCAGCGGCGATCGTCTCAAGTTTAAACAGCCGCCGCCTTTACCGCGCGGCAAGCCCCGGAACACCGCGCGCCGCTCCACTGAAAACTTCCACAGAGCGAAACCAAACGATGAGGCAACCAAACGAGAAGGGGCGCGAGCTCGCAGCATGCAGAGGCGCTCTTTATGGTGCGCGCGCTCGCGCTGGGAGACTGGGGAACCCGCTCCTGAGCCGTCTGCTCCGCTGCGCGTGCAGCCCGCACCTTTTGTGCAGGAAGCCGACCGACATAAAAGAACAAACGCGACGCAAAGCACAGACCCGCCCAGTGACGGTAGATCGACACTAAACCCACTGATAACCTGAGGACACTTTAGCAGCCTAACATGTTGGTTTCATTAGAGAGAGGGATCACAATGACAAGCCGAGCGCCTGGAGCCGTGCGCGCTCTTCTAAACACTGATCATTAATTTATCAGCACGAGCCGACGCCGCGCCGCTGTAGTCGGGACGTGTTGGTAATAATAAGTTGCCCACCTTTTTCACAGTGTCTTTGTCCTGCAGTGCGCTTTTTGCAAGTCTGTCGCCGGACGCGGTTTTCGCCGCGGTCTCCTCCAGCCCCGCGCCCCTCAGAGGGAGAGTGATGTTCCCGCAGCGCGTCCTGCGCAGCCGGCCCCCCTCCACCTCCCTCTCCATCACCACCTTGACTTTGCCTCGGGTCAGTTTTTCCTCCGACAGCCGCTCCTGGCTGCTCAGGTAGCCCAGGATCTCCTTCAAGCCCAGCGGTTTCATCATGTGGCCTCTGGTCGCGGCGGAGCCCCCACGGAGGCTCCTGTCGGACAGGCTGCGGACAGAAGACACCACATCGGAGTTACCGCGCCTGTCCGCCGCTTTGGAGCCTCCTCCTGCGAGGCGAACTTTGGGCTTCAGGGCGCCGGGCTGCTGGTGGAGCTGAGGGAGGCTGGCGGCGCTCCCTGAGTAAGTTTTGCTTTCAGCTCCGGACTGATCGGGCTTGTTTCCTCCACCAGCTGCATCCACTCTGCTCGGCGCCGCTGCGCCGCCTTCGCTTGTTCTGCAGCCGAACCCGGGAGACGGGCTGCCCCCCACACCCTGCTGTCCCAATCCCTTGTCTTTCGGTGCACTTGCTTTCTCCTCTTTACAGCCGCTCCCGACAGCGCAGCTCGTTGTTGCGCCACAGCTGAGGCTCCCGTTTCCGCTACTCGGGCTGGAGGCAGGCTTGGGCTTCTTGCAGGGGCTGCAGGCTGAGACCTGAGAGCGGAGATCTGGGCTGGGCTCCGGGTCCTCCTCCTCCTCCTGGTCGGTGAAGCTGTGCGCGCTGTCGCCGTTGTTGTTCAGATGATCGTGCCTGGTCCGCTCCCTCGGTGCATCCGCGCCGCCGCTTCCAGCGGCCGTGAACTCACTCTTCTTTCTGCTTTTTCTCTGAACCTTCGCCGCGTTCCGGTACGAGATGGATCCTTTGTAGCTAACTTTGAGCACCGTCTGCTCTTGGATGAGTTTCTCCAGTTCCGTCCTGGTTCGGTCTGGGTCTGACCCGTGTCGTCTCCGGACCATTCGACAAATCCTTTCAAGATCCGGACGGGCTTTCCTCGAACGGAGGGAGTCGATGGTCTCCAGGATCCACTCTCGGTACTTGTTGGGCTCGGACATCTTCTCCGGTGGGCGCGGACGGGGCTCGGCCCAAGTGCGCCTCTCCCCCTCCGGTCGTCTCACTAGTGACGCTGTGTGGAAGCCAAAGTGCGATCCCCGGCTGGAGAATGAGGACGGACGGAAGCCCGGCTGGTACACCGCCTGCGTTCGTTGGCCACAATGTGCGCTTAAGGTGGACTGAAGATGGCGCCTCGCTCCTGCACAGACGCAAAAAGCACGCATTTAAGGTGGAATTGTCTTTGTTTGCGGATCCGATCTCAGAGACGCGCAGATGCTCTGATTTGGGTCATCTCTCAGGAGAAAGTCAAATATGCTTGAAGTTCAAAACTATTTTTTTAATCACCATAAATTCACCTTTAACCCTTTATAGGGCAGGCGGCCATATTTGATCCTTGTGTTTTGATTTGCAGCTTAAAACAGAAACTTTTACAAAAGTTTTGAAAAGTAGAAATGAGGTAATAAAAAGGTAGCAAGGTTTTTTTTACTTTAAAAAGTGAAATGCAAAAATGTAATCAATTAAAATAAAACAAAATGCCCTTTTGATAATCCTCAAAACTTAATGGTTAAGTGTGAATTTCCAAGAATTTCAGTGACATTTAGAGGGTTAAAGAGACATTTGTCTGTTTTAAAAAATATTCAAAACTTTTATTTCTACATGTTTATTATGTATTTGCTCACGTTTGCTTTTTAAAACTTTTTCAAAGCTTTTTTCTTTACATTTTTAAAACTTTTTAAAAAGGTTTTAGGTTTAGGCTGCAAGATAAACATGTAGCCTAAAATAAACAACATGCAGTAAAGACATGAATTCAGGAGAATTTTACAAGTAAAACTTTATTGGAATGATACTCATGTTGCAAAATATTACACTTCGTGTTTTTTATATTATTTTATATTTTGTCACTGTTCCTGTGACTTTAGACGCTTCCCTTTTTGTGGCCGTGTCTCGCGAGTGTTGTGTTTGTGGCAGGGGTTAACATGGTTTTTACATCGAGTCTCGTTTCCCTAAAAAGTGCGCGACAGTAGGCTATGTACCAGCATTGTGCCTGCATTGAACGGAAGTTGTTTCACTGCAAAAAACACCAAGGAGACACGCAATAACATCAGAACTCCAAACAGTTTTTCTCCAGGATGATCAATACTGTATGGAGGCCCATTTCACAAATTTTAAGAAGAAACAAAGGTCACATAGTAGAGCATGAAAGAGTTTCAGAGTAATAGTTACATATTTAAAAATCTTTATTATGACTTTTAAAAGCATTAGCATGAGGATAAATAAGTAATTATGGTATACATTGTCAAAATTGTGACTTTCAAAATCAGAATCATGAGATTGAATTTTTTAAAACTGTTTGAATTATAAAATAGCCTACTGAGAGAACATTTAATGCAACATTATGGCTTTCATATTCTTAATTGAAATAATCGAGTTCTAAACTTAGGCCTACGTAATCAATTAGACATAATTATGCCTTTAAATATCAGTATTAAGAGATTTAAAGTCATACTTATAAAATACAATAAAACTGACTTTCAGAGTCATTTTGAGTTTAAATTCTGTCATTGAGTTTGAAAATTCAAACATTGTGATACAAAATCATAATTATGACTCGCAAAGTGCTTATTTTGAGATTTTAAGGCGTAATTATGAGATGCAACTTTATAATCGCTTTCAAAATCTTAATTAGGTGTTACGTTAATTATGACTTTCAAAATCATTAGCATAAGTTTTAAAAGCATAATTGTGTGGCTATATAGAAAAAAACATTTATTTATGTTTTAAAATCATTATTGTACTTAAAAAATATTTTTATGAGTTTCATGTTTATTCATTAAGCAGATGTTTTCATCCAAAGCGTCTTACATTTTACTCTAACATGCATGGATTGGGCCTGTGGGAGGAACCAGTGTAGAAAACCCATGCTTTCACTGGGAGAACATATACTCCACACAGAGAGGCTGCAGCTGGGATTTGAACCTGCAACCTCCTTGAAGTGAGACAACAGTGCCTCCATCTGGGCCACCATACCACGATGACAAGATACCAAGTGAAAATTAAGACTTTCAAATTCATTAGGAATGTGAGTTATGAGTTTTATAATCATTATTATTGTTACTCTCAAAATTATTATTTAATAATAAAACATACTTAAGAAATCAAAAATCAACTAATTTAATTTTTTTCTCCAATGGCAATAAAGTGTTTCTACTATTTATGACTTTACAAACATATAATTATGATTTTTAGAACCATTGAGTTTTTAAGGCATAATTACAGGATAAAGTGTCTTTATGATGATTTATAACTTTCAAAATCACTATGAGCTTTACAGCAGAGTTGAGATTCATAGTCATTATTAGGACTTTCAAATTTACTATTACTTTGTTTCTCATATCACAATACAAGCATGTATTCAATTGTGAATGTCTTTCTGATAATTATGACATTTAAAGTCACTCTTATGACACTGTGTGAATTTTTCTTCTCTTTTATGGCAGAAATGGGCCTCCAAAATACTGAACCTGACATGAAGGAAACAGCAAATGCAAAGTCCCAAACAAAGATGTAAACAATGTTCATGACAACGGTGGCTAAATGAGTCCACCCTAATCAATGAGTCAGCTGATCAGAAGGCTTGAAGCCACTGTTTATCAGCCGATTTGACTTCAGATTTATTAATAAAATATCATCCATTTCTCTCAGGAATGAAGTGATTAAAACAATCCTCAGTACCTGAACATTTAGTATGATAATTAAATTAGTACAAGAAGGAAACGTTAGCCTCAAATTATAATATGAGAAAAAAAAAAAATAGAATGGAAGCCTCAGTTTTACTGTGGTGAATTGCAATTTAATTAGCTTTGAAAATGTCAATAAGGAAGCACACCGTCTTACTTGTAAGGAGTTAAATTGGGTTCTGTTACACAGATTAACATCCTAGTAAGGATTATTTGCACTGTTTAATATCAGGTTAACTGATGTTTAACTAGGGATCTGTTGAGTAATCAGTGCAGTCAATAAAATAAATGAAAACACATTAATGGATGATCTCCGATGGAGTTTACACTCAAACAGCCTTTTAGGATGCACATGTACACACAAGGTTAAGAGATGTGCAGAATAGTTATTTGGGGGCAGTTTCAACCATTCAAGGCACTAAATTAGAACATTTATGCATCTTTTTCTGCAAATTTTGTTGAAGGCTACGTAGATAAGCCGTTGAGGTCAATTCAGACGTTTAAGGTGCTGCGTTTCTGAACTCGTCTGTATTTAAGCCAAATTTCCACAGTAAATCTGGGGCTGAGAGAGGGACGGTGTTAAAGTGAGGTGCAGGGCCCTTTACAGACCATAGGATGAGAAATTAGATTTTTTGTGAAACTTAACAGCCCCCACATTTTCAACATCAATCCATTTCACAAATGACACACAAACAATTACACATTACACATGTGTAATCTGAAACAAGGCTTATTTCTACATTATTTTCATTTCTGAACTGTTTTAAACAGGAGAAACTTGAGAAACAAATGCCGGTGCTTAAATATAATGAAATAAAATCAAATCATTTTACGTTTAATACTTTCTTTGATTTCCCAATGAACAAATATGACAATGACCATCGTTTTGGACATTGTTGAAACTCTCTGCTATCAAATTAAACCAACCAGAGAGACCCAAACACCCGAGGTTCTGATGGGTAAATATTTTAAATCCACAGGCTGTATGAGCACTCTCCACAGAAGTAAAAATATTCACCTCGAGGTGCTTTGTGTGTCTAACCTCTTCAGTCCTCTTTTAATCACCACACACAAACAAAAGAAACGTAAAAATTGCACGTCATAGCAGAGTTACATAACATGGTCCTGCTTTCTAATCCAGCTAAAGAAAGTGATGAGCGAGACGCACATGAAGCACGTTTTTCACATTCGTACCGACGACCACCAGCCAGAAGCAGCTTGAGGTAGTCCGCCTCAGACGGCCTCAGACCCAGGGGCCAAGTGGTTGATTCAACAAGCAGACTCGTCTTGAGCTCAAACAGGAAGTGCTTTTATCAAAACAGATTTGCAGAGTAAGCAAAAACCAAATCTTCTGGAAGGGAGAACTGTGGAAGACGCTAACTAAAACTCGAAATAATCCCTTTTGTCTCCTTTAAATTTGAATTCAAACGTTCACTTTCCAAATCGTATCTGGAATCAAGAGATTCACCTGCTGTTCTGTAGATAAATGTGATATGTTCAAACCTGAGTTTCCTTTATGCTGTGGTGGGTTTTTTGTTTTCTTGAACACCAGTAAAACTGAGACTAATCCATTCCTTTATTCATATTTCCTGTTGGTTAGCGTACATGATGTCAGTGGAGCCACTAGTATCTATTAACATTTAAAAATGAAGAACTGCAGATATGTACAAAGTCTGAATAGAACAATATATGGAGTTACACAACAAACATAACTGACCTTTCGTGTCGTCTGCTGTCTGTCTTTTGGCCCCTCATGCTTAAGAGTATCTCGTCTGTGATATGACAGAATAAGCACTGAAACACGAGAAAAAACTAAGAGAAACACCTGAAAACATCCGAGCATTTAGCTTTATGTGTGTGTGTGTTTTGCTCACCAAGCCAAAAAAATCGAGTTAGAAGTTTAAATAATGATATTTTAGTGTGGAGTGGACTCACTGGGCTCGTGTAATGTAACAGATCGGCTGAGATCTCCGTGTCGTGGCACAAAAACGAACAAAAGATGAATGAGATTATTAAAGAAAAAGGGAAGATCTTGGGTGAAAATGTGTTGAGGCAAATCCAAGTTAGTGGGGTTCCTGACACCCATGAAACACAGCCTCTTTATAAAGGGATTCATAAATAAGACAGAATCATAAATAAAACAACAGAAACGCAACAGAAAAGGCAACACTGCTGGTTATCAGTCTCCTCTCCATTTTCCACACCTCTATTCCATTTTTCCCTTTTTATTTTGCAGCTGGTGCTTGTGTTTAGACAGGAGACAGAACTTTCGTTTAACGTCTCCTTCTTGACCAGCCTACCTGTGACTCTCCCTACTTCTTTCTTTTATTCCTCTCTTGATTTCTAACTCTAGAATTCGGCAAACTCCTTGGCACATTTCTCAGTGAAGGAGACGCGGATCTCCTCTTCTTCATAGTCGTCAAAGTTGCTGGTGTCGCCTGGTCCTTTGAACTTTGGGACAAATGGAGCTTCCACCTTAAAAGAAGAAAAAAAAAAAGGCACCCCGTGAAAACAAACTCAGGAGAAGTCCATTTTTGAGGTCTGGCCACCAAAACTCTGTGACGAAAACTTCGGATCACTTTGAAACGATCTGGTTTTGAGGGCCGACACTGATTTCTGATTCTTGTACAGCTCTGACCTACTGACACAGAGTTGGGCTGATTCTGATTCATCTCAAATAACTACAATAGAATACAAAATTAAAACATTTCTGATCAACTTGAAAATTAGGATTCTGGGAGGAATTCATGACACCAGCGATCAGGACGGATTACTGCTAAGTGATGGTGAGTTCACGGGACTTGAAAAGTTTAAATTGCTGCCTGGCACCGGTGCGTCATGAACCACAACCCTACATCACATTTTTGAGTTCCACGAAATACAAGTGAGTAAAAATATCAAAATAGTTTATTTGATCCAAAATGGCGGAGCTTTTGTTGCGTTTAAACCATCACTTTTTTTAAAGGTTTGACCAACTCTATAAGCAAGGGTGCACACACTTTTTAATAGGGTACTTAAGGGAGTACCTGGCACCGATGTTTGGTATGTATGCATTTGTTGTGAATATGTCTCTTAACTTGTCTCCATTTGTTTGGGGGGGTGCGGCTGGGCTGCAGGCGTGTGCGTCTGAGGCCTTTGAGCTCTCCTTTGCAGTTCCCCGCAACGGAAAGTGACACTTGAACTGAGCCGCTCAGCTGACGCTGCAGCTTGCCAGTGTGTGATCATGGGCTGCACAAAAGATACTGTGACGTATCACTGTGTGAAGGAGCGTTGTGGCAGGAGGATCTGGTATGCATTTATAATGTTTAGCTAGCATGTATGCACACCAGCATACAGCTAATGTTCAGCACTGACTGTAAGTGTACCCATTTTCATAATTGTAGGAGGAAAATGTTGGGCTGGGCTGTTGAACCATTTTGCCAAACCCATTTCTGAAAAAACTCAAAATGTGGATAATTTGCTTACTTTGAATGACAAATATCAGGTGTTTTAATTTATGACAAAGCCTCCAAAAGCCTTTAATTATCAAGAGACAAAAGAAGACATAGTTTAATAGGCCTTCAGTGCTCAGGCCTAATAAAAGATCTACCATTTCTTACCTTTATATGCATTTGAAGTTTTAATTAAGACTATTTTATGTTGATCATTGATGAAGTTATAGTCACTTTTGTCAAATCTTGGAAATATTATATATATATATATGTATATATATATATGTATATATATACAATCACATGACATTACAAACTCTTGCACAACCCATTAGCACTCCAAGAATGAGTCCCAGCTATTCCCACATGACATTTTAGCTCACTATCAGTAAACATGACTGAATTAAAGCCATTTTGTGTCTGCTAATTTCAATTTGCTGTGGCGGCCATCTTGAAATAGATTGACTCTGTAATCCAACAGCTAATTTGCTCTTGATATTGGTGGGGACCAGGACAAGACACGCCCCCGCCTCCTGGACCGGGCTTTCCCAGGTTGCAGCAGTCTCATTGATTCAGACCCAGGTGCTGTCGGCAAGCGGCTCGACGCAGACTTCTGTCCAGGCAGAGAGGGGGCGTGTCCTGCAACGACGTCCATCCCGAAGCAAAGGGCTAACGTTGGTCGATCCAGGCACAGCCCCTTCCCCTGGACACAAGTCCACGCACAGCTCCACGGCCCGCTGGGCTGCACTTATTATTAGTGGAGATGCATCACTATTTCTGCACCCTTGGATCGAGTTATTGGTGGGGACACGTCGTCTCCGTCCATGCTAAATCTACGCCCACGCTGTAATCAGCTGTAGACGTACATCCACTTATTACTTTCAGAGTTTCATTAAAAATGTTAATTGTTTTGTTAGATATTTTGCTAGCATATGGACAAATGAACACACACACACAGCATGGAGAACTTTACTCACCTTTTTCTGGTAGATGGCGATCCAGTCAGTTGTTGCGAACCACTTATGTCCTTTGATGTCGTTGACTCCGTTTTTGAGGTTGCCATAACGTTTTGTGAGATCCACCTGAGGATATTACCAACTTGTTTTTTTATTCTGACATCTTGAAAAACAAACAAACCCTTAACATCAAGACGCCTGAAATGTTTGTTTTCACCTGTAGGAGGTTCCTCAGGAGGTCCTTCAGGTCTGAACTGAAGTGAGATGGGAAACGCACCTAAACAGTGACGAAAGACAAGGTGACCACAGTTAGAGCGCTGGCCAGGAAAACATTTTGCTTCTAGTGCCTCCGATTTTCTATATAGGGTTGAAACACATCCAAAAACATTTGTTAGAAATCAACAAATGTCTGGCAGAATGCTGGTTGGATGTTTGACTGCTCCACTTGGCAGAGCTAGTGGTGATTAATTATATTGGTTATTTATTCAGTCTTATTTATCACAAAACGCATATCTTTGCCAGATTTTCAAGATGGCTCCTTTAAAAACTGAGGATTAGCCTCTTTTGTCCAACCAGTTTTTTGTGCGTGTTGGAGTGCCATACATCAAGTTATTTATTTAATGCATAATAAAATATACTGAAATAAAACATTTTCTTATGAGACTCACTAACTGCTGCAGCTGTAAATATTCCATCTCATTTTCCAAGGAAATTCCATGGTCATTTGGGAAGATGACATTTTGGGTAACAAGAGCTATTCAATCACTGTACAAGTGACTAAGAGCTTGGTTTGCATCGCTGGTAAAGTCAGACTGGTTTCCAGTAGATGTTGGACTCCACCAGGGCTGCTCTTTGCCACGATTCTGTTTTGGACAGATCTTTAAAAGGCAGCCAAGAGGCAGAAGGTTTCTGAATTGTGAGGCTTCAGATTGCATCACTGCCTTTGGAAGACAATGTGGTTTTGTTGACCTCTTTGAGCCAGGACCTCCAGAAGGCCTTGGGACAGTTTTCAGCTTAGCGTGATGCAGCTGGGATGAGGAGCAGCACCTTCAAGTCTGAGGCAATAGTTCTCAGCTTAGAAGGGAGGATTGCCAACTTCATGTTGGGAATTAATTCAAGTATCTTCTGGTCTTGTTTACAAGTGAGGGGGAAATGAGCTGGGAGACTAATACACAGGCTGAGCAGCATCTACAGTGATGCAGACACACTGATCTGATCTGAGCTGAGTTGAAAGGCAAAGCAGTTGAATTACCATTGATCTACATTCCAACCCTCACCTTTAATCATGAGCTGTGGGTAATAACAGAAACACTGAGGTCACAAATACAATCCACTGAAGTGTTCTTCCTTATCAAAGTGGTGGAACTCACCATTTTTCATTGGATTTTGGGATTTTTATGACCCGACAGTGATAGGATGGGAGCTCAGCTACTTAAAGTACTATAGGGAATTTGATAAACATTGTAACTTAAAACATTTTTTTCCACATCTCTTAACAACGTTCTAAGATAGTATAGCTATAAATATATTGTGGCGATAAAAAACAATAAATTAATAAAGCGGTTGTACCGCAGTTCTCTAAAAACCTCAGCCAATCATACGTTTCAGACCAAAAGAAACTACTAGACAATCCGAAGCGCCGCACTTCCTTGCAGCCTCCATTAATGCGTGCTGGAGCATTTTTCAACAGAACATTCCAGAAGTGAAAGAATTATAGAAACAGACAGCTGTTAGCGCTTCAATTTTAGGAAAAAATACCAGAGTCCCCCCAAAAAAACACCTTTTCAGCTAACAGAAAACAAAAAACGTTTGGATGTATAAAAAGGAAAAACCAGGCTTAACATTAGCATAGCGTTTCAACGACTGGTGTTTTGGTCTCTCTTGTTATTGTGGCAATGCGCAGTCCCACGTCTGCGGAGGCGCGGCAAAAGGATTATAGCTGACAGGAGGGGTGAGAGGTCGTGAACCAGGTTTGTGTAAAATAGCTAGCTATACCTAGCTTGTTTGCAAATTCCCTATTGCACCTTTAAGAGGAGCTCAGAGTAGAGTCACTGCCCATCCACGCTGAAATAAGCTAGTTGAGGTCCCACGAGGAGGAGACCTCAGGGCTAGAGAGATTATAAGCATGTCCACTGCAGGAACCTATTTCCCAAGCCAAGGTAGTTTTCCTAGGCCATTATCTGGGGCGGCATGGAGCTCAGTAGGTAGAGTGGCCGGTCTGGCAGCCGGTTTGATCTGGTTTGATCCCAGTTCTGGCTGGGTTACATTGTCATCGTGTCTTTGGGAAAGACACTTGTGTTGTACAGCGCTTTGGGGAGTGGAGAACATTCTAGAAAGCGCTCTGTAAATACAGGACATTTACTATTTATCCCCTTCTGTTTCCACTGCATTTACCTGCAGTGATGGTCTCCACCAGGGGCACTCAGTAGGCAGCCTGCGGGCCAGATCCTCCTCTTTCTGGCCCTCGAGCCATGTACTGTAATCTCCAAACATAAACTCCACCGCAAAGTGCTGCTGCACCTCCCGCGCAGCTCCAGGAAGAGGAGCTGCTGCTGTGTACGAGCGAGTAGCACAAACTAGGGTTCTAAAATGCACTGGATCTGATTTTATTACATTTAATTGACTTGAATCTTGACCTGATATGAATTTGGACTTGTTGGTTTTTGTTCAGCACATTGAGATGACTAATTGTGAAATAAAGCTCTATAAACTAACTGGGTTCAACTCTCACACGAAGCATCAATTATCACAAATTTTAAACAGCAGAGCATGATAAAAGTCCAACTCACCTTTCCTGATACAATCTTCTCATAGATCTGAATTGGCTGATCGGCAAAAAAAGGTGGATACCCTGCTGCCATCTCATAGACGAGTACACCCAGCGCCCACCAGTCCACTGCCTTGTTGTACCCCTTTTAGAATGGACAGATCGAAAGTTCACGGTTATACAAACTGACATCTGATTAAATAAAAAGAAGGCTTTTGTTTTTTTCCTTTTTATGAAACACTACTACGTCCTCTAACTGTTTACCCTCACCATCATGTGTGCTTTGAGATGATACAGGACATGATTTAGGTCTGAATGCATAAAACTGAATTTAATTCAACTGAACGTGAGCTGATGTCAGTTCAGGTTTGAAGTGTAAAAATGCTAAAGTGAAATCCATGCTGTGTCACCTTGCTGAGAATGATCTCTGGGGCCAGGTATTCTGGGGTGCCACACAATGTCCAGGTCCGGCCCTTTACACGTTTGGCAAAGCCGAAATCTGTAACCTGTGAGATCATCAGAAAGAGGGGAAATGAGGACTTTTACACACAAGAGTCAACCGAAACAAGAGGCAGAAATGGAGAAGACAACATATTAGTCTGGCTGTTAGTTCACAATTAACCACAAGAGGGCGCTGAAGTCTTTACTAGAAGCCAAACCAGATAATTCCCTTCCACCTTTAGTAGAAATCAAACAGTAAAAACAAAGCAGTGACTTTCTGAGTCTGTGTGTGACATCATGAGAAAATGAGGTCATAAAAACTCCAAAAAGAGACTACCACAAGTCTGTTTAACAGCAGAGCATGATGTAATAGTGATGCAATACAGAAGTGTAGCTGAGATGTGAAAGAAGGATGACTTCAAAGATGAGCTCAGTCCGACCCAAGCATCCTGCATGCTCGGGTTACTAGAGATCATCCTGAGATTAGATCAGCTGATAGAAAACATCTACTTAGATCCAATTCTACCAAGCTTTCATGCTTTTTTACACTCCTGCAATGCTTCATAAATATCTGGCACAATAACACTGTAACACACATAAACAAACTACAACCTCGCGGCCCTGTTGATTATAGCTACAGCTGAAGATCCTTAATGTGGAGTAACGAACACATGAGGGTTTTATATGAAGGTAAACTGGACATAAAACCAGACTGCAATGCATAGAATAAATAAAACTAATTCACCAAGAAGTTTGTTACTCAAAGCCACTGGTTAGATATTAGGAAAAAAGTTTATGAATCGTCAAACTGAGTGAAAAACCTGTGTATCCCTGACTAACTTCAACCACTCAGATCAGTAGAGGAAGGCCTGATGATGTTACTAAACTCTTTTTCACAGAGAAAATGTGTCTTTTCAGTTTGTTGATTAAATAAATGTTGAGTTCTTAAGGTAAAGAACACTTTTTAAAGCCATGAGGTCACATCTTGTTCACATTAACTGGTTAGAAAACAACTTCCTTTAATTAAACTCTGATAAGACTGAATGTCTGCATAGGAGCATCTGATCAGTCAACATATTGGTCATTTAAATTCTGCCGTCAAGTCAAACCTGAGGAATCTGGGTGTTATTTTCGACCAATCAATGTCTCTTGAAGCTCACTCAAAACAGCTGGTCCATAACTGTTTTTATCATCTGAGAAATATTTCCAAACTGAGAAAGTTGGTGTCAAAACCTGAACTGGAAATGGTTCTTCATGCTTTGATCTCCTCCCGTCTAGATGACTGTAACACACTTTTCACATCTTTGAACCCAAAAGCCCTTTATGGCCTTCAGCTGGTCCAGAACTCTGCAGCGAGGCTCCTCACTGGAGCAAACAGAAAAGATCACATCACTCCTATTCTGAGGTCTCTGCACTGGTTACCTGTTAAATGTAGAGTTCATTTTAAAATCCTGACTCTAACATTCAGGGCCCTACATGGTCAAGCTCCTCTTTATGTTACTGAACTGATAAAGCCGTACGCTCCAACCCGAGCTCTCAGGTCCACAGACCAGAATCTCCTAACAGTTCCAAGGACCAGATTTAAAAGTCGAGGTGATCGCTCCTTCCAGTCTGTTGCACCGCGACTTTGGAATGAACTTCCTTTAGTTTGACGCTGTATAGACAGTCTGGACTCCTTTAAAAAGCAGCTGAAGACCCAATTATTTAAAACTGTTTTTACTTAAATTAGATGTTTTTTCATTGGTTTTTGGTTGTCTTTATTCATTTATTTTTCTTAAATCATGTTTAAAGGCACACTAAGTAAATGTTTCATATTTTAAAATAATTTCTTGAGCCAGTCTGTGCTAATATGACCCTTTACAGGGTTAATGAAAAGTCACTCAGCCCCATCTGCTGCTTGTGTCCAGAATACCACACTTGCAACCTCTGAGTCTCCAGTTCAGTGCCCTGAAGTCTCACAAAGTCACGTATCTCACAAGAAGCAACACTTTACGGTGGCCAACTAGGCCAGAGTCCACGAGCCACATTTCTGTACTGTGTTACAGCAAAGAGCTAGCCCAGTGAACTAGACCAGTCATTCTCAAACTGTGGTACGCGAGCGCCCCCTGGTGGTACGCGGAGGACCCAACTCTTTTGTTTTTAATGAAATATTGGTGACTAAAATAGTGGACTTTTTTTAAAATTAAGCGCTTGTAACGGGAGGTGGCCTAATGTGGGTATATTTTCACCACTATTAAAATATTTTTAGGCACGCGCCTTCTGACCGCGCAGAGCGAATTAAAATCCCAGCGAGCAGCAGCTGTGTGTAATGACGGGATCTCGCCTCGCCTTTTTCCGCTTATCTAGGTCCAGGTAGCGGGCCGGGAGCCCAGACCCCCCCCACTCCCCAGCCTCCTCCTCCACCACCCAACTTGTCCAAACCGCCTCAACTGGTTCTAGATCAGCAGTTCTACTCCGAGTCTCCAAACTCCAAATGTCCGAACTCATATCTCTAATAATCCCAGCCATCCTGCGGAGGAAACTCATTTCGGCCGCTTGTATCCGCGATCTCGTTCTTACAGTCATTACGCAAAGGCCCGGCGCCAGTGGGAGAGGGAAGAGGGGGCGTTTTACACGCATTGGGGGGGGGCAGCCGGTCGGTGTTTGAGCGGGGGGTGGGGGGATTGTCACCGAGGTGGTGCGCTTCCATCGGTCCGCGGCGCGCGCCCGGTGAGTGCTCCTCTACCGTGGAGCGCAGCGGGACTAGAGCTGGGTTCGGACCTGATCCTTCAAGCTGATCAAAACATCAATTACATTTATTTTATTTCGCCTTTCTGACCAAAATGAACCACATTGAGTTTCCTGATTTGTTTGAAAACAGCTGATCTACGGGTTGCCGTGGTAACGAGGCAGCGTGGGGTGCGTGACAGCTGGAGAAGAGAGAGTGCAGACCCAGAAAACTACTTGATGTTTGTTTTTTGTAACACGACAGCTGACAGTCAGTCATAAAACTCAGAGATTTGGAAAAACTGACTTTTTGTGTGAAAGACCATTACAATATTGTTAAAATGAATGAAAAGTAAATAATGTTGAAAATGTCATTATCATATTTTTTTATTAATAAGTGACAGATAAAAATGGATTATGACTGGATTTTTTTGTACCCTGTCAGTCAAATTATGAAAATGTCTAGCGAGACCTCTGATTCCAGTTAAAAACAGTCAAATTGTGCATTATTTAAAGGTCCAACATCATGGTGGTACTTGAAGATCCTACATAGGTTTTAGGTGGTACTCGGGTAAAAAAGTTTGAGAACCACTGAACTAGACCATCAGTTCAGCTCTGCAGACTCTGGTCTAGCCACGCTCCATTGGAACCTCTGCAGCCCACTGATTGGTCCAGTCAGTCTGGTACCGGGCCAATCACAGCGCTCTAATGGTTTGGTGGGCAGGATTAGTCGATGACGTCAGAGCTGAATTTAAACATGGCGGCAGCTCAGGAACCGTGTTCACTTGAAACGGCTTTGTCATCAACTTTAGACGATTTAGATTTGGGTTTTTCTTTAAAACGTGAACAGATAGAGGCACCTAAGGCTTTTATTTTGAAAGAGGATTTATTTGCCGCTTTGCTGACAGGATACAGTAAAGGTTTAATCTCCCAGCTGGTTCCGGATGTTGCTAAATGGCTCTGATTGGTCATAGCGCTGTCCAATAGCATGTGAAGGCAGTTTGATTGACAACTGTTGATCCCGCCCCTATGAATGAGTTGTTTCAGTGAATCGTGGTTTACCAGGCTAGCAAAGAGCCACAGTGTTGCCAGATGTACAATATTTATTGTATTTTTAGGATAATTTAGCACTTTGTACGATCAATAATTCCATAAATACGATTATTTGAGCCCTTTGTTGTGTGGAATCTGCCTAGAGATGCTTGTTTAAATCATTGTGTTAGATTCTATAAAGCTAAAACTACTTTAAAGATTATAATTTTGCACAGTTTGATATACCGATATTATAGCTGTGGGTCATCAGGCATGTCAGGCTGTAACTTAGTAGTGTACGATCATTTTTCTCAAAATACAATTATTTTAAGATTCTGGTGCGATACTTTAATATTTCCAATCTGGCAACCCTGGGTACACATGAAAATCACCCATCTCTTCCTCTCTTACACACACGCCTCTGCTCAGCCAGATTTATTGTAAATGTCACACACCAACATGATACTGACTCCTACAGAACTAAAACCACAGGACAGTCATTTTCAACAATATTCTCCCTCATTTACCTTTTTTTTTAAACTTTGATAAATCTGATGAGCATCAGTCATTTTGACTGATTACAATTCACACACCTGAGCATTTGGTGGAGACTGAGCAGATTAATTAGCTCTCTCTCTCCTGATGACCTCGTTGGCTTCACTTGAAAAAAATATCACAGTAGCTGAAAGTCCGAAGTTTCTTCAATAATCTGAATAACTGTGATGAGGACCGACAGTGGAGGATGAAGGAGTTTGATTTCACTCAAGCAGGAAGTGATTCAGGTCCACGAGGACCAGGAGGTGATTCAGGTCCACGGGGACCAGGAGGTGATTCAGGTCCACGGGGACCAGGAGGTGATTCAGGTCCACGGGGACCAGGAGGTGATTCAGGTCCACGGGGACCAGGAGGTGATTCAGGTCCATGGGGACCAGGAGGAAGTTTCAGTCCTCAGCAGGACCTGTTTCTGTTTTCAATCGTTTCATCTCATTATTTAAATGCAGGCTGAACATAATATTTTCTATGAGGTGAGAATCAGGATATTTGGTGCTCATTTCTGTGTGCGCGCACGTGATGCGACCCATCCGGCAGAATAATTAAATTAATTGTTAGGGATGAGTCGGTTCAGATAGCAGATTGAGGGGGAAAACCTGTCATAAATATAAAGCTTTTTAAAAAAAACTCTCCGGTTCTGACCGACTGGCTCCGATGACCTCGGGCCGGGTTCGAGCTCTTTTGAGGTTCAGGTGAATTCTGTTGAAGCGCGTCTTTATGGGTGCTGCTGTGACGCCGTCAGACAGGACGCTACAGGACCAGGTTTACTCACCTGTATGTAGCCCTGCTGGTCTATGAGCAGGTTTTCAGGTTTCAAGTCTCTGTAGATCAGGTCCAAAGCGTGCAGGTACTCAAAGGTCAGAACGATCTGAGCAGCGTAGAACCGAGCGTGTGGTTCACTGTTCACACACAAACAGAAACACACATGGTCAGAATGCAGGAAAGAGCTGGAGGCCATTTTTATTACTTCTTCAGGCATTTATAAATACTTTTTCTGTTTGCTTCACTGCATGAAGTCACTGACC
The DNA here is from genome assembly GCA_006937965.1 of Callopanchax toddi. NCBI lineage: Eukaryota > Metazoa > Chordata > Actinopteri > Cyprinodontiformes > Nothobranchiidae > Callopanchax > Callopanchax toddi. The sequence continues at coordinate 624,026 of SSNR01000033.1, read as the reverse complement.
TAAATCTGCCAATTCTTCGTAGATGGGAGAACATCTCTCCACCTGGTACATATTCCATCACCATGTAGAGGTTAGTGTTGTCCTGGAGAAGGGAAACACACACACACACACACACATACAGTTTATTCTCCCAAACTGCAGTGGAAACTAAATGCTTCAAAGATCTGCTCTAGAGTCCATTTGGTTTGACCCATCTGAGCTTCTGTAGATAGATAACAACATGCATTCTTCCCTGTTGCAGATGAATTTGAACTAGCAACAGCAGAATGTCCATGTGGTTCAACCTACTCAGTCAAACAGTAATGCATCAAAAACCTCATTACAACTAAAGGGTGAGTTTTTTTAAACATACACACGTAAATTTATTATTTATTTTTTAACAAACAGCAGCAAAGTCAGATCTATGCAAACCAGAAGAGTCAATAACTGGAAAAAACATATCTGAGGTGTAATTTTACTTCTTGATCAGCCTTGTTTGTTTACATGGATGGAGCGGGACTTTAAACTTGTACTGCAACCAGCCACTAGGGGGACAATTATTTGTTCCAGACTCAACCTCTAGGTTCTGGTTCTAGTAACTGTATATCCTGTTGATGGGCCAGTTGTTAGTAATACTAGCTCCTGTTAGCATAAAGCAGTACTCTGTTACTATAATGAGCAGCACATAACTTGCTTTTACTTTGCATAAAGTGCTGCTAGTGGTTAAATATAAACTATTTGGATGTTGTTAAGCATTTCTGTTCAGTGTGGTTACATTGTTCAGTGTTTTGCAAAATGTAAATATAAAAGCTGTTGAAACTTACTGTCAATTTTCATGCTAAAAACCATGATGTCACTGCAAAAATGTGCAATACCAGTATTTGATCATATCACCCACCCCTCTTTCTGTCTATAGATCTCTATCACACCAGTTTAAGTTGTGGATGTGCTCATTGTTGACTCTGCGTGCAGAGCGACACACATGGACGGTTAATAGGTTTATTTAAGGTGCCAAGGATATTCAATCCCTGAGAAACCAGGTGCACCTAAACAGCTTAACCTGAGTAAGGACATAATTGGAGCATGTTCATCATCTGGGTTAGCTGCTGCAGCCGCTGACAGACGCTCACGAGACAGTCAAGGCTAACTCAGCTCCATATGGCTGATGACACACCCCTAACAGGCTTGGCAATAAGGAAAGAAGTGATAATAAGATTTAGATCAGAAAATTAACAGAACTTGCACAGTGGACCAGAGTGCTGGTTTTGTACCTGCAAAGCTTAAAATTCCCCTCAGGAGTTCCCAGAACCCCAAACATGTCTGGGTTCAGTCAGGTGGTTACAAACATGACTCAGAAGGAAGGATACAGTTTCACTATGTCTGCTGGAGGTGTAAACAAATAAATGTCCAAAAACCAAGTAGCTATTTCTGCTGTATAATGCATCACTCAGACAGAGCCAGATTCTCTGTCCTCTGCAGCAGGACACGACACATTAAGAAGTCTGGCACAGTCTGGCAAGAATCAGAGAGTTTTACTTTGATATCTTGACTGAAGTCTCGTTCTTTAGTTTCGCTTTCCAGAAAGTACAACGGCATATTTTGGCAAAGAAACAAAAGGTGGATAATTGTGTTTCACAGTTTTAAGAGGAATGTTAAAATGTAAAAATAAATAAATAAATAACAGACTTAGCTCAAATTCAGCATGATCGTTTTATCCAGTGATTGGCTTAAATTAAATATCTGATACATTTTTTTCCGATCCATGAACTCACTATTGTCAAGCAGCAACAAAGAACCTAGTATTTTTCTCAGTTCGTCAACTCAACCATCACTGAACATTAATTTGTGCTTGCAATAACAGATCTTCCATGTGGACGTTTTTACTTCCAGAATTAAAATACTCAATTTTACAAGAATTTTGTTACAAGAATTTTATTAATAACTGATATTTGATATAAATCTGTGTTGGCCCTCAAAACCCAGATTGGTGCGTCTTCAGTATCTTGCAGTGTTTATAATTGAGGCTCTTATTGTGAAGGACTGATCTGTGAGTTTCTCTACAGCAGGAGTAAAGACAGCACCTCAGGCTGATTGAAGCTCGTCGTCAAATAGCCTATTTTATTATTAAATACAAAACAAAAAACTAAATCATTCATCTTTTCTTTTTTAATGAGCCGTTGTAGAAAAATGATATAAAAGCTTCTTTGTGTGACTCAAAGATTTCCATGCAGAAATCGTATTCATATTCTTATCGCCTGTCGAGGAGCCTAACTTACATTACTGACAATCTCAAAACAAACACATGAATCAATAAAGTTGCAGACAGACTCTGAGTCAGTAATGTAACTGTCCTAATAATGGCTCCATTATAATGTTAGCTACTGCTATTCAGACATCCTGTAGAGGTATAATGAGTCAAGATGAGCCATAAAAAGAAACTCCTTCAAGAGAATTTATCATAAAATATAACAGCCCATCTGCTACAATAGTAAGTTAATTGTGACTCCTTTAATATTACTAACCTACAAAAAGTGTGACACATTACTGTCAATACAGGTTATACTGTGATAGAACAGAACTTCACAAAGGACAATTATGAAGTTAAACTTTCAATTAACTCGCACATGGACTTCACATGCAAAATTCACATCTAAAACCAGGATTTCACTGGAAAAATGTCTCAAAATGTTTTTTTCCTCTAAACGTAGCCACAGAGTCACAGCAGGTGTCTAAAACGCTTCTCAATCTAGTCTCCGTGAGTCAGAGAGTGAGAGAAATGTTGGGAGAGGTTGATGTTCTCTAGAAAGTCAGGATAGAGCAGCAGCGTATAGAAAGAGTTTTCAGACAACCCAGGAGGAAGATTTCAGTGTAAACAACCACTGCTTTACTCATTTATGAGGTAAAGGTGCTGAATTAAAGGTCGTATGTGGAGTTTTCCAGCAAGAGAGCAACTTCTGAATCCAACGTACCACAGCTCTTCCCAAAACACCTCGACGCGAGTGCGCTCACGTGCACACGGCGCATGACTTTGGTCTGTAAGCTGGGCATAAACTAACAAACTCCTGCTCAAACTACGATTACATAGGGTTCAATCATTCACAGTTCACAAATCATGTTCTCACACTGTACGGGGGTCTGAGCCCTGTCTGTCCCTGCTGTGCTTCTGATTCGTTGGTCTGGAACTGTGAGCTGCTCTGGAGCTGAACCCATAAATGAGAAAACACTCAGTCCTGAATGAAGTTATTGACCAAAATAAACGTGTATCCTTGGCAAGCCTTGTCATTCTATGAGGAGAAATGTTTAAAAATAAAAATAAATCCCTCAGTAGCCGGGGAATGGATAACTTTTTAGTAGAAATGAGCTCTGTCTCCTCCACAACGACTGAGACTGTAAACAGAGAAACACACGGAGCGTCCTGTACGAGAGCGCCCCCTACTGCTACAAGTTTGTTTGAAGTGCGTGCACGTTGACTGACAGCTGACAATGCAGAAATTTGAATTTTATTGGCTGAAAAAGTTCGCCGGTCAGAAAGAATACAAAGGGGTCCCAAAAATGTGAAACAAAACCAACTGAAAGCCAAAGTTTTTCAGGTCAGCTGTTTCAGACTTACTGTATTATACGTGGGTATAAACCAGTGTACAGTCCAGTAAACTCATCAGTGGTAAAGTTGTTCAAATATACAGGCTCCATTCATGATTGCAGTAAGTGGCTATCTTAACCACCATGCTGCTATTTCAGGCAGGGCTGCTCTTTTCAGCACAACACCTACCAAAAAACATAGATAAAGATAGTGCTGCCCTCACACAATCATAATGTTTTATAAGCATCAAATAACTAATTACAGCTAAATTTATATGAAAATATATACAGCAGCAGCAGCAGCAGCAGGGTAAGAACACCATGAACAGCCAACATGTATCGACTGTATTTGAACAAGACGCACAGTCCTGAGAGGGCAGGACTTAATCCAGCCACAAGGGGGCGCTTCATTGTTCTGGCTTCAACTTTCAGGTTGAATTTGGATATCTAGATTCTATTTAATTGTGACCATGTATGAGCAGTACCTTTACTGTAGTATTTTTGCTTACAATGCCCATCCCTAATCAGTATGTTTAAATATTTTTGAGGAGCTGTTGGTCCCTCGAGAGCTGATGCAGATTAAAAAAAACTGTACATCAAACCAGCTTCATGGGCAAGAAACTACTAATTAGTCCTTAGAAGTCAGAGTGATGGCTGACGGTTGGGGAGAGAAACAAGAAACCTAACCGGTCACTCACGTGTCAACACCTACACTTCAACACACACAAACACCGGGAAAAGTCCTCCGTACCTTGAACGAATACTCTAACCGCACAAGGAAGGGAAAGCTGACAGCCTGGAGAATCCTCTTCTCGTTTAGAGTGTGCTCTATCTGCTTGAGCTTCACCACCTGGAGGGCAGAAAGAGTCAGGTTATTAATTAAGAAACCTCTGCTTGGACTGGCAGAGTTTACTTGTTTATGTATTAATACCAAAACCAGTGAATGAATGTTTTACAAATGTCTGTCCCCAGAGTCAGAATGGAATGAGGACTAAAGGTTTTCCTGGAATGATTTTCAGAATGACTTAAACAGTCAGAAGTGGTGAGTTAGGGGAAGTTGACGTTCGTTTTAAAGGAGTGAGGGATTAACTTGATCAACGTGACGGTTTTTGATGTTCTTGCTGTCCTGCTTTAGCACATGGTGTGTTTAATGATTTATATCATAAACATTGGTTGTATTTCTGTTATGTTTTATACCTATTGTGTTTTTACATATATATATAATTGAGTTTCATTGCTTTGGCTTATTAGCTAGAAAATTATCCCAAACAAAATTCTTTGCAAACTATAAATTGTATTTTTTCATGTTAATTAAATAACATTGTAGTGAATAGGGAATTGAATTTATTGCACAGGCGTCACCTGAAGGGATCTACAATCAAACAACAGATATTCATCAGATGATTCATCCATTTACCCCTCTCAGGTTTGTGTGGGCTACACCAGCGTGCATTAGATGAAGTAGATCACGAGTTCACCAGGAGACACTAACAGTCAACTCTTCAGTTTTTAGTAACTATTTTCATTGAATGTCTTGTGTTTATCTGTAGTGCTGCTGCTTTACAGTGACTCTTTAAACAGATTTAGTCTAGTGAGAAAAATCTGGTAACGTCTACAAATCTATGGATTTTATTGATATCATAAAAAGGAAATGCAGGCAGGGTTTTGTTCTAAATTGCTCCACTTAGTGTGATCTGCATAAAGACAATAACTGCAGATGATGCCTTTTTTAGTGCTTTCAGATCAAGCTTGCACCTGGATCTGAGTTTCTGCTAAAGAATTCTTTTCTAGGCAGTAGGCACCCATAAAAGACGCGAGTCTTTTTGTCACATCAATGATAATTCGATGTTTTTAAAGATCAGAAGGAACATGGATGAGATTCCATAGCTGGCAGACATATTAATAGACCCTCGTCCACGTCCGTGACCCCGACGGCTCCTGGCCCAGACTCACCTTCTGCTTATTGAGGATCTTCATGGCGTAATGCTGTCCCGTTTCTCTGTGCTTCACCAGCATAACACGGCCAAACGAGCCCGTGCCCAGGGTTTTCAACCTCTCAAACTGCTCCAGGCTAGCAGTGTTCTGAACACACAAAACAGAACCGGTTAGCAGGTTCTTGTGAAATTAGGAGGCTGGGATTGTGTTACGTTAGAGAGAATTTATTTACAAATTTACAGGCAGGCTGAATGTGCATCATTCACTATATTAAAGTATAAGTGTGTTATATTTATAAAAATATGATCAATAGGATCTGACACCTCGTTTACATGAAGCAACAAATTATAGTTTTTATAAGAGGTTTTTGTCTGAATAATAGCGTCCTCTGTCATTCTGAAATGCTCTCTTTTGCTTTTTCACTTTCTCAAAAAAAAAAATTCAGGTTTTTCATTAATTTTAGGGGAATTGTTGTTTTGGAAAGACCTTTTAAAACTAGTAATATTAACTTTAACAGCCTTTACCGCTTAGAGAAACATGTAAGAGAGGCTGCATCATATTACTGCAGAGGACATCCCAAGAAAATCAAAACAGATAAAAAAGTTCAAAGGTAGCAAAATGTATAAATGTCTACATATGATGAAACTTTATTTTGTTTTACAGTTTTTAATGTGACTTTATTGTTTCTGTACAGCACTTTGTGATTTTTATCTTGACAGCTGCTTTATAAATAAAGCCTAATTTGCTTACTTTTCTGATGCTGAAAAAAAGGTGTAATTAAATAGCAGTTATTGGCCAGATCCATAAATTATCCAATGTTTCACTATTTATACAATTGCTTTTTGTCCACATTTGTGCAAATGTAGCCGATACCAAGCAGTAATAAGACGTATTAGCATCAGAGAACAGAACCTAAAGATTTAATGATGAAATCTGTGCGCCCCCTAGAGGCTGGTTTCAGCATAGGTTTAGGTCATGTTAGAAATAAAAATAAAACTCATGATTTGTTCCAGGAGTTGACTTCTATTGTTTCACATCAACCCTAACTTATACTCACAAAAAAAAAAACACACAGAAAAATGTAGAAAAAACCTAGACTGCTGTGGTGAATGAAATATGCAAAAGTATTGTAAGTATTTTATGCATCACATTGCTAACGAGTTCACACTAACCTGTGCAGGATTCTCCCACTTTTTGAGGAAGTCCTCTTTGGCTTTAGCAAGGAATTCCTTGACTGTTGGGTAAAAAAAAAAAAACACAAAAAACAGAAGGCGCATAAAACTTTAGTGGTTTGTAGGTAAAGATAATATAAAAACACAAAATCTATACAATACCACCTAAAACCCTGCAAAAAATAAAAGTATTTCCTCCTGATAGATGTCTTGTTTTGATTAACTGATGATACAACATGCAGCTGTCAAATGGTTTTATTTATTATGAGCAAACAAACCAAACTGGCTCTGTGTGAAATAGTAATTGCCCCCTTGTTAAATCATGAATTACTTGTGATTAACCACAATATCTAGCTTAGATCAGCTTTACTATCATCACCATGGTTTAATTACTGCAAGACCTGTAGAATAAAGACCTTTCATCAATGCTTGACAACATGAAGTATGTTCAAGTTCCAAGGGGTTCCAAGGTCAGAGGTCAGATCCTGAGGACTGAAGAATGATGATTTTCAAGACTTTTGGAAAAACATTCTGTGGATCGATGAGACTAGAGTAGAACTTTCTGGAAGGTGTGTCTTCCGTTACATCTGTTGTAAAGCAACAGTGAGACATGGCGGTGGTAGTGTGATGGTCTGGGGCTGCTCAGGACCTGGATGACTCGCTGTAACCGATTGGAAGATTCAATTCTGCTCTCTACCAGAACATTCTGCAGGAGGATGTCTGACCTTTGACCTTAACCTGGCCAGCCATGGTAGAAAACTCTCCAACGTGGCTGAATTACAATAACCCTAAGAATGAATGGGAGAAAAGTCCTCCACAGTGATGTAAGAGACGCAGTTTTGTTCATTACAAACCTTTAGTTTAGGGGGAATTACTTTTTCACACAGAACCAGATGGATTTGGATAGTTTTCCCTTAATGAATGAAATCATCTATTAAAAAGCTGCATCTTGTATTTACTCAGGTCTGCCTGATACTGAAATTTAATTGTGACCAAAAAAGCAACAGAATGCATCTGCAAATACTATTTCACATCTTCTGACACCTGCTGCAAAGAGCATTTTTAGTTAAACTACACTTTTTTTTTACTTAGTTGCAGAATTGCTGTAAACTTTTATCAACTTGCAACACAACAAGCCGTGTTAATCACATGCAAAGCAGTGATTCAAAGCCAAAATATTCTTATTTTGTAAAGAATACATTTCTCATGTTTTCAAATATGCAGGTTGTTTTATGTGCTAAAATGAGTTCTGTAGGATAAAAACTGAGCCACAAGGGGCAAAGGTGGTGATTCTTTACAGAGTGCATGCAAATTAATCACGTGGTGCTGATCCTTATATTAGGACTCTAAAACACACTCACTTTGAGCTTTGGATGCCATGCTAGAAAAAACCCTCCGACCTTCACACCCTGTCAGCTCATCCTTCTGTGTAACTGTAATCTTGCATTAAACTTCTTACTGAACAGACCAAATCAGATCCCTCATTAGTGGCTCAATCAAACTAAATGGTCCCCATGTTGACAAGAAGTGTCAACAAAATATTCCTCCAAAGAGCAACAGGCACAGAGTGTTCAGGAAATATCTGACACATAGTTTGCTGTAGTCTTGCCAAGATCTGAGCACAAGAGGAAGTGAAGATGCCAAGATCACCACAGCTTACAAATGCTCATGCAGTTCATCCCAGCTTTGCATCTTCACATAAGGTAGTTTTAAATATGTGCTTTATTTTGAGATCTCTACAAAATCTTGGAAATGGCCAAATGCTTACAGGCGTCGCTGTGTGTTATTGAGGGGAACATGCATGCAAATCAAACTAATTCGTTTATAAGTAGGACTTGGCCAGTGAATGAGAAGAAATGAAGGCATCGTGAGGAAAAGGGCCGCTATACTGCAGGTTTTGTGGAGCTAAAGTCGCCTGCTGTGTCACGTTGTCTCTGATCATCTCATGAGGCTGTAACGGATCAGGATACCCACCGCTTTCCATCTCGCTGCCCTTTCTCGCCGTGGGCGCGTTGCCCATGATGACAACCTGTCAACGGGCAATCCGTGGCTTTTCGGCCGCCCCGCAGCCTTCCCAAGCCGGTCTAATGTCGATGAGATGTGGACGGTGCTTCCTGAATCCAGCAGCAGCAGAAGAGTGGAGCGTTAACTCCGAGATGCTGCTCTTTAGTAGCCTGACAGCTGCTAATGCGGCGCCACGGCGAGACACGCTAGCTAAGCGGGTTCAGTCCCTCCCACAGCCGCTGGTCAGCGTCGGGTTGGAATCCACGTTGAGTTGGGGCTTCACCGGAGCTTCAGGGCCGAGCTCGGGCGCTGCTGGCCTGGACACGGAGGATACAGTCTCCGCCTGACCCTCCTTGCAGCCCCCGCCGAACGGAGCCCCCCTCCCCGGCTCCCCAGCCCGAAAAATACCGAAAACCAGCGGCGAGGAAGCAGCGTTCCCAATTTTAGGCGTCTCCCGTCTTCGTCAACAAAACCAGCTTTTCAAAATTTCAACCTCAGCGGGGTCCGACGACGACAGGTATTCACCCAAATCAACATCGGCCCCCCGTAGCCTCGGAGACGAGCGAGATGACGGAACTACAGCGGAGTGAATGCTCCGCCCACTTGCTAAAACCAGCGTTGACTGACAGCGTGAGCTAAATTGCTGATTGGCTACTATTTTAGGGCGGTGAAGCAGACTTTACTGTGATTGGTCATCTGTTGCACTCAATCAACAGCAGCATTGTCCCACCCCCCCTACACAAAGCGAATGAGAGGAACGTCACTAATTATTTTCCTCCCAACAACGACACCGCCCACTTTCTGTGGTTCACTTGTTCCATTGGCTCGACGCGGACGGACCGTGGGAATCTCAGTGAATGAGAGGACGCTTATTGGCTGTCACCAATGATTGACAGCATTGCCCTCCTCCTCTTCCACCCTAAAAAAAAAAACCTCTACCCCGCTCTTTCCCGCTGCTGAGCGACTGTTACACGTTTGGCTGAGTGACGTCAACAGTGAGCTATTTTTAGAAATGTTGGTCAGAATTTAACGCACGCGCGGCGCAGTGTGGCATGGAAGACATCTAAACAGTTCGCAGGGATATTTTGTAGGAAATTAATCTGAGCAAACAAGACTTTTAAAAACAACAACAGGTGTTTCATCTTCACCCCGCAGCACCTGGATCAGAGAGCAAAGCAGACGACCAGGGGCCTTTTATTATCACAACATCAAAAGCCCCAATCCACAGATTTACATCTGAATACTCCTTTGATTTAATGTAAGCTTGAGTTGTTAAAAAAAGATCTATAAATAGGTCCCTTAGCAACCACATAATTTTAGGACTCTGCAGTCACATTTACTATATAATTAATCAGCTTTATTCTTTTCACATTTGATCTCACTTGCTGTAAAATGATGCAAAAATAATGTTCAACTTAAGTCTAAAGCAGTCAATTTTTGCATTAAAAACCTGCAACAAGCACTTGTTTTGTACTTGATCCAGATTTGCAGCAGTTTATAATCCGAGCACCTAAACCTGATGCATGTTTTCACATGCATGCATCCAATTCTGCCCTGTGTGTTTTGGGTTGTTTTAAACAGTGCAGTGCATGAGAAGCAGACAGAGGTAACAGATGGATGGGTGGGGGAGTTACTCGCTGCGTTCAGTAGAAAATGGTTGAGAGCAGACCCCCCCCCCCCCTCTTTCTCTTTTGTGCTGCAGTTGCCTAGCAACATGAGGCTAGAGTGGAGATGGTGGAGTGATGCTGCTGCATTTTATGAATGAAATTGGAAAAAAGAAAGGAGTCAGAGAGGGGAGGGTGAAGAGTGGGTTGATGCGCACAAACACGTGCACTGAGTCTTCACTGCTGATCCCCCCCCCCCTCTCTCCTCCATACAAGTCAGAAAGCAGCTGTAAATCAGATGCAGTGATCACCAGAAAGCAGCACAAGATCAACAAAACAAACTTTATTAACCTCATCGTTTTGACATAGAACGAGGCAGAGGATATATGTAGAGAACAAAATAAAACAAAACAAGCACTACAGTAAAAAGCCCTTCGTTCTAAGAATTGGGTTTAATAATGTCAGTGATGTGAATAACGTCCAGCCAAAACTCTGCAATACCAAAACATTAACAGTGAACAAAGAAAAGGGGCCTTTTGCAATAAGTCTGGTTGAGTCGGTCTCAATTTTCGATTGTTGTACAGCTCTGACCTGCTGATGCCAATTTATCTCAAAGAACTATAATAAAAATACACATTTTATTTAATTAACATAAATTAATGCTTAGCAATGGCGAGTCCACAATCCAGGGAAATTGTCATAGCTTTTATTTATTTACAAACCTTGAGAGAGAAAATCTGTTGGTTTTTTTTAAGTTTCAGACTGGCTGAATCACCAATCTGAATATTGGTCAATGTTTAGGGTGCATCTCCAAAGTTATGGAATAAATACCCAAGATTTGTTTCACATGCATGAATTTTGAATAGTGAAGCAATTTAATGTTTCTCTTCTGCTACAAGCATCTAAATACACAGAACACAGCACAGGGATTTGAACCATACACAAAACGGGTAATAAAATCACTGCAGACATACGAGTCAGACGTCTCATGGCTGTGAGGGTGTGGCGAGCCTGTTGGTGACTCAAACGTTCTCCAGAAGAACATTTAAGACAAAGACATGAGAATTTAAGGCAATTCTGGCTGCTCAGATCTGAATGAGTGCAGAAGAAACCAAAGCTGGTAACAATTCTACCCTCACTCAGATTCAAGAGTCATATACAAATGTCCATGCTGCAAAGTGAAAATGTCTCGTCTCTTTAAATGTTCACATTTCACTAAAGGAACATCCACGACCCCTTTGTTGAAATGTGTGGTTTAGATGTGGCTGAATATTCAGCAGGAAGAGCTTCTTGTCCATCTTATGAAACTTATAACCATTACATGCAGTCCATGGAGTTGTCTGGCATTTGTCCCAGGGGCGGCATCTTTCCCTGTATACACGATGGTGGGAGCATACCACTGATGTTGGGAGATGGGTCAACGTTCTCACAGTCTTCCATTTTATCTGCCAGGCCCTCCCAGTTAATGTGGAAGCGGGTGACACGAGGGTTGGAGGCCAAAATATTCCTCTGGAGCTACAAAGATCAAAGAAAGCACAGTGTAAGGCAGGTTCTTATAGTTTTTTCAAGAGAACTAAATACATTTTTCATTTATCATGTTCAGAATAAATTTTTGCTGCAGAAAAAATATATTTGAGTCAAAAATTCTAATGAGTCAGTCCGAAAAATTTGTGATCTTGTGAGTTTTCCTCATTGCATCGACTTTCCTTCCCCATGTTGTGCAGATGGAGGGATATGAGGGATACTAAACTCAGGAAATTTGATTACAATAATCATTAAAACCTTTGACTATTTGTTTCCTGTTAACAAATTGTGTCATCATAAGCATCCATCAGCATGCACCTAAATTTAAACTCTGGATTCCACCACAGAAAAATGTTGAACAGAGAGTTGCTAGTTTAGAGTGCCGACAGCAGACAAGGAGCAGCCACCTGCCTTAGAGCCTTCTACTTTGGGTAAAACAACCAGAAGCAGAAGTCATTTAAAGCATCACAGCAGGTCTGAGGTGAAGGGGGAGTGGTCAACTTCTTTTGATTGAAAACACATTTTATGCATCTTGATGTTAGAGAAACACGGTGCACTGTAGCTTAAACCATGACCGACCTGCCAGAGCAATCTGAATTAATGATGTCATCATAAACCAACACACAAATACTAGTAATCACCTACTGGTTAAAACAGACCGAAAACATAAAAATAAAATGTGTTTGAACAGACCCATTCACAAAGAGAAACCAACAAGTCGTTTCCTGCTTTTTACACAATGACAGCTGGAGACCAGCTGAACTGGAACAGCAGGTACAGATAATGGATAAATAGACAGATAATACTTCATTCCTAAATCTAATGTCATCCTATTAGTGTTGATTTTAAATTCAAAACACTAGAGGGCAGCAAAAACAGTGTTTCAATACACAAATATGATGACTGAACTTCCACAAGCACCGAGACGCCTAATGATAGCTCTGCTACACTTCTATCAATGGCACAATTCAGTGACTGATCTGATAGCTTTTTATTGTTTTTGTTACCTGAGTATAATCTGGCTTTAGAGGTGGATTTTCTCGTAGCTCTGGGTCTGTGTATTCGTTGTTGACATAATATCCAATGCGGATAAACTCCTGTCCACGGTAGGTGCAGGTGATGAGGACAACAGTCACGCCGACAGCGTCACTTTCTGGAATCAACGCCGTGTTCGGAGCATCTGCCTAAATGGGGTAGAAATCATAAAGACAAAGATCAAATAAGAGTCTTGTCATAAAGTTCCAGGCATATTTATCACCTATACTTAAAAATCATGTATTTAACATGACTGTTTTCATGTCCGGGGATTGAACAGTCATGAGAACTCACCTGAAACACAAACATGTGCCTGCCAGCAGGTACCGGGCCGACTAAAACGGAGTCCAGAACCTGGTCGTATTCCTCACTCTCAGCTGAACCCACATAGATGATCTTCCACTCTAGATCTGACAGCACAGACAAAAACAGTAAGGTTATCTTTACAGGGAAATGATGATGATGAAATAAAAGACGTCGTTTTTATTTGCTTCAAGTTTTGATTTGCAGCATAAACATGAAACATCTAAAAAAAAGTTTTTTAAAAAAGGTAAGCAAAAAGTGACAAATGTATTTATATATTTAAAAGTACAAATGGTCAAAAATAGAAACTGGGAAATACATTTTAAAATTTGAAAACAGTAAAAATTAAAAAGTACAAACCTTTAAAAAAGTAAATAATCAACAGAAAAATTTAATTTTAATAACACTTAATGGTTGAAGCTTTAAATTTCAAAGTAAACCAGTACGTGCAACTTTCTTTGGTCTTTATCAAGTGTTTTCTTATTGCAGCAGATCTTTGATAATTGCACAAAAATAAAGAAAAAAGTTAAATAAAAATTTTAAATCCCTGCTATTGAAGAGATTTATTTGGACAAAAATGTGTGTTGTCCAGTTTTTTATTCAACTCATCAGAAAAATACATAATGTTTGACTCCAGTCAATAAGACTGACTGTTTTAATTCATCTCACCCAGCAAAATGAATCTGTGCAGATTCATGACAGAATGTCACCAAATGCTCCAGCAGAAGCTTCCTAAGACTATTTGTAGTTTGTACAGCTTGGTGTTCTAAAATGTTTAATTCTTCACCTTGACTTACACTTACCATAATTCTCTTTTCTCTTCATATTTTCCCCATTTTATCAGATAATGTTTAAAGGAAAATGTTAAGACATCTGTAGATTTTTTTTCTTGCTACACTTATTGTAATGTCTCTCTAAATACGAATGTAGTCAAGTGGTCCCTTTCAAAATAAAAGCTTTTATTTAGGCAGATTAAGGCAAACTCAATTAGAATAGAGTGATGTGGTTCTTTTGGGCATGTTACGATTATTTCCATCACTTAAAGCAATTTGGCTAATTATAAGGTTTCAGAATCACTACGTACCACTAGGTAGAACCAAGTACTGCCTGTACCGCATGCATGTCCACTTTCTTATTCAACTCATCAGAAAAATACAAAATGTTTCACAGAAAATGTGACAATGTCGAAAATGAGATTAGAGTTGTGTAATCGGTTTACTGCATTTTTATTTCATCAATACCTATTAAACCAATTAACTAAAATATATTAATGGCCGATTTAACATCTGGCTGACGAGTTGACGCGCCTCTTTTCAAAGCAAACATTTAACTAATACACTGCTAATGCTTCCTTTAGGTGTTCGCGGCAACTCGTTGAGGCCGGTTGCTGTAATCAGCCAATCAGCGTTTCAAAAGGTACACACGTGAGGACGTCGGAGCCAATCACAACACGGAGAAGGCGGGCCCATCAGAACGAACGCGCCAGCGCCAATTTTCAACAACCGTGATGGATTATCAAACTATGTAAAATGACGGCCTAAAGTGAATTATTACAAAAGAAAAAAACACAACTGTGAATTTACTATCCACAAAACAGAACTACGGTAGCGCTGACACTTAGTTAAAAAGCGCCCAAATCTAGAAATTGGCACAAGCTAACAATATGATTTGATTTAGCGTTTTGCATTAGCAGAACATAAAACTCACCTTCCGGTAAATCCTCCATGCACTCAAACGTTATTTCAAATTGAAACGGGTTTCCGAACGGGCTCGGGTTGTCCAGGACGGCAACATTTAACACTTGTACCTTGGCCATAGTAGAATATTCTGAATGAAAAGCCTCAACCTGACAAACTAATTCGCTTTTCCCTCTTAGGATAGGAAATTTGGAGAAGTCACTCCGCACTTTACTACCTCCGTTCACAGACCGGCTCGCACAGTGTGGGGTTCCGAGAGTAGAAGCTGAAGTTTGATGTATCCTCTAAGAACACTGAAATCACCACTGGCGGCTCAGCGAACGGAAGTGCGTCACTTTCTTCGTCCGTCTGTTGATGGTAGTGCACATTAGCGCGCTGCTGCCATCTAGTGATCATTTGTGGAGCCGCAGCTTGAAAGGATATAAACAAAATATCAGTCACATTGACTGGCGATCATTGTGTGCACAAAC
Source organism: Callopanchax toddi (assembly GCA_006937965.1). Taxonomy (NCBI): domain Eukaryota; kingdom Metazoa; phylum Chordata; class Actinopteri; order Cyprinodontiformes; family Nothobranchiidae; genus Callopanchax; species Callopanchax toddi. Next base: position 608,724 of record SSNR01000033.1, on the reverse strand, counting down.
AAGGAATTAGGATTTAGTTTCACGAACTCACAGCGTAAACACATTAGATATAAATATTAAGATAAAGATAGAGAGATAAATATGCACAGATGTATTGATTCAATTCCGCCAGGTAAAGATTTTCTCTGATAACGTTTATGTTGTTTTACAGTAGAGTAGCTGACTACAGGCTATAAGGTGTTCAAAGACACAGCCTGGGGAAGAAACGGTCTCTGTGGAACCAGAAGGTAAAAGTTTGAAGAGTTTGTGTGCAGGATGTGTGCTGCCCTTCTTGTCCCTAGACCTGTATAAGTCTTGCAGCCCCAATGATCCTCTACAGACCTAGTTGTTTGTTGCAGGTTGGATCTTTCCTGCTTTGTGGCTGAATCAAACCACAGTGACAGACTGGATAATGGTCATGTAAAAGATGACTAGTAGCTCCTGCTGACTGATGGAACCATGAATTCTGCACTCTACCAGAAAACCCTAAAGGACAATGTCTGACCTTAAACAGTCCATGCAGTCCAATGTGACTGAATTCAAACAATTCTGCAAAGAAGGTAGTAATTACTTTTTCTTTTTTTTCTCCTTAATTGAATAAAATTACCTTTGATAATAGCATTTTGTATTTATTAACTCAGATTACTGTTGTCTGATATGGACATTTGCTGATCTGAAGCATTTAAGTGTGCAAAACAGCAACAAAGTGAACAGTTTAATGTGACAAACAGAACAAACAATTAAAAAGTGAGAGGTGAAACTTTAACAAGAGCAAAAAATGAAACAAAAATTTGTAATTGAAATCATTGTATTCCATTTTTATTTGAATACGTCGGTTTACACTTGAATATTTCTTACTTTTAAAAGAGAGATTGTATCTTAAAGTGAGCTTTAAAGGATCATTTCATTATAAAGTCTCACTACTGAGGACATCCATGGAGGGTGTACTGCTGGACCATTTCTTCCATCCCCATGCAGACAGGTCTGTATTTTTTAGTTCCACATTCTGCCTGTGTGGGCCAGTACTCGACCCAGGTCCTCTCACCAAACACGTACTGATACCTGATAAAGACAGAAGAGCAGCAAAGCAGGTAGTGTTAATATGCTCAGGATATCATGAGGTCATCGAACACATCCAGTAAAGACACTTACGATTGACTCTGTTCATTGGTGTAAATATCTTTAGATGTGCCCATGATGAGGTACATTTTGTCTTTCACAAGACCTAAAGCTTCTCTGCAGTGTCGAAAACTGAGGAATACACGTGGTTTATTCTGAGGACCCACATCAAAATTCCCTGCAATTAAAATATTAGTAAATAAAGATACTCAAAGGACAAGAAAGGTTTATTACATTACGTTCATTAATTAAAAATGACTGTTTTTTATGATCACAGTAATTCAGTACAGCATGAAAATTAAATAAAGCATGGTATAAACACAGTATCAGGTTAGCCATACTCATATGGAAGCAAATGAGTCCAAAATGCACATAAAACCTGTTGTAGCAACAAATGTCACTTTTGTGTTAAAATACAAAATTAATTGCAAGCAGCATTTAGCAACTTCCATCTGGTTCAGAGGTGACCATATCTGGCTCTTGAGGTCCTGCATAGATGTTTCCTTGCCTTTAACACATGTTAAATAAATAACCTCTTCTACATGTCAAGTTCTGCAAAAGACTGAAATCTAAAACGTGCAGGATGCTGGAGCTCGTGTCCACCTCTGAGCCAGCTGAAAACATGTAAAGAATATATAGACCCTAACCCTATAATAATAAATAAAGCTTTGGTGGTAAAGTTTTCTTAAATGTTTAATGGAAAATAACCCACCTTCTTTAATGACATCAAGCACTCGGACTGTGTAGATGTCAGTGGACAAACCGTCTGTAAATGCTTCTACCCTCACTTTGTATACTGAAGACAAACAAACAGCGGACTGTTAGCCAACCACAACACTTCCTTATTATACCCATAACTTTATAATGATGCTAAAACCCAACAGCTCTTACCAAATTCTATCCTGCTGTTCAGTTGAGTCTCACAAACTTTAGCTGTACGCTCATCATTGCTGATGTTGCCTTTCTTCTGCCTGCTACAGTTTTCTGGAGAAACAAAAGTAAAAATTAACCTCCAAAGATCTAAATACGGATTGAAAATACCTAAAACCCATAAAAATGTTTTAAATACTGGAATCCCTTCTAAAAATAAATGTCAAACAACATCACTAGATTCACCTGACTGCTGAAAATAAAATGAACAAACAAATTACATATAAAAACATGAAAAATATATGATAAAGACATTTTCCAGGACAAACTGAGGTCAAACTGCAGAGAAACAAATTATAAAGTTATTTTCAGAAATGAAAATAAACAGAAATTCTGCATACTCTACTGGTACCTTAAAAATCAGAATTTATAAAGCAGGTTAACCCCATTTGGCTTCAAAATGGCAACAGCTTGTCTTAGTTCTCAACACTTTCAGTTGTGTATAATTATTTCAGCTTTGTAAATGCAGTTGATCAAATATTTTATTCCATTAAAAACTCTGTCTGGTCTGACATTAGTCTAAAAATAAAAATAAGAGGTTTTCTGACTGATTTTCTGTTTACCTTCAGCACATGTGCATGTTTCATTTCTGCAGAGTTGCAGCAGCTTTCCAGCTCTCCTCTCTGGATGGTAGAATTTCACACATCGATTCTCTGCATTGTGAGATAAAGTCATTTTTATCCACTTGAAGGACTACAGAGTGTTCAAAAATTCTGCACAAAGCAAATATTCTGGAACACTAGATAAAGGAAATGATTAAAGGGACCATATGTGAGTGTTTGAATGTTCCAGAGAGGCAAAAGCATGCAGCATGGTCAGGTTTAAGTATGTGAAGCTCACGGTCACGATACTGACTGTCAGAATGTTGGTCGTTGAACTCATACACGGACACAACTGCTGGCTGTAAGATGCCAACTTTGAGCTTCTGATGAACCCTAAATGTGATCTCCTCTGGTTTAGTGTGTGAAACCTTGGAGCAACGTTTTATGAAAAACAAAGAGTTAATGAGGAGAGATCAAAACAGAGAAAGCATTAAAGAAATGCCGATACCTCACCTTGTCCAGGTAAATAATGAGGGAGCTTCTTTCACTGTAGTTCTCCTGGTATCTTGCAATGGTGCGAGCACGCCCTTTAGACAGCTGCACACACACACGCACACACACACACACACACACACATGCACACACAGGTTGGTGTAATGCACCCAGCTGATATAGTATAGAAGAAGAAGAAGAAGAAAGCAAAGAAGAACAACTTGCTGCTTTTTTATGTGCTTCCATGTGCTTGCAAAAAAAAAAAAAGAAGAAAAACAGGATAAGGTCAAGTCATGGAGAAGGTGACGTTTGCAGACCGACTCTACAGACTCTGATTCTATTCCCTGTGTCCAACCTTCTCTTTTTCATTGGCTGTTTGCATCACGTTTGCAGTGAAGTCAGTTATTGGTTCACACGACCAGACTGCATGTAGATTCAGCCTGATCAGTTCAAACATGTTTGACATCAGGTTGGGTCTGTTCCCTTCACACACCAACAGATTTTTGTCCCAACTAATCTCGCCGAGTCGCCGACTGTCCCCACCCAGAGCAGACCAGTGCAGACTTTACCTGACTGAGATTTGTGGGTAATATCTGGCAAATACAATTGATTAGTGTGTCCCCAACTCAAGCTGTGAGTGTGTGTGTGTGTGTGTGTGTGTGTGTTCTTCTTACAAGGTTAAGGTCTTTGTTGTTGACAGTGAAGCCAGTCAGCAACCCGATATCCAACACCGTCATGGCTGCGTCTTGATATCCGTTTTTATATCTGTACAGAAAATCGAAATGAAAATAAAGACAGAAACAGCAGATGACCCTTTCAAAAGTCATAAATGCCATGACACTATAAAACTGTGAGGTTCTTTTAGAGTGGCTGTAGTTCTTGACTTTTCCTTTCTACATGTTTAAACATTGTCTGGCAGGAAAACAAACTCCCAAATGTCCAAAAAGTACCAGTCAGTGTTTGAGTTCATGATGTGTAAAAGATTAAGCCATCTGCTGTCAGTCTTAGTTCTTATAATCCCGTAGCAATATTGTGTATTGTTTAAAAACAATCTGTTGGTTGATAGCCTCGTCACTCAGTGTCGATGAGCTCTAATCAAAATGTTAACTTCTACAGTGAACTGTTTGCATGGAGTCCATTCTGCAAAATGTAGCTGTTTCCCTGCTTCAACACACCTGATTTAAATGAATGATTGATTATCATGCTTTTGTACTCAGCACAGTAAAGAGGTGATTAAATCATTTGATTCAGGTGTGCTGGAGCTGGAGAGACAATTTGAAGGAAGGTAGGACTAGAGTTGGTGAGTCCTGCTTTACAAAGAAGCCAAATGTGAGTGTTTGCAGTTGTGAAAAAACCTCTAAAAATATATTTTCCCTAAAATCACAAGCCTGATTTTTTTAATGCTTTATATTGTTCACATTTGAGCAAAATGCCTTTCATTGAGACCTTTTTTAATAGAAACGCAGGCAAAGGAATAATAAATCACACATTGCAACAAAAGTTTACTCCTAAACCCTCTTGATAACTATTTAAAAAAAATTGGCACATACATTTTTGATCAAAGTAATACCAAGTCTTATTTCTTTATTGGACTTACAAAACCTGTATGGCCAGCTTGTAAATCTTCTCATCTTCAGCGATCGTTTCTAGTGACATCGCAAAAAAAAAGTTTATCATCTAATTTAGTAAAAATCAAAAATAACTGTCAGGATGTCGTGAAACACAAAAAGCAGACACACCTGGGATGAGTTTCACCGACATGTTGAATTTGTGACAGTCACTGTCTTTTTCTTTAGGCAGAGCATAATATAAGGACACCATCTACACAGAGACAAAGACGGGTTTTAATCTGAAGGTTTTTCACCAACAAAAAATGAGTATTTTGTCAAAAATCTGCCAACAAAAACAGCTAAATTGTACTTACTGTTACTGTAGCTTCTCCTGGGCCTGTAGCAACCAACATCACATCCTGGTTTATGTTATTCACCTGTGGTCAAAAGAGAGCAGTCTCACACAGATCAGCAGGAACAACAAGGGGATAAAGAGCCACTGTGAATATTATGGTGTTCTAACTTTAGACGTTCTTGTGGTAAAGTGGTTTTCCTTGTTGAAGTTGAATTTGTCAGGCTTCGATCTGCCCGGCAACAAGATGTCCACATTCAGATCGTAGTCCGGATTTCTGTCACTGGTCCAGAATTCTGCCACAGCCTGGTATACTGTCATAGTGGCCTGCACAGGAACACAATATATCCATAATGAATGAAAACAACCTAAACGATGCTATTATGCATAAAGAACTGTGTTACCTGAGTTGATCCATAGCCTCCATTCTCTCTTTGCTGCTTGTTGAGCCACCGCACGACAGGTTTGGCCTCTTTAAAGGCCTTTATGAGCAGAATGTATACTAAAAACACTGCTTTAGGTCTAACAGGGTCATAAAAAAATAGATCCTCACTTTAAACTTGACGAGAGCCAGAAGAGCGTAGGCTGTGGCCTCCAGGGTGTGAACTCGCCCCATTGGCACCGGCCAGTGGGACAAATCTGAGGAAAACACAAACACACTATTGGTGTTGATTCTCATCCGTCCAGGACACGGCAGCCCTATAAAAAACAGAAACTGGACTTCTTCTGTTGTTACTCGAAGACATTTCACAGCTCATCAAAAAGGCTCCTTCAGGTCTGATCATGACTTTGGAGTTCCAGGCTTCTGAGTTGTAGAACAAACCACACTAATGAAGTATGATAGGACACCCAAACAATTAATATAAACATTAAAAAACCAACGTTTAACCATGCAGGTGGCCTTAGATTGAATCTACAGTTCTGTGATAAACCAGGTGGTGTTCAGCACATAGATCCAGTCACCTGCATCAACCCAGTGGCTATTTGGAAATGGAATTCATCCTAACATGTTCATATAATGTCCCAGCAACATGAGACCAAAGCCTCGTGAGTCATATAGGAAAATTGCTGTCATCAGTAGCAGCCCAGTGAGAGCTTTCATTTGCAGCATTCAATATTTGTAACATGAACTCATATTGAACCCTGCATGTATCTTCTACATCTGAACATGTAATCTTTTACCAAATACACCTAAATTATATTGGACATGTCATCATGTATTGATTAGTAGGCTCATTTGTAGTCATGGCTCTTTACTTCAACTGTGCATTGTTGCCTAACTTCACCTGGGGAGGCAAAGCCGTGGAGGATCTCCAGGTTCAGTTTGTTTTCATTGGCCAGAGCATAGGACGCCATGGCAACAGCGTAAGGGTTGACTAAGCTCTGCAGGCGTTTCTCCAGGTAGGACACAGCTTTGTCTATGCTGTCCTGAAGACGCTGGATGGAATAGAAAGAGGGTAGATAGAATTAGACATCTTCAATGTAAAACAGACAAACTCAATCAATAACAGAGAAATCCACCACGATCACAAACATTTAACTTGGTGGAAAATTTAGGTTGATCAGTTGTTTTAATGTAATCAAACCAAACTGTGTGAATATCTGAACGGCAGAGATAAAAATCAGACAGAAACGTGTCTGATTACAACGAAGAGACAGTTTGTTTTATTTAATTCCACATTTCCAATGTCTTGAAGATGCAACAGAACCACATTATCAGCAAAAAGCAAAGAGGAGACCTTACAGTTCTCAAACTATACACCCTCTTTTCCATGTCTGTGCATTGATATCCCATCTAACAGGAACAGGGACTACTTTATTGGTGTCTACTTTATTAGAACTTCATATGCAGTAATGAGGATGTAGTTCTGGTTTTTTGTGGCAAATAATGTGCAGACCTGAAAGAAAAAGCTCTCAAATGACTAATTTATGTGTTTTAAAATGTAGATGAACCAGTAACCAAGGTACAAAGTGCTGAAATGAGCTTCCTCCTTAGGGTGGCTGGGATCAGTCTAAAGATGAGGAACTCCATCATCTGAGAGGAGCTCAGAGTAGAGCCACTGCTCCTCTTCATCAAAAGGAGTCAGATGAGGAGGTTCAGGCATCTGATTAGGATGCCTCCTGATCACCTTCTTCTGGAGGTTTCCCACAGCGAGGAAACCCAACTGGGACTGACCCAGAACTCACTGACTAGAGGGATTATAAAGGTTTTCTGGCCTATAGGGACACCTTGGGATCCCTAGGATGAGCTGGAGAGTGTCTATGAGGAGACGGATATCTAGGTTACCATTACCTCTTCAAATGAATCTGAACAAGTGAAAGAAAAGAACTAGATGGATTACAAATGGCTACAATCGGTTGTTTTTAAATGTAATTGTTAAATGTGAAGATTGTTGTGTTTGAATCAACAAATCGATTATGAATGTGAGGTCAATCATAAATATTCTTACATCGACACTTGCAGCACATATTTTGCGTGACTCCTGCATGGCGATGAGACAAAAGGCCGTCATGGAGACATCTGAATCCGTGCCACAGACGTCCCCCTGTACATGCACACACAGGCACAGAGTTCACAATGGTTTTTTACCTACATACAGTCAACTAAATATAACAAAGAAATAAGAGCGCTCACAATCATCTCTGAGTGGGTTACACTCCTAAACTCTCTGAACAAGCCTTCAGGTTCCTGAGCATTGAAAATCAAAAATGTAATTGCGTGGCAGATGTCTTTGCTCTTCACAGGCACCAGACTGTTGGCCATGGTAAACACTCTGGCGACTTGTGCTGTCAGCCTGGTGGAGACAAGGAGACGAGTTAGGAGTTTAGGTGCATTTAAACCTTAAGGTAACCTCAGTGTATTCACAGGCCTCACCAAGTGCTGCTTTGGAGGTCAGGATACCCAGCATACGAGCCATCCTTTTTACGGTAAGCAAGCTGGTTATAGTAACCTAAGTAGAAACCAAACAAAAACTCATCTTTCTTTTTACCTCCAGTGTCATTAAGACTAATAGTTAAAAATTAAAGCCAACTCTGGGTTTTCTGCGGTGTTTAACTTGTCCGACCCACCAGTGTTCACGTGCTGCAGCGCCTCATCTCGCCTATCAAAGCCTACAGATTCCCACTGGTTTGTTTTGTCCAAATACGTGGCGGCAATGACAAGCAGGGTCATGTGGATCATGTTTTCCTCTCCACAGCCAGAAGGTTGGTAGATCAGACTGCTCATCGGGTCTCCACTGATGCTGTTGTTAAGCACATCTCTAGGTTTGATTCCTGCAGAGCATTCACACAACCAGGAAGGCATGTTACCATTAAATCAATCCGTTAATCAGAGGTGACAGTGTGGCTGCTTTGAGCAGCATTAACATCACCTGTGACTGATATCTGTGTGCTGGTGGGAGAGTTTGGAACGATGTCTATCAGAGGGATTTTACTGTTTATTAGCTCCACTTGTTTTCCATCTAGAATACAGAGATAGAGATACTTTACACACAAGAAACACTTCTCTCACACATTTATTTGTAATTACTAGAGTTAATTTTGTCCAATGATAAATATGACTACAATTGAGCGTCATCTATTAGAGGTACTTTATATACTGCAATGGGAGGACAGTAACACTTCCCATCATAAGGCCCAGAATCCCTTGAATGATTCATGCCAGAGTTTTAAACTAAGTTCTTAATCTTCAGTTGAGAAATTCTGAGTTATAGTGGCTTTGTTCAAGTCTTGAAAACAACAAATGCTTTCAAGTGATCTGTCAACACAGAGCGTACGTATATGTTGTGAATGACTCTCAGCTACTAGCATAACAAATGTTAGCTCAATATCTGTAAAACTGATTTTTTTTGTGTTTGCTAAATTTCATTAGATGAGGTGGCCATCTTGAATTGGGTTGAATCCAAATGTTTATCAGTTTTAAATGTACATCAAATGAAGACTTCCTAAGAACTTAATGAAAATCTGTCCAACTGTAAATGAGATGTTTTGCAAAAATACAGGGTGACAGCAACAGTTAAAGCCAATAATCTGAATAAAGATCTTAAAAGTCAGTTAAATCTCAGAGAATATGGTGCAAATTGCTGCTACCTACTACTACACCTAATTTAAAGGCACACTATGCAGTTTTGGCTTGTTTTTTGCACCCCCTAGTGTTCCTAAATCTAACTGTTGAAATGTCTCCTCAGCCTTCATCGCTTTCTACTGGAGCGGTTCATCACTCATTCAAAGAAATCAGCTGTGTTCAAGCAGGGAGAAATTTTTTAAAAAAATGCAGGAATCATGAGCTAAAAACACTCAGATGCTAGCATATCGGCTAGCCACATTGGGTTAGCCTAACCCTCGTGAGATACGTGACTTTGTGAGACTTCAGAGCACCAGACCAGAGACTCAGAAGTTACAAACGTGGTATTCTGGACACAAGCAGCAGATGGGGCTGAGTGACTTTTCATTAACCCTGTAAAGGGTCATATTAGCACATACTGGCTCAAGGAAAAGATTTAAAATAGGAAAAAGTGACATAGTGTGCCTTTTAATTTCAATATCTGGAAAATTCACTGAGTTGGAATCTTTTTTGTGTGTTTGCTAAGTCTCATTAACTGAGGCGGCCATCTTTTGAATCAAACAGAATTAGTTAATTCTTTGTAGATCTGTTGATTACTTAGAGAGTTTCATTAAAATCCCTCCTTTTTTCACGAGATATTTTCCTGACAGTCAAATGAACAAATGTGAACATAAAACAAACCGCCATCTCCCACCTTCTGCTCTACGTCGACGGATGATAGTTAAACCATTAGCAGCCTAATTAACAACCTCACCTTCGCTTCTCTTCTCAGGGTCCAACGTTATGACCTGAGGAGATTTTATCAGCATGCCTTCAGGCTGAAAAACAACAAAATGTTTAGGAAAGAAGCTCTTTAAGCTCACGTGTAACAAATATCAACCTTTCATTTAGATTTCAATCAGGGAGTGGGTTTTTCTCACCACCACCTGCAGCATCTTCATGATTCCATCACTTAATGCAGAGTCTTTGACAGCTGCTTTGATTTGAATGTGAAACTGCCCTTCCTTTGTTGGAATAACAACAAACGGGACGGATCGAGTGCTTCTGGCTCCAACTTTGATCTCCTGGCGATATTTCCCCTGCTTAGAAGCTGCACTGCAAATGTGAGCTTCCTCAATCAGATCCACACGTACCTTATAAACACAGAAAAGGGGGAAGTTAGACATTTTATGTCATTATTTGCAGTATAAACTGTATTTACTGTATGTGTCTGTTTCAGTGCTGACTCACTGTGGCAGGATCTGGACTGTAGTTGTGGAGAACTGCTTTTATTTCGATCTGTTCTCCACGAACACTTGAATGAGGCAACTTGAGGTCTACAAAGAAATTCTTCCGGACGATTACATCTAATGGATCGGCCACACACAGGCCTTCAAATGACAACAAAAATATTAAAACACAAACAAGAAAAACAAAGAAGCAAGCAGAAAGAGGCGGGTCAAAGTGTTGAGAGGCAAAACTAAAACACACGACTGATTTTTAGATTTTACCCTGAGTTTTGGACAGACTAATTCCTGCCAACTGCCATGTGGTGATTGCATCTTGCAAAGGCACAGTTTTCACGAGAGACGTGGTTTCACTGACACAGAGAAGGTTTGCATGTTGATAAGGGGAATAAAGATAATCAGCACATGATTACGTTTCAGTGAACTCACCAGTTCGGTGCCTGTTCTGGGCAGGCGGGGAGAGTGACGTCTGACCACAGCCAACTCTCAGGGAACTTTGTACGAGAAACGATCTCATTGCTGTCCATGTAGCTGTGGTCATCGCTCTCACCTTGAGTTTTATTCAAAATGAAACATTTTATTAGTTTAAGCAACCAAGGTGACCACAAAACACTTCTGGTTTCTTACTGCGAGCCAGTTTGAGGTTTTCCTTTTGAATCTCAGTTCGTTGTTTCTCCATCTCCGTGCAGCAGAACAGGAAGGCCTCGACGCAGGCTGGACCATCAACAATGTACTCGCTGCGCCGGCTACAGGTGTATGAGACGGTGGTGTCCCTCATGCCGTCCAAACAACAGTCACGCTGCAGTTTGTCTTCATACTGACTCACTGGAAGGAAGGAAAAACGTGGACAAGAAGAGTTGTCCAATCAGAGTTTAATGTTGCCCCAAATTAGAGACATTATGGGAAATTTTGACCTTTTTTTTTTTGTTGTGTCATTTTTGAGAAACGTTATATTTGGAAAAAGGCGCAGTTTTAAAACTGAACACAAAAACAGTTATAAAAAGAACAACAACGTTTGGTTTTAAATTTAGATTCAGATGATTTTAATTCAACATCAGGGTAGAAAAATGGTAGAATATCATTAATAAACAATGTAATGAACAAGCAGAGAGGACAGCTTCAAGGGTCAGAGGTCATGAGCCTCACAGCCTCAGAGGTGAAGCTGTTGTCTTTGAGGCTGCTCAATCATTTGCCTGAAGGAATGAGGATGAATAGCTCAGGGGCTGGACTGGATTGTGTCTGTTAATATTTTAATCATTTATTATTATTATTTTTCTGCTAGTTTTGTTTGATTTTTTAATTTTTTTTATGAATAAAGATTTGGTGAGACAACTGGCAATGGTTTCACAAAACGTTTTAGTGATAAATCAATGAATGGACGTGTAAATCAGCCACTTTATGAGAGACGGTAAACATAAAATATTCTGGGGAAACAAACAGACAAACAAACTACAGCTGCAAAATAGTAAAAAACAAGGTAAATTAGACTAGCCAATAAGATGACGTCATTCTGAGAGCTTCACTTGAATCAGACTGAACTGAAAACAAACATCATTTTTTGGGTAAATCAGAGCTGTTGCTCTTACATAAGCTGGTGGTGATGTTCATCTGAGCAGATCGTTTCCTCCTGCTGGGAGTTGAACATTTCAAATCTGGAAATAAAACAAAGAAAAAAAAAAACAAGAAAAAAATCAGAATCAGAAGCTCCATTTGTCATTGAACCAGAGTCCTGGTACAACGAGATGCGTTCAGGACAACCTGACCAGGATTAGACACACAGAACATGTAGGACACATTACAGGGACAGACAGACCGCGGACGCCGCCCGAGGAGTGAGTCAAGTCTCCTTAGGGGAGACGGAGACTTGGAAAAAAACGCCTCATTACATTCAAAGCAACAAACTCAAACAGACACAAACGTTAACGTGATGTGTGTGTGTGTGTGTGTGTGTGTGTGGGGGGGGGGGGGGGGGGGTTGAGGGAAATCCGAGCCACTTCACAAAGCCGCCGCTAGAGCGCAGCCTACAGCAAGGCCACTCTGGAGGGGAACGAGGTCATCAGTCTAAGATGAATGTTGAAGTGTGTGTGTGTGTGTGCGTCAGTAGGATGTGTGTGTTGTAATCAGTACATGTGTGTGTGTGTGTGTGGGGGGGGGGGGTAGCAGAGCCCTCTAGCTGCTAAAAATGATTTATTAAAGATTGTACTTATCTGATTTTAGCTGCTCCTTGTAAAATGCAGAATTTAAGTTAAACATTTTCTGATTTAACTTTTAATAATCAGCTTTTATCAATTCTGAAAGAGCTTGGTAGGTTCCTGTGGTGAGAGACTGAGAGGTGAAATGTGGAACCAGCTTTTGTTTTCTCACATTTCCTGCAGCTTGTTCTCGACACATCAATGAGCAGAACTTATTTCTTATGCGGCCTCCACCAACTATTACATGATACGAGGATTTCCCAAGAGTTCTAGACTTGAGTTTCTCATGAAGTATGAAACTCAAGTAAACGAGTAAAAATGTTAGTATGTATCATCCTTTACACGTAAGCCAACATACTTCATAATTTTAAAATAATAAAGTCTCTTTAATAACAATTATATATATGAGAGCTGATGGTAGTGTTTGTTAAATACTTTTTTATTTAATGTTATCTTCTATCAGGCATCTCTTTCATTCACAAGTTGTTAAGGACAAAAATGTGCTCATCAATTTTTCTTTTTATTAAATGTTTTTTACAGTGTCTTATTGGAAGAAAGAAAAGTTGAATTCCAAAATCTGTCAAGTTAAAGACTTTGTTACAAAACATAATGCATGTGTACAATGGAATTGTAAAAAATGGAAAAAATGGAAAAAATGTTGCACGATGATCTAATTTTCTTGTGACATCACTAAGACCTAGGCTATATGTATTTTCTGAGATGACCGAAGCACTCAAACTCAATCAAAGCTACTTTATGGTTCAGATGATCTCAGGTATTTACAATTACCTGAATTTTCATAGTTTTAGCAGAAATAGGAATATTAATGTAACCGTACAGGATGGTCACCTTGTCTGTAAGGAGTCCCAATGCCAGTGTTGGACTCAAACAGCAGCCCAGCATCGTAGAACACACTCACACTATCTTTTCCTCCACCTGGTGTGCAGCCGGTGTCATAACTCTCCACTGTATCCCAAACCTGCAGAAAGAACCAGAAAACAGGCTTAGTATTGGTTGACGGGATAATCAGACAGAGATAAATCTTTATGTTTCAGGTAGGTGTGACATCTAGCTAAACAGTAAATGATTAAACTTTAGTCTGAAATTTAGAGGTTGATCCAGAACCACAGAGTGTTTTGCTGCCTCAAATGAGAAACTAGAGTTTGCTTTTGATGTGTAACGCTGCACAACTGGTGCATCAAATACCTCAGTGTCTGTAGAAGACGTTACCTTCTTTTGAGTCAGACGGCGCTTTTTGTTTAGAACAAAGACACTTTTGTCAACTGCGACCAATCCCACCGTGGCCCCAGGATCTCCTGTGACCTTCAGACCAAACATTTTTCGAGGCTCATAGGAGGCTGAAGGTTTCACTGGATCCAGTTTCAGCTTAAGCACAAAAGAAAAGGTGAATAAAATAAGGTTTGAGTCAATTTCCCACTTTGACTCTCTGCTGCTTGAGCCTCACCGAGCCCATGCAGGAGCCTTTTACATCCACCCAGGTGGAGTCGGACACCACTTCGTTATCATTTGGATGATAGAAGGCTATGATACGGAACGATGGCAGCATCTCCTTGGTAACGGTGACTATTATAGATATCATTAACTGCCCTTTAGCCCTAAAGCGGTCATGTTTCAGCAGCTGACCTCTGCTCTGGATCTGGACAGAGAAAACATCACTACAAACGATGCACTGGTTTATAAACATCAACAAACACGACGGAGAGGCTCTCACCAGGAACGTTACGTCATTCTGTTCATTTTCCTGTTTGTTAAAGTTGACGTTCACTTTCAGGTTATCTCCTAACCTTACATTAGTGGTAGTCACCCCTGTAGAGACATTTAGCTTTGTCACCACGGTTACAGACAGACTGAGGGAAGTCCTGGAGGTTTACCTATGTGGATGTAACTGCTGCTTCCTGATCGGTATGGCAGAGCCGTCATGCTGGCTGACGCTTGCTTTTCAGCTGAAACACGAGGAATGCTGGTCTTCACCTTCAGTCAAACACAACAAGTATTAAACACATGAATCTATCTAACAGACGTCCATCCAAAGTTCACATCAGTTCACGTATAATTTGATCAGGTCTGCTGGCTTACTGTGAGTGTCAGAGGTTGAAGATCCTGCACTGTGTTGATGGAGAGCTTAGCCACACCGTTGGCTGAAGTGATGCCTTCGACCTCACCTTCATCAATCACCACAGGAACTCCTTTGGCCGGAGAGCCGTCAGGATTCAAGACCTCAAGCTTTAAAAACAATCAGACAAAAATCAGTCAAACAGGGACACTCCTGTGGGGAAAAGAATATACCGCAATTAAAAAACGATGAGAAATTAAAGTCATTTTGAGAAATAAAATCCTAAAGTATAAAGTAATATCTGTTACTGAAAAATCTAAAGAATGCAAGCAACAAATATGATAGGTATATTAATCACTGATTGTTTCAAATTAGGTCCAGATATTGTCACAAGTCTTTTTTTTAAAAATAAAACTCAAATACAGTATTTTACCTTGTATTAAACACAATTACACCCATACAAAATTAACTTCACCACTCTCCTATTCAGAACTAAAATAAATAATACATATGTAGTACAGATTGTGAATGCATTTTGCTGGAATTCTCAGTTAAATAATGGACTTTTTAGACATCTGAGCTATGACACGTCTTACCGTGACGTCAAAAGACAACCCGGGTTTGAAATATTTGGGCGTTTTAGTGAAATGGATGGTGTAAGCTGACATGACGATGTAGATTCCTCTCAGCTCTGCCTCCACCATCTCACTACCTGAACAAGAAAGAAAACAACATCTCATCTTCATCCATCACAGAAGAACAGACGTTCTGTATTTACTGTTGGGTCTAGTGCATCCTTATTACCATTATCATTATCAGTTATTTGCAGTCTTTTGCTTTACAAACACCACAAACCCAACACAGCCTATAGGAGCTGAATTTGACAAACAATTGTCAATCACTCGTTTTGTTCCCACTGATGAACGAATCAGCTGTTCTAGTTAACACAGCTTTTATTTATACAAAAGGAAGGACTATACAGACTCAGATCAATGTATTATATAGTAGTTTTTATGCATTAAAAATATCTTTTAAAATGATATGTGACTCATCAAGTTTGAAAGAAAATCCCAGAGCAACAATAGGTCCATGATGTGTCACAGAATCTTTATAATAACCTCTATATTTTATATGTCTATATAATCTGATTGAATTTTAAATGACATATATTGGGTGTAAATAGAACCAAATGAAGATTTCTAAATGAAAAACAAAAACATAAATATTAAAAATAGACACTGACATCATAATCAGTGTATTTATTTGACTCTGCAGTGGTTGGTTGAGCGACACGTTGCTGATGGTTGTATTTCTGTTGAGTCTAGACTTTCTTTATAAATACTGTATATCGCTTTTCTTTTTGTACATAAGAAATCTGCAGTTATACTTTTTAATGGTCTTATTTGAATGGGAACAGAGGTCTGTACTTGAGAAAGGTCAAATGATGATGTTTCCTGGACTCACCTGAGTTCAAACAGCTGATAAACAGCTCAGATTCACAGCATTTGAACAGTTACTCTTCAGACGTTATTCTAATAATCCTTAGATGAACTGAACTATCTAATGATGTTTTTCACAATAAGTAGTAACTTGTGTTTTCTTAGACTGGGATAAACATGTGTTTTTTTTATTTATAAAATGACACGTTAACATAGATCCTGATTCTGACCTACGTCACATATCGTAGCTTTATTTATAGACCAATAATCTACATACAGCCATTGCTCCACTTATTTTAGTTCATTTCAGACAAGAGGAAACAAAAAAATGCCTCAATATTATGATGCTACCAATATACAGTAATAACAGCAATAATAATATATATATTTAAATTTAACATTCTCATTTCTTATTAAATTAAAACCCACATTAACTTCACCTTTACAGAATAAAAAATAATATTTTCCATTTGTTTAAAGAATCTTTCTTTTTTTGGACCGCTTCAGCTTCACTGTAATCATTTTTTGCTAAATCTGGTTTAGGCATTTTATTTTGTAAAATAAATATAATTAAATGTGAATATGATCAAAATGTGCTTCCTCTCTCCCTAGAGCAGTGAAACGGATCATAAATGACCTCCAAACGTGTGAAAACGAAAGTTTTGCTGTGGTTTTTCTTACCGTCTTGAGACAGCACACTGACAGCCACAAATAAGGAGCTCCCCAAAAGATCTGTGACGTTCTGGAAGGTCTCTGTGATGTGTTCCCTCTTCAGGGTCACAACTCCTTCTCCGTTCTCTATCTGATGAAATGACAGGGCCAAGTTAAAATGAACTACATTTGATTACACCTGTGATAATGTGTGCATGATGAAGAATTAGTAACAGGAGAAGGGAGGTACTGTATGTACCGATACTCTCTGCAGGGAGCTGGGAAAGCTCTTCTTTTGGTTCTGGTGCTCCACTCCAAACACCCCGTAGGCTGACCCTTCCACCACTTCATCAAACAGGTACCTGAAACAGGGAGATGATGTTTTATTTCATTTATTGTGTCCAACTACTGAACTTTAGATAATTCTAACAGCTTCACGTACGTCGCTCTGATGTCAATGTTGAGTTCCTCATCGTCCACGTAGAAGAACGAGCCTCGATGCATCAGTTTCACCTCAAAACTGGGCAAAACTGAAACATTGCACAGATCTTATTGACCTCTAATATTAAACGATTCACAAATCAGAAAACCTCTGAGTCAACTCACCGTAATCTTTGACCTCAAACTCTGCAGAGAAGCTCACATGAGGTTTGCTGTGAAACCTCGCTGTTACCTTCCAGAGTCCAACGCTTCACATGCAAACACACAGGATCAACTAATGATGTTAATCCATAAACCAGTCAGAGAGTTAGTTTTCCCAAATTCAACTGCTCATTGGGTGTCACTTCTCATATGTAGTACTTTGATCCTCCACTAGAGGACAGTCAGGTCTAAGATCCAATGCAGGGATGCACTGAAAAACTATGATAAAGATGCTAAATATAACCAAACTGTACAGACAAAATGAAAATAACCCTAGTCTATTCATCATTAAAAATGTACAACTCTGGAAAAACAGTAGAAGAAATAGAAAAATAACCTGACAATTTCCGGAAGTTGGAAATCTCCAGAGTGGATCCCAGACTTCAGAGAAACAGGATCGCGTGGTAAAACGATTCCTTCAGGGGTCTAAAAACATTTAGCAAGAAGATTCTTAAATAAATCAATAATTTGTGTTCAATAAATCCCACCAGATATTCATCTCTCTAATCTGTCAGTTTGCATTTATACTGTAGATAAACCCTTTACTTTCACACATTGGGTGTTTCTATTTGTCGTTAACATTATATTTTTCTCCTGAAGTAACTCGACACTACAGCACACATTTTGTACATTTATAGTGTTTATAAGCACATGGGAAGCAGGTGAAAGTAATAAACATTTAAAATGATGTTCAACAACGTGAACGTCAGTGTGTGCTGATGAGTTAACGAATTACCACAAACTCAATGGTAACAGAAGCATCCATCTGGGTTTCGTTATTTCTCTCCATGGGTTTCATGTTTGGCGTCAGAGCAAATATCCTGTAATAAACTGTAGAAAAAAAATACAATCACTGATAGTATTCTGCATCTTTTCCCCTGACAGCAACATTTAAACTGTCATTTATTTAATAAAAAAAAAAAAATCTTTTATTGCTGATTTTATTTCCCAGCAGAACTTGGCTCCTGACTCTGCCAAAGTGAAGCCGGTTCAGTGACCATACTGAGCTCTGATTGGCCTGTAAACTGAAGAGGAAGACGAGGCTGCTATCAGCAGAGCCACAGGCTGATCACCTCCATGTCATGAAGCACTGATGCAGGAATTCATGCAAAAGGAGGCCCAGCGAGTACTGAGTGCATTCAGAAACCTGACATGTTTCTTTTTTACTATATTTACATTTTTTGAGATGTACCTGTATCAACACCTTATGACACCTCACCATCATTTTCTAATATTTCCAGAAGCCACACTTAGTTTCTACTTTATTAATACATCGTTTTTTGAGATTGTAGAGATGAGTCCCTGAGTGAGTTGACATTGATGTGTCCTTGAATCCTCTAACTAAGAGCTGACAGCTTTAATGTGCAAGTCAAAAATGTCATATGTCACCTCCCTTGTGTCATATGTCTCCATCTAGTGTCCTGTCTTGTGCTCTGTCTAACCCTCTGCCTTTTGTCTCCCACAGGTGAGTCCAATTGTTATCCTGCCACCTGTGTCTCGTCTTGTCATCACCTCCCTAGTATATTAGTGTTCCTGTCTCGTCTGTGTTTGTCGGATCTTCGTCTTCATGTCCCCAGCCCTGGTTTGTGTTTCCTCGTCTCCCTACCTCTGAATAAAGTCTGTTTTTGCCTCTACATCTGCGCTTGGATCCTCCTTTAAACCTCCCAAACCTGACAGAAGATCCGACCAATTATGGATCCAGCGGATGTCTACCCGGGGCTCGCTTCACCCTACCGGGGAACCCGGTTGGCGTACAGGACGCCACCAGGTCCAAAGCCGCGACGACGTCGCCCCACGTTGCCTGCGCCGCCTACAACCATCAGGTCAGGAGTCCTGCGGGTCCACGTCGGCCCCTATGCTCCACTGCAGCAGCCCCGACGGATCTCCCCAGAGCCTCAGTCCCAGCAGCCTCCCACTGTCTTCGCTCTTCCTGCGGACCAGGTCCAGAAGATGGATCGGTTTTTTGAGGACTCCTTAAATGCCCTCAGCTCCAACGACATCTGTCCACACCGGCAGCTACCGTTTCTGGAAGCCTTAGTCTCATTTTATGAGACCAACCCGAGCTTCGCCCTCTACCCGGAGCTCCGGGAACATCATGGGCGCGCCTCCGCCTCTCGGCTGGCTCAGCAGTACCTGGTGTGGTCTGGTGTGTTCACCTGCTGTACAGACTCAGCTCCTCCTCCTTCCAGTCCGGCTCCACAAGCCACCAGGACTTCCAGTCCTCCCTCCAGTCCTGAACCTGCAGCCCCTGGACCCTCCTGTGCCGCTGCAGCCCCGGGACCCGTTCCAGTTCCTGCCGCTGCAGCCCCTGGACCCTCCTGTGCCGCTGCAGCCCCTGGACCCTCCTGTGCCGCTGCAGCCCCGGGACCCGTTCCAGTTCCGGACGCTGCAGCCCCGGGCGTCTCCAGTCCTGAGCCCATGGTGGGCGTCTCCAGTCCTGAGCCCGTGGTGGGCGTCTCCAGTCCTGAGCCCGTGGTGGGCGTCTCCAGTCCTGAGCCCGTGGTGGGCCTCTCCAGTCCTGAGCCCGTGGTGGGCCTCTCCAGTCCTGTTTCCAGTCCTGAGCCCGTGGTGGGCCTCTCCAGTCCTGTTTCCAGTCCTGAGCCCGAGGTGGGCCTTTCCAGTCCTGTTTCCAGTCCTGAGCCCGAGGTGGGCCTTTCCAGTCCTGTTTCCAGTCCTGAGCCCGAGGTGGGCCTTTCCAGTCCTGTTTCCAGTCCTGAGCCCGAG
>SSNR01000033.1:551533-568750 GCA_006937965.1 Callopanchax toddi | reverse complement strand
ATTTAAGTTGAATATCTGAAATAAATGAACTTTTGCACAATTTTCCAACTTTCACCTGTAGATATAATCATTTTTACAGCTGATTATTTGAAATACGTACCCCTTTGAAATTCTTGCCATGGCCAGACTGTGTCTTTAGACGGTATGGACATCCAGTGCTTGGAACCATTCGTCAACCACCAACGTCAGGATTCGTCTCTCCTCTCTGAATTTGCAGTGACCTCTGGCTTGACCTTTACTGCCATGGTGTCTTTATCCAGACGTTGTATCAAGAGCTCGCTCTTGTGGTCTACAAGTAAAAACAGACATTTAATTCCACATCTACAAATTCTTCATAGAAAACAATATAATGCTCTTATTACTTTTAAACATCTGTGAGACAGGAAGCCAGCCACCGTAGAAGTCTTTTGCTGACTGAAGTGCAGGAACATTAGTGTCAGCATGCCTTTAACGTCCTGCAACAGAAGGGAAGCTGCTATCATCATTTTTAATACAGTGCAGTATTATTCAATCCACAGTTAGGTCCTTACACCACAAGTATTTCCTCTGGCACAACGTTTGTTACATTACTTTATTCAAACTTGATACAAACGATTAATCAACCTCAGAAATAGAAAGTGATTTCCTCAGGAGCCTCACATGGATATTGTTACACTGATTTTCTCTTCCCTGCTGCTTTGACCAAACAGATGATCAGACTGGCCTCACCACCACTGGTCCGTGTGCCAGCCAGGTGTGCAATATTACATGCCATTTCATTCATTTTTTTTCTTATTTTTTAGGATATATTGAAGACTATAGTAGCAGGTTAGCTAATAATTTTTCAAATGTACCAAATATAGTCAATTTAAGTCATGCATATTTTAAATAATTCATTTAAAATTTGTATTATAGACGTTTTGACCAATACATTTGGAAAATGTCCTGAAAGACATTTATTAGGCTACACTTTAGTGTGAGCTCCTGAAAGGTTTTTGCTATTTTGTCAGTAACTAATGTGTAAACATCCCCCATCAATAAATCATATCTGAATTAGCTGATTATACTATTTTTATCATATATTTATCATTACCATATATTCACTTCCCTTTTCGAAAGAGGGAGGGGAATGTTGCTGTAATGACGTCTGACGTCATACGCACGTAGGCTATTTTCTACTTTGGAAATTAATATTATTTTAAACGAGGCAAATATGCAAGCACAGGGCGACAAGGATGAATCTAAAAACGTTAACAAAACACATCATTAGTTAACAGAAGCACACTGATATCCGTGTGATGGTTGATTTTGTTGAAAAGTAAATAATGATGCTATGCTGTGCTAGGCTAAAAGTCTGCTAATATCGAAGTTGTACACGTTTCCTATATGAAAACAAAGCTGTCAGCGGCCGTCAGCTGACTGAAAACATAAATAGAGGTGTTTTAAGCTCTATGGCTAGGCCTGTTGCATTCCCAAAAGAAAAAAAACTGAAGGTGTTCAGTTTACCTTGATAAATGGAAGACGTCGCTCTTCTGTCGCTGTCATGACGAATTGTTCCATTTTAGTGACTTGAAAATAAAAATAAATAATTTTGATGCAACACTTTCACAGCCCCACTATGAGTGGGTCACAGAATAATAGTGCTTATAATAATAGCTTAATAGTGACAAATAAATCAAAACGGTTGCCTCGAGCAGTTAAATAAAGCATGCCCATGTGTATATATATATCAAAGGTGGTGCTAAATGTACTGTAAATTAATCGATCCTAATAGATGACGGTATAAGCTCGTTTTAGTCCCGTTCAGAAGTCCAGTTTATATAAATGTAAGCATAAACTGCCGCAAAAGTGGGCTACAAACGTCCATGATTAAACGTGGCTCTAAAAATGTCTGACAAAAACACAAAAAGTTATCCAAACGATGGGCAAATGTGCGTGTTCAGCACAGCGTCAGCGAACATCCCATCTCGTCACAAAAACGCTGCAGGGGGATTTGCATTAGAATCAACGGAGACACCGTTTCGTACAAATGGGACGAAAAAGGGCACTTATAGCGTCGGTACTGTACGCAGAAGGCGAGTGACCAAGCGTTTGTTTCCGACGAGTTCGGAGTGAGACTGTGTTGACCAGATATGACAATGTAAAAACCCATTCATCAGTCAACAGATCAGCAAGAGGGGATTTCTTCTCCAGGAGGTACGCATGAATTTCATTTCTCAGCTCATATACAGGTACTCTGGTCAGAACTTGTCCTTTGGAAAGATAGAGCACCTCTGTGTGAAACAGCAGGTGCGTGTGCTCCGCCCCCATGTCGCAGCACAGCTGATCAAAAAGCCGACACTTCAGGGAACTGCTTAATGACTAACTTAATGAAGTTCACAAGACGGATCACTCCTTTTAGCATTTTGTCGAGATCAGCAGGCATTCCTTTGCATGCCAACGCATGCTGATGAATAAAAATCAGCGCAATTCTGCCGCCACGGTGTGTCTTTTGAAAGCGCCGTGGCGGCATGGCGATGCGAGAATTTTGTGGCATTCATGCTGCCACGCTTGTAGTAATTTTACCGCAGTGCTGGACTTGTGAATGAGGATTACGCCTTGGCGCAACAGAGGGAGGTGTCACTAATAACGTGGCAAAGGTGCGCCGACCTCCAACCGGAAAATTTTAAAAATCAGGTAAACACGGGAATGCTGTTATAAGTATTTGTAAACTCTCAGCGGAGATGCAAACTGGAGCGATACAGAGATCCGGGAGCTTCTGGCATTATGAGAAGAAGCAGAAGTCACCTGTTTGTTTATTAAGGGAACTTAAGTCTCACGTCTGTAATCCTGCACGTCAACAGCGCGAAGACCGCCCCGTACCCCTTTAAACCGCCATTGCGTAATCTTTTGTGCAAAGCACACGATTGCACAACATTATCAACATGGTCTGACCACTTCTGAAGTGCCAAAGACTCCCAGATGCCGGCTCAGCTTCACAGCAAATTGGCGGCATTGTTTTATGAAAGCAGCTTTGGTTAGAAAAAATCGTGTTGTTCTGAAATTAATTTGGCGACCCATAAAAAATGTTTTATGACCCCACTGTGGGTCGGGACCCCGTCTTTGGGAATGACTGTTCTAGTCTGTCCTGAAGTTGAATACTTTTGAACGCAGCTTGCAAAATCACGCGATAGTCACAATATCTCGCGGGAACTGAGAACAGGAAGTATGAAGCGGATCATTGTGTTTTGTTGAACTATCTTTTAATTCAACAATGGGTAAGTGAGCTATTTATTGGTATAGTCTGTTTCTAAAAGCTCATTACATAAATATTCCACAATGAAATGCTCCTCATCCATATACTGGCTGTTGTTTGTTTGCCGTACTACAGTAGTAGCGGTTCAGCGTATTGTTGTAAATTCTGCTTCACATCACAATGTCATGACACACGTATCTCAGCCACACCTTGGTTCAGAAATAGAACTGTCTGTTATCTTTAGTGCTGTGGTGTAGACCAGTGCATCTGGGACGCGACGTGACGTCTTCGTGAGACAACCTTAATTGACTACAATGGTTTCTATTCAAAATTACGGCTTGGGCACTATGCCACACAGTGCTGATGTTTTCTGTGGGACCCAGACTTTACTGGTCCCATATCCAGGGGAGGCGCGGCCTAGGATTATAGCCAATGGGAGGATTGAGAGCTCTGGAACCATGTTTGTGTAAAATAGCTAGCTATACCTAGCTTGTTTTTCAAATTTGCTATAGCACCTTTAACTTTAATGTTTCTACATTCGGCTGCAGTGAGTCACTGAGCAGCCCTGTGAGGCTCCTTAGCAGCGCACCACATTTTCAGTAAGTAATCACGGGCTGCCCAACTGGCCCATGCTGTGGCACTGGCCCACAGTTACCACCAAGCAAATACCTGATATGCCAGATGGCCGCTTCATGTCTGGTGGAAGATGAGGGTTAACTGAGATACGTCCAATGACCAAAAGTAGAAGCTGGAGGCAGCACTTGGTGTCAAAAACAGCAGAATAAAAATGGCTGGGACTGCATCTGTTCAACTTTTTAAACACGATAAATTACTTCATAAAGCCAACTTTTTGTTGTAATAAATCAATATTTTGTTCTGCCACAATTATTTAATGAATTTAAATGAAAATACATTAAGATGAGGGAGGGAGAGATTATTACAGATCAGAACAAATAAACCTCTCAAATTTTTTTTTATCTTATGACCACTAATTTCTCTACATTTCACATCCAAAAGTTTCCAGCTGGTGCTCCATTTCAGCCAAACCAACACAAGTCAGTCGGTAATCATCACTCTGACAGTCTTCATCCGTGGGCCAGTATTCCACCCAAGTGTCCTCATCAAGTATGGCAGATCTGGGGATGAGATGTAGTCAAATATCTTAAATAGAAACCAGATTTAATGCTTAGGATTTATGTAAATATAGTTTAGGTATTACAGAATTATGCAAGCAGTCAAAACAATAATTTTATTCTCATTATCATGTCTTTTTTTCATGCTCTTCTATAGTAAAAGCTAATATTACTGTCTCTCTGATAAATCTATATTCTAGATATATCAGAGCGACAGTCCGAGTTTTGTGAGGTCACTGTGAGGAGACTGTGAGGTCATCAGGTGGGAATGACAGGTAGAGCTGGGTGTCATCAGCATAGCAGTGGTAGGAGAGGCCATGTGATCAGATGATCTGACCCAGTGAGGTGGTGTAAATCGCAAAGAGAAGAGGTCCCTGTATGGAGCCTTGGGGAACCCCTGTGGCAAGGTGGTGCACGGCAGAGGAGTGACCGAGCCAGGATACACTGAACGACCGACCCGTGAGGTAGGATTCAAACCAGGAGTGTGCTCTCCCTGTGATGTCCATGCTAGATAGTATGGACTAAAGGATGCCATGGTTGACAGTCAAATGCAGCCAATATGTCAAGCAGAATAAGTACTGAGGACTTGTCAGTCGCTCTGGCTTCTTTTAAGGCTTCTGCCAGTGCTAACAGAGCTGTTTCAGTGGAGTGGCCATTTTTGAACCCAGACTGGTATGGGTCAAGGAGATTGTTTTGTGAGAGGTGTTCTGTGACCTGCTTGAAGGCCACCCTTTCAATGATTTTAGACAGAAATGGGAGGAGAGAGACAAGTTGGTAGTTCTCCACATGATTTGGAGGAAGGGCAGGTTTTTTGAGCAGCAGTGCAACCTGAGCATGCTTAAGTGAGATGGGAAATGTACCAGATGTTCGTGAAGCATTAATCACATGTGTGACTGCTGCAGCTACTGTAGGAGCGATGGATTGGAGTAGCTTAGTCAGAATGGGGTCCAGCAGGCATGTAGTAGTAGGACAGCTACATGTCAGAAGTTTGGACACACTGTTCTCAGTGAGGGGTGTAAATGAAGAAAAAGATGGAGTAGGACTTCTGCATGCCGAGTTAGTGATACTTTTGAATTGAGGGTTTTGGTGTGGCCATATCAGCAAACTGTTTGCTTATAAGTGGACACTTTGTCTGTAAAAAATGAGGCAAAGGTGTCTGCCATCAGATTGTTGGTAGGTGGTGAAGGTGGAGGGTTCAGTAGAGTTTTGAAGGTTGAAAACAGTTTCCAAGTGTCATCAGTACTGAAAATTTTGTCAGTGTAAAAAACTTTTTTTGCCTCAGTGATGCTGGCAGAGAATGAGGAGAGCAGTGCCTGGAATTTCAACAGATCAGCAGGATCTTTTGATTTGCGCCATTTCCTTTCAGCAGCTCTGAGAGTGTTGCGCAGAGACCGGAGGGTATCATTTAGCCAAGGGTGGTCTGGTGGATAACGGGCACATATATATGAACTACTTTCTCTCAGATCTATACAATCAAGTCTTAGAACCAACTTACATGTTGCCCACTGTTCTGATTTGTGGGAATGCGGCCATGATCAGGTAGGTTTGGCTTGTTTTCAGATTGAGAACCCTTCTACAGTGCTGAAAACTTGAGTAATTTTGAAGTTTCCCCTCACTGGCACCCACATCATGTCCTTAAATAATAATAAAATAACATTTGTAAATGGCATAATGGAAACAAAAACAAAGATCTTACATTTAGAAACATTACTCTCAACTCTTTCATACAGTTCAACATAAATAGCAGTTTTTCCTCATTTTAAACACAAACCAACATTATTATTTAAAACTTAATAAAATTAAAGTTTTGTAGTTTAAATTGAGAAAGTCCAAACATCTGTACAAACCTCCATTATGTTGAAAGCAATATTCTGTAACAACAATTAATAAATCTGAAGTAAACACACCAACCTTCCTTAATGACTTTCAGGATCCGCACAGTGTAAATGACAGTGTCTGACCCAGCATTAATAGCTTCAACCGCAACTTTATAAACTAGAAAAAAAAGTTGCAGTTAACTCACCAGCTGGCTTTTGTCACACGTATTTATTTTTTACACACGCATTCACCATGATCTACTTTGCTTGTTGGTGTGGATTCACAAACTTTTGCAGTGCGGTCCTCGTTGTTGATTTGACCCGTTTTCTGTTTACAGCATTTTCCTAGAAACAGAGTTACCACAACAAATGTTCATAAAACCATTTGGAAAGCTGTTCTGTTTAAATGTGTGATGAACTGCAGGGACATTATCTAGAACTCATTCATTGCATTTCTCTTTTTCTTCTAGTGTTGCTGTGTGTTTATGTGATTTTATGTATATTTATAAAACTCTGACCTCTTACCAATGCAGGCTGTCAAGTGTTAATGTATAGAGGTCCAAATGTGACAATTCAATAAATAAAAAACCATTAAATAATAAATCAAATGTGTCATCAATTATTAAAATGAATACATTTATTGAAATAGTGCTTAACATGTTTTTATCATGTGAGCCCATGTGACCACACGAGATCACATGAAGATGTGAAAAGTGTTCAAAAATCACACAGGAAACATGGGAAGAACATGTGTTTTACATGTTAATTTAAAGTTTTTTAACGTGTAAAAACCTGCTTTTTCCCCATGTGAAATTCCCATGTTTTGTTCCAAATTCACATGGGAAATGTGGAAAACTTTAGTATGTTTTTTCTACATGTAGATCCCAAATTTCACATGGTAATTTCACATGTTCTCACAAGAGATTTCCACATGTGAAGTTCATGTGTTTTTTATGTTCATGTAACGGTAATTAGGTAAATGTGCCATAAATAAAAATATTTATTTAATTTAAAAACCATTTATAATTATTTTATCATTTAATCATGAGATTATGACATAACAAAATCACCTAAAGACTACATAAGATTAATTAAATAGTTACATATTTCTCTTTACGGCACATTTAATTAATTATTTATTTGAAATAACACCTTTAAAAAATTATTTAACGCTTTATTTATTTAACACATAATTCATTTACTGAATTGTGCCACTTTTGGCTCTCCATACAACACTCCATTATGATCCTACAACAGCACTGCAAATATTTCACTGATAGTCTTCAGTTTAAAAATTGAAAATGTTTTATTTAAATGCAATGCAGAAAACATATATGCAATAAACAACCATGCTAGACCAATAAGTGGTGATACTGTTTATATGAAACAGATGACTTGTGATCTTGTGATTTATTGATGCCGTTTAATACAGAATCTTAATAATCATTTGTTTAAAGGCACACTAAGTAACATTTTCATATTTTAAACTATTTTCCTAGAGCCAGTATGTGCTAATATGATCCTTTTTACAGGGTAAATGAAAAGTCGCTCAGCCCCATCTGCTGCTTATGTCCAGAATGCCGCGTTTGCAACTTCTGAGTCTCCGGTCGATGAAGTCTCACAAAGTCACGTATCTCACAAGAAGCAGTAACGCTTTCCAGTAATCCATGTTTACACCTCAGAATCTGCTCAGAACAGACGAGCTGAAGACATCATCCAGTATATATGAGCTAAGAGATCTATTGTATCCAGGGGTTGAAATTAACTTTTGGATCACCAGCCAAAGTGGCTAGTAACTTTCTGAAGATACCAGCCAAACATAATTTCCACTAGCCCAATTTTTCTGCAGTAAAAAAAGATTATAATGCCACTGAATGGATATTTGATCATTTTTATTAACACTGCTATCATGAACACACAGTGCAATATACACAAAATTATACACAATGTGCAAGCATTGATTTTTTTGTTACTGTATCTTTTCCCTAAATATCCTCAGAGCTCTCAGAACTAATTTCTTCTTCTGAATCTGAGTAACCCTCAGTTACTTTTGTTGCATTTTTGCGCACAAACTGTCAGCAAGCCAGATGTCAATGGCTTTGGTTGGATCAAAGTCTTTGATGTCAGATGAGCATAACTGGGTTTTCAGGAGGTCAGAGAGGGTCTCACCTTCCAGGCGTGAACACCAGTCACTCTTTACCTGCTTCATGACACTGAACCCTCCTTCACAGTCAGCTGTACTTGCAGGGATGGTGAGGAGAGCATCAAGGCCAGGTTTTCTCCAGAGTTCCTGCAGCAGTGTCAGACAATATTATGCTCCTGCAAACAATCACTTTTAAATGCAATTTTATGTAATTTTTAAAAGATGTCATCGTATTTGTGTTGCACTTTTAACAAATGAAAATCTTACAATATTAGACATTTAGCTTTTTAAGCAAGTGTTTAAAAATTTTACTGTTTAAATGTGATCTTTTTTCTCTTAAAATCATTTTCCAATTACCTGAAAGGCCTTCCTTTTTTTGCGATGGCATGGGCATTTCTAAAAAGAAGCTGCATCTTCTCCAACTCCAAAGTCCTCAGAGAGGAGAGGCTTCTCCCAGCAACACTCTCTTCAACTGGAACGGACTTAGCGATTTTGATTTGAAGGCTCTCCTGGTGACTTCGAGCTCTCTCATCGTCCTTTACTGCCTCGAGTTTAAAATGATTAGTCCCCACAACAAAACTGTTTAGTTTTTTTCTTTCGTGTACTCCCAGCAAATTTTACAAAACATGACGGCATTTTCATTGTCAAACACAAGCCAATCACAGCCTGTCTGCCACTTAACGTTAAACTTCCTTCTCTTTATTTTGCGTGCTCTATCAACATTCTCATCTTCTGTTTCCTTCCTCTTCTCACCTCCTCCAGAAGTCTGTCCCAAGTTCCACCGCAGCATTCTCTGTAACTTCGCTGTCCAGCTCTGATAAGATCCGTGTTCATTGCGTTTTCTGTCTTCTTGTGGTGTCGCGCTCTCGTAGTTGATTGGACGAGACTGCATAGACCAAAGTGTGCTTGCGCGCTGCAGCCAATAGGTATCCTAAACGTCATCAACATGTCCCTGATTAAGGAAGTGAAGTGTTCATAGTAAATGTAGGACGGCGGGGAAACACACAAGACCCAGAGCTTACCGGCCAAACTGGCTGGTTATTTTTCATCAGTACCCGCCAAAATGATTTTCAACCCGCATTTGGCGGGTGTTAATTTCGAACCCTGATTGTATCGTGTTCATCATGGCAGAGCCTCCAAAGAAACAAGGAAAACCTTTATCTGATGATTGAAAACACGAGCGCACAGCAGAAGAGAGAGGTCAACAGTTCGTTTTTACAACAGTGATTTAAAATGGACACTAGGGGGTGCTAAAACAAGCCAAAACTGCTTAGTGTGCCTTTAAATAGGACCAAAGTCTAATGGGAACATGGTTAAGACTAATGCCCAAAAACTAATGAAAACAACAGACTCTTGTGCACAGTAACTTTGCTTTGCCATGTACCGATGGATACAACAAAAATAGGATTACTACTCAAATCCTTTCTTTTGAAAACCTTTCTAATAAAAAGCAACAAAAAATATTTGAAAAAAATCTATTTTAGTGTAGACTGAGTCTAAATTTTGATGCTTTATTATGTTTTTTGTAGTAAAACATGTATTTGGGGTCATTCTTTTACCTTCAGCACATACACATTCATTATTTAGACAATGCATCAGCAGCTTTCCACTCTTCCTCTCTGGGTTGTAGAATTTCACACAATGCTTCTCTGCAACAAGAAGGATGTCATGTTGTAGATAAATGTACTGAGGAACAACACATGTAAATATACTTATTTTTACAGTCAGTAAAGAATATTTAGAGCCTTACTGTTATTGTATTCATAGACTGACACAGCAGCTGGTTGCACTGAGTCCAGTCTCTCTATCTGTTGAATTCTAAAAGCGATTTCCTCTGGCCGGGTGTTAGAAATCTATAAAAATATAATAACATTTAAAGCCGCATTGTGGATTATTTCATCAAGAGAGCAGTTTTTGAATCTAACATCCAAAGGCTCCTCCTCAAAACACCTCGATGGGCGCGTCCAGTCGCGTGTGCGCGCGTGCACATGGCACATTACGTTGCGGGCATAAAGGGTGCAGCTCAAAGTGTAGGGTTTAATCACTCACAGTTCACAAATCTAATTCCAACACTGTACCAGGCTCTGATGAACCCTGTCTGTCCCTGCTGCTTCTGATATTTAGCTCTGTTAGCAGCTAGCTGCTGCTGTCTGTAGCTGAACACAGAAATGACTCGGCCCTGAATGAACTTTCTGACCAAATTAAACGCATAATCCTGTCAAGCCTTGCCATTCTGTGAGGTGAAAGGTTTAAAAATAAAAATAAATCCATCTTTATCTGGAGAATGGGTAGGTTTTTAGTAGAAATGAGCCGTGAGTCCTCAGTGAACGGCTGAGACGGCAGAGAAACACACGGAGCGTCCTGTACGACAGCGCCCCCTACTGGTACAGGTTTGGTCGATGCGCGTGCATGTTGAGAGAATGCAGAAATTTGAATTTTATTGGCTAAAAAATGTCGACAGCAAGAAATAATGGAAAGGGGTCTCTAGGAGGAAGGAGGGTCTTCATCAGAATGACAGATGTTGTGGAACTCAACCCATAGATCATAGTTTAGACCTGAAATATCATTTAAAACATTTAGAAAACTTTGATACAGAGAAAAATAATCCTCCTATCAGCTTTAAAAGAACTGTTGCTTTTTGTATTTCCTGTAATAACACATGTAATAAAACATAAGGTTCCTTTTAAGGAAGTTTCTCCTCTTATTTTATTTTGGTCAACTTAAAGCGGCTCTCTGGAGCATTTTTCTCTGTATCAAAGTTTTCTAAATGTTTTAAATGATATTTCAGGTCTAAACTATGATCTATGGGTTGAGTTCCACAACATCTGTCATTCTGATGAAGACCCTCCTTCCTCCTAGAGACCCCTTTCCATTATTTCTTGCTGTCGACATTTTTTAGCCAATAAAATTCAAATTTCTGCATTCTCTCAACATGCACGCGCATCGACCAAACCTGTACCAGTAGGGGGCGCTGTCGTACAGGACGCTCCGTGTGTTTCTCTGCCGTCTCAGCCGTTCACTGAGGACTCACAGCTCATTTCTACTAAAAACCTACCCATTCTCCAGCTAAAGACGGATTTATTTTTATTTTTAAACCTTTCACCTCACAGAATGGCAAGGCTTGACAGGATTACGCGTTTATTTTGGTCAGAAAGTTCATCCAGGGCCGAGTCAAGTTCAGCTTCAGAGTCCAGCAGCAGCTCGGTGCTAACAGAGCTAATATCAGAAGCAGCAGGGACAGAGAGGGCTCTTCAGACCCTCGTAGTGTTGGAATAAGATTTGTGAACTGTGAGTGATTAAACCCTACACATTGAGCTGTACAGTTCATGTCCGAAGTATATGCGCCGTGTGCACGCGCACACACGCGACCGGACGCGCGTGTCGAGATGTTTTGAGGAGGAGCCTTTGGACGCTAGATTCAAAAACTGCTCTCCTGATGAAATCCTCCAGAATGCGGCTTTAAAACTCCAGTCCTTTACTGAAACAATCAAACATTTTCCTGTAGGTTTTTGGTGCATTCAGTCAAATTCTGCCAGTACAATCAGAATTAAATCTTTTCTAATTATTGCTTTGCTATAACACTGTTGAAGTGCAAAAGTTTGTGGCCAGTGAGCCACAAAAGAATCTTACTGTTTTCAGGTAAATCATCACAGAGCGTCTCTTTGACAAAGATGTCTCATCTTTACGAATGACGTAGTTGGTTCTACTAGACACCTGAACACAAAATACATTTTATAAAAGCTCTTGGTTAGTACAAACAAGATGTTATTTATGCTCTTTTGTTGTTTGTGTGTTATTTGCAGCTCTTACTGAATCCAAATCATTTGTGTTGTAAGTGTAGCCTTGTGGCAAATCAATATCCAAGACTGACATGGCTGCATTGCGCTCCGTGTTTTTATACCTGAACACATAGAAGAAAAGATGGATGTGTCTTAAACATTTTTTCCAAAGCTTCTAAACATTGTGCATCTTTTTTAAATTAGGAAATTTGGATTGAAATACAGCTGGAGATGGGAGAACAGTAATAATTTCTAACATGGGTATAAGGTTAAAAAGACGTGTTAAGAGGGAGATCCTACTACATAGAAGACATGTTTTTTAAAAAAATGAAAACAACATGGGCAAATCTGTAGTATTGGATATTAAAAACTTAAATGTCCATCCAACAAATCTGGAATTTTTGTAACAATCTGTATTTTTCAGACTTTACAATGACATTCACAAGAAATGTTAGACTCCTGCAACAGCCTCTGTGAGATCAGGGGCGGGGCCACAGGGGTGGCATTGGCCACCCTTGAAATCTGATTGGCCACCCTGCCTGGCCACCCCCACTAGAGCTGTCAATCATTTTGTTTGTGTAGTTTTGTGGAACACTTTGCTGAAAACCACAAAAACAAATGTTTTCAGCTGTCATAATCTTTGATGTTGTTAATAAAATACAGAAACTGTTATATTTCTACTTTATAGTAATTCTGATGCTGAAAGCAGCACATTCACAGGCAGACTATTTTGATGTGTATAGTGAGACTGTGATGTATTAAAGGGATACTCCACCAGAAGTGATTTTGTCTATTGCCATATTCCTCATAGTTAGATAAGTGGGCAAAACAATTTGTAAACAGCCCAGCTGTTTTCCTGATCCAGCAGTACTCCTTTAGCTTTAGCTTAGCGTAAAACACTGTAAGTGAATGGTAACAACTAGCATTGTGAGAGAAAAAAAGTCCCTAAAACTCACTCAGTAGTGATACTAATGATACTAATTCTGTCTAGTGACCTCAATAAACATATCGACTGTAAGTGAAAATAAAAAGTAACACGAAGGAATTACAGGTACTATTTTAGACTCGGGACTACTTTATGACAAAGAACAGCTGTAAGCCTCCGCTGAACTGCGCAAGGACATAAAGCAGCGTCCCCAAAGACGCCTACGTCCGAAACATGTAGCCTCACGTTATTTGCAAACCTCAAAGATGAAGAAAAATAACACAAAGGTGCCAGCTGCACAGAGATTATCTTAAAAAACTTTAGCCTATAGCCAGTATGTGTGAAAATCATTAAGTGTTTTGTGGCATGTGATTGACTAGAAACACAAGAAAACATAATCTCAAAATTCACTAAGTCTCATCAGAACAGAGAAAACGAGCTAACATTAGAAATGGTTTTATGACATCTGAACCATTTTAAATACATGATGATAAATTGAGACCTTTTGCTTTTTATTCAACATGGTGTATGTTTAGGCAGTGGGTTTAGGTGCATAAGTGCTGCAAACATCTGCATCTCTAGTGTTGTACTGACCTTTAACCCTTTAAGTACCTGATGCAGTTTCATTGATTTTGCTAAAAGCACAAACATTACCAAATGTCATTAGCTAAACATTTGTCATGCATGGTTACAACCAAATGTAACCATTGAAAGATGTACAGCATTAATCCAGCTACACTCCTGACAATGCTGAAGATAATGAGCAGCATAATTTTGTTGCTACTGCTCTGCTTCACAGAGATCTCACTGAGCCCAATAAGAATTAAGACATGACTCTGTTTGTAGATGGATCTGCTATTAGAAACCATGATGTACTAGGAAAGTTAATTATGCAATTGTGACTTTAGGAATAGCTGAACTTTTGACTCTTCATATGTCAGCAGAAGCTGCTAAGTTAATTAAATTAAATGAAACTCGTAAGGTAGGCAAGAATATCTCAGTATCCAGTTCCAACTTTAAAAAATTCATACTTTGATCTGACCGGTCCATAAAACCAGATCAGCGGGCCCACAGACCCTAGGTTAGGTGGTCATCATTTTGCTAGTTTGTAAAAAAAAAAAAAAAGTCTGCATAAAAACCCCTCGGGATAACTTGTTTTTTATGGTCTGAGCGACCCATTGGTTTCTTTCTCCAATGACTCAACCTTTCTTTGGCTGAGGGACGAAGGTCCCGTTATCAGATCACCTGTCCGTCCGGTGAACTCAGCTGTGCTCATGCCTGTCCTAATAATAAAGTGAATGGGAGCGCGCGTCACAGCCGTGTTTCTTAGCATAAAAACTGACAGCTTAAAATTCTACAAATCAAACAACATCAACACTAAAAACACAATTATCTGTCAATGACTTTATCAGAGGGTTGTCTTTTGTTGAGACTCACATTAAATACTAACGTTTAAATATCCTCAAAAGTAGTTTTACTAAAACATGATAACAGAGCCCTGCACGTTGTAACATGGTGAAATAAACAGCAGAGAAATAAAGACTTTTTAAGGCGGATCTAATCCATTACAGATCGACTGAATGCTACAATCACTTTTTGGCAGGTGGAAAAGAAAATCAGCTTGAAGTTATTTGCTGTGGTAAAAAAGACAGTTGATGCTTTAATCTGGTCACCTGTAAACTTCCTCCCCCCCAGTGTTCCTTGTGATTCTTTAAAGTGTACCTTGGCTCAAGAAAGGTTGAAAAACACTGACCTACTCACTTTTAATCCGAGTGCTTTATTCAATAAAATGATGGGGATATTTTTGATTCAATGTTTAGCGTTTAGATTTCTAAGCTTAGATAATTCAGTTGAATTGACACCTATAACTGAGCCTGATTACAATTAACAACAAGATGTTGATGGTACTTACATAACCTGTACTTTGAGCTTGTACGTTCTATAGTCTTCAGCTATCACTGCAGAAACAAAATACTTGATCACATTCAAATTTTTCAGAAGAATACAGATAAGACATATCAACATAACCAAGTCATACAGTAATTCACCAAACCAACAGCGAGCTAAAGAACACACACCTTGGAGGAGCTCCACATTCAGGTCAAACAGCTCACAGTCGCCCTCTTGTGTTGAAGGCAGAACATAATAGTGTGACACCGCCTATCACAGACAAAATGAATTAGTGTTGCCTCACTTTGTTTGTTCTAACACTCAAAATAAACATCATGACTAGATGTTAAATAGGTTGCATGTAAGATCGGTTTTCTACGGTGGCCCCTAGAGACAAAACACATGCAAAAACCCAAAACACATGCAAATCAGAAAACATGCAAAACTCAAAGCACATGCAAATCAGAAAGCATGCAAAAACTGAAAACACATGCAAACCAGAAAGCATGCAAAAATAGAAAACACATGCAAACCAGAAAGCATGCAAAAACAGAAAACACATGCAAACCAGAAAGCGTGCGAAAACCCAAAACACAACGGAAGTGCTCCAGGACGCTAGAGGGCAGCGCAGAGCTCGATTTACAAGATAAACAGGAAGTAATTTAATCAAACGTCCTTTTTTCTTTTTCCTTTTCCTTGACATGTTCACTTTTCACCTTCTGTCTGGGGCATCCAGGGGGTTTCAGAAATCAATGAAAATGTATGGGTTTTACCATTTTTCACTGGAAATCAGAGGTTGCGCTAGACTTTTTTCTTTTCCGTCATTTGACTGACAGGGTTTTAAAAATCCGATCATAATCTGTTTTTAACCGTCACTTATTAATTTTAAAAATTATAATAATTACTATTTCAGTAGCATTATTTCATTACTTTTAAATATTATTGCATGTTTGTTAATCTTTTCATCCTCCACTGATGTCACGGTTTGGAGAACCTGTTTAAAAGCTGCAGATCGCTTGGTTTCATTTACTTGATTGATCTAACACCGGGCCCATTTAGCCCATAAATTCATAGGATTAGACTCTAAATTAGTTGATCAGCCAGTCATCATATAAACATTTCTAAAAACTCTCCATTCGGAGTCGAGCGATGCGCAGCATCAGGTGAGGTGCAGCTCTGTGCAGATCAGGTCTGACACCTGATGCGCTCTGGCGGACCAGTTCCTGTGGTTCTTCTGCTGCAGAGCGCAGGACGTGTGGATCACAGGTCTGCGCTCTGCAGAACCTCAGTCTGCTGGGCTACAGTGGTGGAGATGCAGCGCTATTTCTGCATCCTTGGTTCCAATTATTAGTGGGGACAATTAAGTGATAGCCAATGATGGTCTGATGGACGGGATGGCGCGCGCGCGCGCGCACACCTGTCAGAATGACCGGTGCCCATCAAATACGGAAAATTTCCAGTTAACGCGACCTCTGCTGGAAATAGACATGTACTTAAAGTAACTGGTGCGAATGAAGCAGTCCGTTTTGATTGTGACGTCCTTCTCATAGACAGAACAAACAACAGTTCACAGTATTTCCTTTGCAATATAACTTTAACACTACATCAAATGATTTTTGTGCTGATTACTTTCAGTTGGAGGTGGTGTGGTGGCTGTGTCTCTGGTTTGTGCTGTTGGGGGTTGTAAGTTCAAATCCAGCTCCTGTTGAGCTGTTAAATTAATTTGTTTAACCTGTTTGACTTTTGAAAGCCTATAAGGTTGTTACATAACTATTATTCAAAACTACACAGAGACTACATACATTAAAAAGGTTTAAGTCTTCTTTCATTAAACAGTATCAAAATGTTTCACGACTGAGCCAAATGTCCTCTTTTTCAAAAATCTAATTATGGTCATCCTACACTCTGTACCTTTGTCTTCTTCTACTATTTTATTTGACGTTTTGACAAATTAAGAGCTCTATTTTAGCCAGTTGTGTCAGCCAGAGTGGTCAACTCCAAATTTTAAAGTACCGGTAACTTCCTGTTTATCTTGCAAATCGAGCTCTGCACTGCCCCCTAGCGTCCTGGAGCACTTCCGTTGTGTTTTGGGTTTTTGCATGTTTTCTGTTTTTGCATGCTTTCTGGTTTGCATGTGTTTTCAGTTTTTGCATGCTTTCTGGTTTACGTGTGTTTTCAGTTTTTGCATGCTTTCTGGTTTGCATGTGTTTTCAGTTTTTGCATGCTTTCTGATTTGCATGTGTTTTCAGTTTTGCATGCTTTCTGATTTGCATGTGTTTTCTGTTTTTGCATGCTTTCTGGTTTGCATGTGTTTTC
>SSNR01000033.1:518567-543077 GCA_006937965.1 Callopanchax toddi | reverse complement strand
GAAAACACATGCAAACCAGAAAGCATGCAAAAATAGAAAACACATGCAAACCAGAAAGCATGCAAAAACAGAAAACACATGCAAACCAGAAAGCGTGCGAAAACCCAAAACACAACGGAAGTGCTCCAGGACGCTAGAGGGCAGCGCAGAGCTCGATTTACAAGATAAACAGGAAGTAATTTAATCAAACGTCCTTTTTTCTTTTTCCTTTTCCTTGACATGTTCACTTTTCACCTTCTGTCTGGGGCATCCAGGGGGTTTCAGAAATCAATGAAAATGTATGGGTTTTACCATTTTTCACTGGAAATCAGAGGTTGCGCTAGACTTTTTTCTTTTCCGTCATTTGACTGACAGGGTTTTAAAAATCCGATCATAATCTGTTTTTAACCGTCACTTATTAATTTTAAAAATTATAATAATTACTATTTCAGTAGCATTATTTCATTACTTTTAAATATTATTGCATGTTTGTTAATCTTTTCATCCTCCACTGATGTCACGGTTTGGAGAACCTGTTTAAAAGCTGCAGATCGCTTGGTTTCATTTACTTGATTGATCTAACACCGGGCCCATTTAGCCCATAAATTCATAGGATTAGACTCTAAATTAGTTGATCAGCCAGTCATCATATAAACATTTCTAAAAACTCTCCATTCGGAGTCGAGCGATGCGCAGCATCAGGTGAGGTGCAGCTCTGTGCAGATCAGGTCTGACACCTGATGCGCTCTGGCGGACCAGTTCCTGTGGTTCTTCTGCTGCAGAGCGCAGGACGTGTGGATCACAGGTCTGCGCTCTGCAGAACCTCAGTCTGCTGGGCTACAGTGGTGGAGATGCAGCGCTATTTCTGCATCCTTGGTTCCAATTATTAGTGGGGACAATTAAGTGATAGCCAATGATGGTCTGATGGACGGGATGGCGCGCGCGCGCGCGCACACCTGTCAGAATGACCGGTGCCCATCAAATACGGAAAATTTCCAGTTAACGCGACCTCTGCTGGAAATAGACATGTACTTAAAGTAACTGGTGCGAATGAAGCAGTCCGTTTTGATTGTGACGTCCTTCTCATAGACAGAACAAACAACAGTTCACAGTATTTCCTTTGCAATATAACTTTAACACTACATCAAATGATTTTTGTGCTGATTACTTTCAGTTGGAGGTGGTGTGGTGGCTGTGTCTCTGGTTTGTGCTGTTGGGGGTTGTAAGTTCAAATCCAGCTCCTGTTGAGCTGTTAAATTAATTTGTTTAACCTGTTTGACTTTTGAAAGCCTATAAGGTTGTTACATAACTATTATTCAAAACTACACAGAGACTACATACATTAAAAAGGTTTAAGTCTTCTTTCATTAAACAGTATCAAAATGTTTCACGACTGAGCCAAATGTCCTCTTTTTCAAAAATCTAATTATGGTCATCCTACACTCTGTACCTTTGTCTTCTTCTACTATTTTATTTGACGTTTTGACAAATTAAGAGCTCTATTTTAGCCAGTTGTGTCCGCCAGAGTGGTCAACTCCAAATTTTAAAGTACCGGTAACTTCCTGTTTATCTTGCAAATCGAGCTCTGCACTGCCCCCTAGCGTCCTGGAGCACTTCCGTTGTGTTTTGGGTTTTTGCATGCTTTCTGGTTTGCATGTGTTTTCTGTTTTTGCATGCTTTCTGGTTTGCATTTGTTTTTAGTTTTTGCATGCTTTCTGGTTTGCATGTGTTTTCAGTTTTTGCATGCTTTCTGGTTTACGTGTGTTTTCAGTTTTTGCATGCTTTCTGGTTTGCATGTGTTTTCAGTTTTTGCATGCTTTCTGATTTGCATGTGTTTTCAGTTTTGCATGCTTTCTGATTTGCATGTGTTTTCTGTTTTTGCATGCTTTCTGGTTTGCATGTGTTTTCAGTTTTGGAATGCTTTTTGTTTTGCATGTGCTTTGGGTTTTGCATGTTTTCTGATTTGCATGTGTTTTGGGTTTTTGCATGTGTTTTTGTTATTTTGCATGTGTTTTCTGTTTTGCATGTGTTTTGTCTCTAGGGGCCACCGTAGTTTTCACCTAAATTATTTGATCATTAACTTATAACTGTTGTAGTGATGGGATTCATGGCTCTTTGAAGGGAGCCATTCACCTACAAGAGCTGTTCAAAAAGTGGCTCTTTTATGGGTTTTCTTGTTGCAATTTCTTTTTTGAAAGAGAAATGTAATGGGGACATTCTTTGTTGTGACACCTACGTGTGCGTTGCTAATTAGCTTCCCTGATAGAAGTGTTGGGTTCATGTTGCTATGCTCACAGATGTTGTTTTAAATAAAGAGCCAGTGTCGTTGAAACTCAAACGTACAACAAATGAAGAATAAAATTTTTTTTTAAAAAGAATGCTTTTTTTACAAGAACTCGGTTCTCCTCGTTCAAAGTGAAGTTCAAAAGATTTGACTCGTTCATGCTAGGTGTTGAGGTTGCTGCTAGAAACCTCCACTAGGTGAAGGTAATGAAAATCATACATTTGTTCTTTAGGCTGAAGATAAAAACCATCATAGTTGACATCATCTATAATAATTTGTTGGCTTCAATATTTTTTTACAGATACATTTTATAAATATAGCTTATATTTCCTAAATATTTTTGGCTTAAAGGCACATTATGCAACTTTCTCATATTTTTAAATCTTTTTCTTGAGACAGTATGAGCTATTATGACCCTTTATGAAAAGTCACTCAGCCCCATCTGCTGCTTGTGTCCAGTCCAGTGCCCTGAAGTCTCACAAAGTCGCGTATCTCATGAGGGTTAGGCTAATCCAATGTGGCTAGTTGTTATGCTAGCGCCAGTGTTTTTAGCTCATGATTCCTGTTTAAAAAAAAATCTCTCCCTGCTTGAACACAGCTGATTTCTTTGAATGAGTGATGAACCTCTCAAGTAAAAACAATGAAGGCTGAGGAGACATTTCAACAGTTAGATTTAGGTGTTTCTGAGCAAAGACAATGCTAACGTTTTTACCACAATGATTTCAAACAGACACTAGGGGGTGCTAACACAAGCAAAACTACATAGAATGCCTTTAAGAATTTCTCTATTTAATAAATCCCATAATTAGATTACTAAAAAAAACTGTTATAATATTCATGTTGCTATACAGACAAGACCACAAAAAAGCAGAAGAATTAGAAAAATGTAAAATAACTATTTTAATTAAAATTATACAATAATTATTCCTCATATTTGGTGTGTTTTATCATCAAGTGCAAGTTTAACATTCTAGAATACAAACAAAACTGCTTTTATTTTTCACAGTGAAAACAAGCATTTGTTACAGACTTTGAAAAATGCTGTTTACTTTCTTGTATTATTCCAAACATATAGAGAAACTCACGGCAGATGATAAATGAACACTTACTTGAAGCATCACTTTCCCTGTTCCTGTTGCGTTCACTTGTATGTCCTTGTTTAAACTGTTTAACTGTAGAGATTCAAAAAGGGGAAGCAACTTAGTTTTTTTTCCCAGAAACACAAAAATGTGAGATTGTTAGAAACAAAAAAATACATAAAATCCTCAAAAACTTAGAAAAAAAATCATCTCAAATGTGGAAAAAAAGTCCTTTTAATAACAAATTCAGTGTTGTAATTAATTAATTAAATCATATTTTCTGATGATGAATACGAGTTGAATTAATTATTCATGTCAAGAGTGCTGCTCTGCTTTATTGTGATAATTTACTCTTATTTTCTTGTTCTGTTGAAATGCAAACAGTGAAATGTTCTCATTATTCATCCTATACCTAAAGAAATATGTTTAAAAACAACTTTCATTCACTTTTTATACTCAGATAGCACCTGAAAACTATTAGAGCAATTTTTTTTGTTTGGCGTCATATCGATGACATCTTCAGTCTCCAACTTCTAAAATGTAAAATCAAACAGGACTGAACCTCATTGTGTCACATTGTAACCAACAGGCCCCAAGTGTGACCTGCTGCCCCTCATCGGTCCACAGGATAGTGGACAATATCAGTGGGTCTAAAAAATGCACAGCATTTGCACCTGCACTCTCACCTTTACCGTTCGTGTGATATGATAATTTTCATAGTTAAAATGCAGCATCCATTGGCCGGCTGGCCTGCCTGGAACAGAAATGGCTACATCCATATCAAACTCTAGTTTGCTCACACTGGCGGCGTACTCTGCTCCAGCCTGATAGACCATTATAGTAGCCTGCAGAAGGAGATGTAACCCAGACATTAGGACAGTATTTTCTGACACAAACAGTTATTGTAGTCAGTTATATTTACTTTACCTGAGTTGATCCATAGCCTCCACCTGTCCTCTGCTGTTGGCTCAACCATCTCACGACAGGTTTAGCATCTTCAAAGTCCTTCAGCAACAGAATGAATTCAGTTTGAAGCTCTGTAAGCTGAACTTTGGCCTATTTCAAGTGTATAGTTACACAGCACTGGGTTGTATTTAGTGAGAATTTCCTAAGATATTTTATTATGCTCACCCGATTCTTAATGAGAGCCAGAAGAGCATAAGCTGTGGCCTCCAGCGAGTAAACTCCTCCCTTCGACACAGGCCAGTGGGATCGGTCTGTGAAGACACTCAGAATTACTTTTGG
The DNA here is from genome assembly GCA_006937965.1 of Callopanchax toddi. Taxonomy (NCBI): domain Eukaryota; kingdom Metazoa; phylum Chordata; class Actinopteri; order Cyprinodontiformes; family Nothobranchiidae; genus Callopanchax; species Callopanchax toddi. Next base: position 538,490 of record SSNR01000033.1, on the reverse strand, counting down.
TAATGGTTTAAATGACTATCTTGTTTTCATTATGTCTGGAGTCCTCCCTTGTTTCTTTATAAATTGCTTGTCTTGATTTCCTACACTTTCCGGTGCTCTTCAGCAGTAATTGTTTCTAAAGCTGTTGGTTACCGTTTTCCCTGCCCTGGTGGTTGTGAAATGTTTGATTTACTTGTTTTTTTAAAGGAGCAGGGGGCAGGATTTGTAAAAAAGTAAGCATGCATGTTCAGTTTTTTGAAGTTGATGGTGGGTGGTGAAGCGTTTTAAACCTAAATGAATGAGGCCACCCATGTATCGTTCCATTGTCTTGAACAGGCTGTGTGCTACAAAATGTGCTACAGTTCAGGCCAGAATTTCCCACGCTGTCCCACGAATGTGACGTGAACCGCTTGCGCGTTCAACAGCTTCAAAACTGGAAGAAAATGTAGGTGGTTGGTGGCAGTAATGCACCTTAACGTTTCGTGCCAATCGCGTTAGAAATCAGAGAAGAAGAAGAAGGATTGTTACTTAATTTGTTGCTCAACATGTTGCTTTTTTTGCATAATACCGTTATATGGGCAGCGGTCTGAGGCTTTCGGCTGACTCTGCAGCTTCCACTCAGCCTTCGCTCTGCATTTGGGCCGGTAGTGGGCATTCTCCATGTGCACGCAGTATGTATACTGGTTTGGGGTACTGGGAACATTGAAGCTTGTGTTCCTCATGTCAGCGACTCGGGGTATTGATAGCTTTGTATTTAAGGACATCCCTGCTAGTGGACGCCCTGCTGTCTCATTCTGCGCGAGCTGTGTGTGTGACCGTGGCATCACAATGGATCTCGGACCGGCAGTGTGGCGCCCTGGTGGGACAAGAAGCTGGAGGCCAGTGGTAGATCAGCCGACGTCCCGGTGCTCCGAGTCGTCCTCGCTCTGAGTGGACAGACTGCTGGTTCTCCCTTGCAGTTCAGAAGAGGAGCACGGGAGTGGAGGAGAGCCAAGGGGGAGAAACTGGTGCTCTAGCTCTCTCCGTTAGCTCCCCCTGCGACTATTAGAGTGGCGGTTCAACTGGGCCATGGCCCGGTGTGTGTGTGTGTGTGGTGCATTGTTTTACCATAATATTCTTTTGTATTAATACTAGTGCTGGGCCGATAACGCCGTTAACGTGCTGCGTTAACGCGAAACTGTTATCGCGCGATAACAAAAATAACGCCGTTAATCTAAATTGGGTCGCTGGGTCTAGGAGATCTACAGGCATTACCAAATGGCAGACTCCGATCCTGGCCCGGATCTTTCCGGAGTCCGGACCTGCAGCAGGACCCGCTCCCCCGGTCTAGCTGAAGGAGGCGCGGCTCCTGCCTCCCGAACGCTCGCTTCACCTGGAGCGGCTCCCGGATCCGACCCGATCCTTCACCCGGACTGGGAGCCGCGGCTCCAGGTGATGTGCGCGTTCGGGAGACGTGAGGCGTGTCTCCTTCACCGGGAGCCGGTTCCGGTCCAGGATTTTCACCTGGACCCAAGGAGGTGAAAGAGGCGCGTCCGGGAGCCGCGCGCCCGTGCCAACCTCGGCATACGGCCCCTCCTCCTGAACCGGACCGTGTGGTTCGGAGCTTGATCCAGGTTGGAGGAGACGCAGCAGAGCGCTGAGCGAGTCACAAACCCGCAGCAACAACTTGGTAGAGTTCCCGCAGAACTTCGACCAAGTCATCAACCAGGTCTGGACTGTCAGTCTGGTTCCAGGTGTTTCCTGGTGAACCGACGAGCTGTTTGGGCCGACAGCCTCAGCTGTGCACGCGCCTCTCGTTAAAGTGAATGTGGCAGCGCGTGCTGCGTTTCTCAGCATAACTGACAGCTGAACATTCAACAAATCAAACAACATCAACACTAAAACACATTGATCTGTCAGTGACTTTATCAGAGGGTTGTCTTTAGTTTTCAGACTCGTTAATGTTTAAATCCCCTCAAAGTGGTTTTATTTAACAAAAACATGATGAAACAGCCCTATGGGATAATGTGAAATAAACAGTAGAGAAATTAAGTCATTTTAAGGCAGATTTAATCCAATACAGATAAACTGGATGCTACAATCATTTTTTGACAGCTAAAAAAAATCAGCTTGAAGTTATTTAATGTAAAAAAGAGAGTTGATGCTTTAATCAGGTGACCTGTAAACTAAATGTAATCCTTTACTGTCAGGAGATGAGAAGGTCTCTACAGTAAAACTATTAAAACAGAGTGAGTCTCAGAAAACAGCTGTAGAGTTAAAGGAGACAGACCTCTGATTACAGATCAGTGTGTTTTAGTGTTAAAATGTTTCATCCTGATAACTTCATCAACCATCAGAGGTTGTTAAAATGAGCTCAGAGCTCATCTGGTCTGGAGGTTCTGGTTTGTGACTCAGGTCTGGGTTTCTGAGGGAAGTTCTGACAGGTTTAGTATTTCTTGTTAGGTTAGTAACCGCTGATCCAAACAGTGGATCAGCTGTTACTAACCTTAAACTCTAGACTTGAAGTATCACGACTCTTCAGCCTACACATACCGGTATTATGAAGCCTTTGGCAGAATTCAAATGAGCCATTTTAATCTAGATTAATTTCAAAATTAATCTAGATTAATCTAGATTAAAAAAATTAATCTATGCCCACCTCTAATTAATACAATTCAATGGAATCATGTCTCTGCTTGCCTTTGGTTGAACCCGAATGAGATGAACTGGATCTGCTACATTAGTGAGGAGTTTCTGCGCGTTCCTGTGCTGGGCTGCAGTTACTTGCATCACCCGGCGCGTCACTCGTGAATTTCATTTCTTAATTCTGAATCTAGCTCCTTTAATTAAACCATGGGACTTCATCAAAGTCATTAGGGAAACTCAGAAAAAGATGTGAAACCTGGGGCAGCGAACGTGTAGAGAATCATCTTGTTTAGTTTATTTTCATTCGCCAGGGCATAGGATGTCATGGCGACAGCATAAGTGTTGGTGAGTCTGGGCAGACGCCTCTCCAGGTAGCTTACTGCTTTGCTAATGCTGGATGTCAGACTCTGTACAGAAAGCAAAAAAGCTCAAAATGTCTGTCTAGAAAAACAAAGAATTTAAAGAATCGTAAATAAGAAATATTTTTTATTTGATTTTAATGCACAATTAAATATAAGATATAATTTAAATCTGTCATTAGCATAAAGTAAAGACAATAATGATGAGTTACTTACAGTAATGGTGGAACAGATTGTTCTTGATTCCTGCATGGCAATCAGGCAAAAAGCAGTCATAGAGGCATCTGAATCTACGCCACCAACATCCCCCTACACACACACACACACATATTGTATGTAAAGCTTTAAGATTTTGTTTTTTTAATATACATTTGATTAACTTTCTTATTTTAATTATTTAACTTACAATCATGTTTTTATCAAGCACATTTCCAACTTCCCTAAATGCACCATCAGCTAGTTGTGTGTTCACAATGAGATACCTGATGGCTCCACATATCACATTAGAATCCATGAGCACAAGATTAGAAGCCAAAGAAAACACCTTGGCAATATAGGCATTCAGCCTTCCAGGGGAAGAGAGAACAGCATAAGAAGGACAAAAATCAATAAAATTATATTTTGTTAAAGGACTTAAAAATTGGCTTTATTAATTTTTAAAAAATTGATACAATTTTCCATTCTTAAAATAAAAAGGATATCCAGTATTCTCACCAGGTTGCTCTAATCATGGGTGAAACAGCAAACGATCCATCCCTTTGGAGGAAATGAAGCCCTTTTAGATAGCCTGCATAAAAGTGAGCAAAAATGTTTTTCTTTCAATCGTCTAATAAAACTAGGCTTTGAGTGTGAGGACACTGTATATTTGTGTTTATCGTTTCATTGCAGTATTTTTCTTCTGATTTAACGCATTTATTTTCTTGTGTTTAAAACAATATCTGTAGAACTTACCAGTTTTTATGTGTTGTAGAGCTTCACTGCGTTTCTCCAGGCCCACAGTTTCCCATTGGTTGGTTTTGTCCAAATATATGGTTGTAATAACAGGCAGAGTCATTACAGCAATGGTTGACTCTAAAGAGCCCGTAGGCTCTCTGATCAGAGCACCCATAGACTCCCCACTAATCAGATTCTCCAACAATGTACTCATCTGCTCGACTCCTGTGTGAGATGATCATTTGCAACAACAACAAAAACATCATCCTTCAGTTACATGTAAAGGTTTAAGTAACACTGATTAAAATATATCACAGTTAAAGGTCACAAATTATGCAAAATTCACTTTCTAAAGCTCTTTCAACAGTCATATCTGTCCCAAAGACTGTGTCTGAGACCCAAAAATTAGAAAATATTTTCAGTTTTCCCTGCTTTATTCTCATTTTTGGGAAATGTGTTTTGCTAAATGCTAAAAGGGGTGGTTTCAAAATCTTTCTCCTGCTGACGTCAAGAAGGGAAAAGACCACTCCTCTCTAGAGGAAAGAGCCAATCACGAGCACCTTTGGCTACCTGAGCCCACCCCCACCCTTTAAAAACCATGGAAGCGTGCATCCTCACAAACGTTAGCAAACATGGTGAGGCTACAAGCAAAACACGGCAGTTGCTTCGACGGTCAAAAACAAGCCCAAGAGTCTTTTTGACTTCCTTAATTTGAGCTCCTGGAGACCCACCGACTTCTCATGAATGCGTGCAGAGAAGAGACATAGAGCTCACCTCTCCAAATGCTCCAACTATTTGAAGAAGGTTTTGCTTCAGGAAGTGGAATGAGCCGGTGGTAAAACAACAGCTGCACTTAAAATACCGGTAAGTGACCAATGAATAGCTTTTACATGTTATTGAGATGTAAAAGAAATTATTCAGAGTGGATATGTACGTAAAATGCATAATATGGGACCTTTTAATGTCACTTCAGACAGACTCAGAGATATGAACAGACAGTCAAACGTTCATCTTCTAAACAAGAGCTGATGTACAGTGAATGGAAAATGGTGTAAATATTTTACTGAGGCGTTTTTATGACAGCAGAGCTAATCAATGTTTTGGACCATCTTGTTTAAGCACACACTCAGATAGCTGTTCACAACCTCCACATCATTACCCAAGATGTTGATGGGTATGGTCTCTGGTTGGAGACTTTATTCTTTCTAAAGTTGGCCAACATCTTCTTGAAAAACATTTGTTATCTCTTTAGCCACCCCCACCAGCTCCTCCAGTGGGACCCCAATCAGACCAGCCTAGAGATATATTCCCTTCAGCATATCATGTGTTGTCCTCAGGGTGTCCTCCCAGAAGATATGCTCAAAACATCTATCCCTGATGTCATCCAAGGAGAATCCTGACCAAACGCCATCTCAGAACCACATCAGCTGGCTCCTCTCAACATGGAGGAGCAGCAGCTTTATTTCAAATCTCTGATCCGAGTTCCTCAATCTATCCCTGAGTCTGACCACTCCTCACAGCCCTTTCCCCCCTCTTCTCCCTGTTCTGTATTCTGAGTTTCTCAAGGTTTAATCACACCAGTGCAGTTAAAATGACTAAGATTTGTGATTAAGTGCAAAAACAAAACTACAAAAAGGCAGGCAAAAAAAAAAAAACACTTTAGAAGATTACAGGACAGTCTGGGGCCTTTTAAAAGTACAAAGAAATTAGCACTAAGACTTTTGCACAACAAACTAATGATATGATATGATACTTGCCTATTAATGCAATCACAAAGATCTGTAATGCATATTCTAGTGTGTGTGTGGTTCTGTCAGGAAAGACGCTAGAGATACTGAACAAACACTGAGCATAAAAATACCATAGTAATGCAAACTGTCAAAACTTTGCTCATGACGTCAAATCAAAAGTCTGCATGAGGCTTTAACTCACAATCCTCTGATCAGCTGTGCTCACACAGTCGTCATCGCCATGATGCGCCACCTTCAGACATTCCATTCCATATTTCTTGACTGCCTGACAACTGTTTGACACCTCTGCTGCATTGACCACCATAATCTTAAAATTGGTGTTGAAACTCTGCCTCTGTTGTCTGTTAAATCGCCCCATGGCACTTTTAATCCAGTTAGCGCCGGCTTTGCTTTTTATAAAATGCTGGTGCCCTCTGCTGTTTAGATTGTGTACCGTAATGACCCCAAACAACGAGATCCCAATTATAAGACGGCCCGATGTTTTCACAATAATTTCAATGGAAAAAACACTCATCTTATATTCGGGTCAATATGGTAATTGAAAAATGTGAACATTTCTAAGCTGGGCTAAGCCCCCAGTGTTTACATTATCTTACCATGCCTCTGGCCCACCCTGATCCTGTAATTATGTATGCATGTTTTGAATATCATCTAAATATAGATAAAAAAAACCATTTGTCATAGACAAGGCTTCAGTTACATAGTGGCTGACAGATTGTAGAATTGTATCAAAGAGTCAGTGATTACAAGTTTGCTGTTTGCCTTGAAATGCCATGAAAAACATGACTTGGTGTTATTGTCACTTTGGGAATACCAATGTATGAACACATTTTGAGGATCATCTGCAGATCATGCTTGACTAATCATGGTGGGCCACCTGGGGCCAAAATGCCTGAGCCAGTCTTTTGTCTCAGTCCAGTCCTGACTGCAGAATAGGGATGTACAGTGCAGAACATACCCAATCTGCCACCGGGTAAAAAGAGAGAGCATAGTTTAACAGAGCCTCTACCACCATCCAGCTCCTTCATAGACCCAGAACCAGACTGAGTACCATGGGGGACAGAGCTTTCTGTGCTGCTGCTCCCCGGCTGTGGAACGCCCTTCCTGAGACTCTGAGGGCCCCCCAGTCTGCTGGCAGCTTTAAAAAAGGACTAAAAACATTTCTTTTTAGTAAAGCTTTTAATCTTTTTTAATCTATTGCTTTTTTAGTTATTTATTTTTTTTAGATTTTTTTATTTTTATTTTTTAACTTTCTTTTAAATCCTGTAAGCGCTCTGAGGTTCAAAGAATGTAGAGCGCTATATAAATCAAACATATTATTATTGTTATTATTATTATTATTATTATTACAGGCTGCATGGTGGCGCAGCTGGTTAGCACTGTTGCCTCGCAGCAAGGAGGTCATGGGTTCGCATCCCGGCTCTGCGGCCTCTCTGCGTGGAGTTTGCATGTTCTCCCCGTGCGTGCGTGGGTTTCCTCCGGGTACTCCGGTTTCCTCCCACAGTCCAAAGACATGACTGTCAGGCTAATTGGGCTGGTAAATTGTCCTTAGGTGTGAGTGGGTGTGTGGTTGTTTGTCTCGTTCGTCTCTGTGTGGCCCTGCGATGGACTGGTGACCCGTCCAGGGTGTCCCCCGCCTCTCGCCCCTTGACCGCTGGAGATAGGCACCAGCTCCCCCCGCAACCCTCTGTGGAGGAATAAGCGGCTACAGAAAATGGATGGATGGATTATTATTATTACCATCCAGATAAGAGTGAGCACGCTGCAGCAGATAGATGACAGCGTCATCCACCTCCAGAGCTGGTAGTGCTCCATGTCAGAAGAACACTTCCAGCTTGTTTAAAGGACCCAAGGTTTATGACCCCGATTCTCTCAGGAAAATAACCCTATCAGGAACTTATAAGTCTTTTGTCTTCTGATTTGCAATAGTTAGTGGGTTTTTAATTTAAATAAATTTTTTTTGTCAAAGTAAGGTGGCAGTAGCTCAGGATGTAGAGCATTAATCTTGAAACTGGAGGGTTGTCAGTCTGAACTCCTCTCCTTCTGGGCCACTTTGTCTTTGTGTTCCTGGTTAAGACACTTCACCCACACTGCCTGCTGTTGGTGGTCAGAGGGTCTAGTGGCGCCTGTGTCTGGTCTCTTCACTTTTGCCATCAGCGTGTAAATGAGTGATGTAAAGGACCGTGTAGTCCATGACTTAGAAAAGTGAAATGTGGGACGTTTCCATAAAAATGTTGGATGCTCATTCTGATTATTTGTGGAAAAATGTAATACATTTTCTGAAACATTAGCTTTTTCACCACATTAAAAAAATAAATGTGTTAAAACGGAACATGTGTAAAATAATGTATTTCTTATAAGCAGTCATTTTGTTTTTGGACTGTTACCTGTCATAAATATTGAAGAGCTCATGGGTGTGTTGGGAATCAAATCTGTTGTGGAAATGTCATTGTTGATAGCCTCTACTTGTTTGCCACCTAAGGAAAAAGATGAGAACCCAGGTTGATAAATAGAAAAATAATCATTTTAGTATTGTATCTCTGCTAACTATACCTTTATTAGCAGGGTCCAGGGTTAGCGTCACTGTAGAGTTTACCAGCACACCTTTTGGCTGAAAAAATAAGAACAAATAAAGACTAAAAAATCTGTGATAAAGACGTGTAGTCTATATTAAAGTGTGAGCATTAACTGAAACTCTTTTTTGACTAGACAAAGAGGAACTCCTGATGATCAACCAGCACTCTACCCAAGGTTTGATCCGATCAATCAAAAAGGATTGAAAAGCGGAAGTTCTTTTTTTGTCACTAAACCTGTAAGGGCGAGTAGAGAGGGATCATTCTGCAATCATCAAATATAACAACGAGGTGGCTCAAGCTACAGTCTAGACATAAAGTCCACAGAGCTGTTAGCAGCAGGAAAAACATGCCAAAAACCTTTACTACAGTGTATTCTTATTTCTAGTTCGCTTCAAGCTTCACTATGCAGCTGATTTGGAGAAGCAAAACAACTAACTACTAAAACTGCTCAGAGCACTGTTACAGGAACATCATCCAGCTCCTCCACCGGAGGAGCAACACATATCTGATGGTGAAAAAAAAGCTGTCAGAGCTGTTAGTGAAGAACCCTGAGACGGTGGTGAGGGAAATAAAGGCTCATGGTTCTACAAACAGCTCTTCTACAAACTAAACTATCAGGGACAAGGTTGGAATGGGAGACTAAGTAGTCCTGAACAAAGTGAATGCCGGCCAAACAGTGTTGTTTCTGGTTTCAGTCTTATTCTTATGGACTAAAATGTTGATTAGTTTAAGTCACATTTTAGTCATGCCTAGATGTGATAGTTTTAATCCAGTTTTAGTCGACAAAAACTCAATAAGGTTTAGTCAGTTTTAGTCATAAAGGTATTAATCCTTTGTCAAAGTCAAGAAGTTGGAAATTAGAATCACTCACATCAATCAATTCAAAAGTACCATAGGCTGTTTTGGCATTAAACAGGAAAAGTAATGGAAAACATCCAAAATGGATGAAACTAAAACCACCAAAGCATTCAATCAACAGTATAAGTATTGGTTTAACATTCGGCCATAATGATAACAAAGACATGTCTCTGTTCAATGAATAAAACCACTTATCAGGACTTCAAGCTTGTTAGCCTAGCCATTAGCTCATCAGTGGGTTGAATGGGCGAACGTAGCGCCACATCTTTAGTAAAACAAAAGAAACAAACAAAGCAAACGACTCACTGTGGAGTTGATTAAATAAAAACAAATTGGTCCACATGTAAAGTTTTGGTTGGAATAGCGACCCTGTTTTCTTGCAGACCAGCATTTGTGTTCTTTCAATTTATCATTACAACATCTGTCTCTCTTACCACCACATGCAAAATCTCAATGACTCCATCATGGAGGTATGATTCTTTAACAGCTGCTTTGACCTCAATACGAATGTCTCCGGTCTTCATAGGAATGATGATGAACGGTACAGACAGGCTTGACTGGTTTCTGACTTGGACCACTTGATAATAGAGTTTCCTATGAGCTGCACTGCACACATCAGAGACTTCCAGGAGGCCCACACGTGCCTTTCAAATGCAGAGGTGAACATAGAAAAAGACAGAGTGAGATCATGACCCAGTGAAGACAAAACTGCAACAAATGACCAAGTGACAAAACACTGATACCAAAGGGATATTGTTGTCATTTTAGGTGTCTATCAGTTATTTATCTAAAGTATGTTTTTTATGTATTTGGCAGGTGCTTTTATTCAAAGAGACTTACACGAGACTAATGGTGTTTATGCTGCTGCAGCGGCAAGTACAGGTTCATAGTAATTTGGATGTTGTTTGTTTGAAACAAACAGTCTCATGCACAAACGTAGAGGTTCACAAACAGGCAAATAGCATTCTAACACATTTATATAACTTTCTGAGCAACAGTTGTTTTAAATATCTAAAAATTTCCACTAATTTCTCACGGTTCGACAGCAGTGTCTCTCCTGATCTGACTAGATATGTGTATTGCTCTGGTCAGAGGATGTCTTCCTGTTTCTAGAGATGCTGCTTGCTTTGAGTGATGTCACTGTTGAGTGATGTGGGTGTGGTCCTTCCTGTAGATAAATACCTGACAGAACTTCACTTCAAAATGACCAAAATTCACCTAAACTAATAAGATCAATGATTCAATCTCCTTCTCCAAAAGTCAGTTTTTTATGGCATTTAAAAAAAAATCATAGTTTTCAAAATTAAGTTTAGAAAAAATTTGCAACAAGGAATAAATTATTTTGTTTACTTTTACAAGTTTCAATAATTGCGTAGCATGCCCAGATATTTGGAATTTAATGTTTAAATTAATTTGCATTTGTTTTAGGGGAAACAATGTTCTGCCAATGTCAGATTCTTATGTCACTGATCACAAAACATCCTTATACAGTGAATGACATCAAGTCATCTGAATAAAACAACTGTGACTCACTGTGATGAGATCAGGACTGTTGTTGTGGATTATTGCCCTAATTTCCAGCTGCTCTCCTTGAACAGCAGAGTATGGTAGCCTGAGATCAACAAAAAATTCTTTCCTCACAATGACTTCGAATGGATCGGCCACACAGATGCCTTAAATGGGAGAACCGACAGGAAACACAAATTTAACATGACTAACAATCCTTACAAACTAAGGAAAGACATGACGTGTTTGCACCAGTTGAGTCAGGGCTATTTGCTTTTTGTGGCTTATGCTGAGAATGAACAGACAGAGAAAGCTAATAAGAGGCTCTGTGCCATTTCAGTGACTGCCTGTTAGTGTTTCAAGTCTAAACTTTAAGCTAAAATCTGATGAATTCAAATCAGTCAATACATGGGGGTTTTATAGCATCTACTACATGCCATGCTACTACCAGTAGTCTCAATAATAAATTGATTAAAATGTTCTGTCAAGAAGTCAAAATATAAATTAGGAAGAGGCTGACTGAGTGAAAACAGCACTTGTGCTTTGATTTAATGCAGTAGTTATCTGTATTAAATAAAGCTTAATTTTATTTAGACAACATAAAGAAAGGTAGGGGATGCAGATGATCTTTTTTTTTTCTTCAGCTCTCAAGGAGTGCAGACGCATATTTTTTTCTCTCCTCCCTCCCTGGATTCCTGCTGCTTGCTGCTGTTTTGTCTTGTCTGACTATCTGGAGCAACTTTCTGCATCTTCTCTGGATTAAATTATGGATTTAGTGAGTTGGTCGATCAACTCAATTGACAAGATTGTTTCCACTTTTCGAACGGTGAAGGGAGCGCCGACGTGCCCCGATTCAACGCACCTGGTCGGGTACATGATGGATTCCTGAAGTTGGAAGATCATGTGCCTCTGGCTGCTTGCTATCGAGGACTCAGAAGATGTCTACATGATTCGGATTATGGTCACCAGATTTCTACTGATTGGAGCTTGTGGATTCCTGGGGGTCCGCAAATGTTTGGAGGATATGGGTTCAATTGGGAAACGACCCGCTCTCACTGAGTGTGTCGGGCCAGGGGACTCAGACTCTGCGCTGCAAGATCTAATCGTAAGACTGTGGATCTTAGCGGACTTGTGAGCAATTTGGGAATCAGCTAGGAGGGAATGACCTGGCTCGAATGGAGGGACACTAATTATGCCCTGGTTTGGCTCTTTGGCTGTTATGTGACGACCAGCACGGACAGAAAGGCTGAGGAAATTTATCTCTGCCTGTTCCCAAAACATTCTGTTATCTGAATCTGGCCTCCCCGAGTTCAGCCTTGAGCTGAAGATCTCTCAAACTCCCCCGGATTGGATACAGTTCGTTGCTTCGCCCTCCCCTCTCTGTCTTCAGGAGACTGTGGCTTCCTGGTTCAGTTTGGAGCTCATACAACATCAATGAGGAACATTTTACCACTGAGCTGAAGGAAAGGCCATGGCCTCTCTTATTTTCAGACACAACATATACTGATATGCCTCACAGCCTTATCTGCCTCAATGTGCTCCTTGGTCCCTGATGCTCCTTCCCCTCCCAGGTCACAGAGGCTGACGGCTGTGCGTACTGCAGCAGCCTCACACTGTAGCCTGGAAGCTACTACCCACCCACCAACATCGTGTTTGATTGTTATGTTAAAGCTTTATGTTTTGTCTGTGCTTGAGGTGTTTTTTGCCTGCTCTGTATCTCTGTGCTCCACTGACCATGGAGATATGGACCATGCTTTTTTTCTCCATCATCCCCGCCTCCATACCTCCTGTTATCTACTTTATCTGCTTAAAGGAGGTGCCACACAGGGTGGCTGCGTGCCCACTAGTACAATATTACCTATCTGTTATGTCTGTGTGTCTAATCCTGTAATATTGTACTGAAACTGAATTTCCCCTCTGAGGGATCAATAAAGGTAATCTCTCTCAATCTGTTCTTACCATGATTTTTTGACAGACTGATGCCAGTGAACTGCCAGGTTGTCATTGAGTCAGGGAAGGGAACCATTTTCTCAAATGAGGTGGACACACTGAAGGAGGCAAAAGTCAAAGTCAGTAGAAAAATTGTCTTATTTTTAAGATTACTTTAGGTATTGCTCATTAGACAACATTTGTCATCAAGTTTTTACCAGTCATGATTGTACGGATGACAAGCACGCAATCTATGTTCAGTCCAATACCAACTTTCAGGAAAATATCTGCGACTAAAGATGTCATTCCTGTCTATGTAATAGTCATCATCCACATCTGTGGAAAGAATTCAAAATGTTATAATTTTGAAGTGAGAATCATCAGTTAGTTTCTGATCATCACCACTGTCCTTACCTGTTGACGATCTCTTGCTGCGAGTCAGTAAAGGAGTTCTCTCCTTGCTCTCCGCTCTTCGTTGTTCCATGTCCTGGCAGCAGCGCAGGAAGGCCTCAACACGGGCTGAACCATTCACAAGGTGCCTGCTATGCCTCTCACAGGTGTATGAGGCAAAGATATGTTTCAAACCATTCAGACAGCTTTCTCTTTGTTCCATGTTTTTATGCTGACTGTCTGGAAAGAATAAAATAAAACAAAGAGGACATTAAAGGAAAAAAAGATGGCAAGCTTTAATGTTAAAATAAAGAGCCTATAAAATCACTTGGTGTTCCACACGTTCACAGTTTTCTGTCTTCGATGAGTGATCTATAAATAAGGGTTAAAATGTCTTTGCTTACATTAAAAGCTCTTAGTTTTCTGAGCAGGTGGTGCTTTTTTGTAGATAGAGCCGACATGTTCAGAGAAGAATAGACAGGTGTTGATCTCTATCCCCAGATACTTAAAACTCTGTAGCTGCTCCACTAGCTGATTGTTGATGCAGAGCGGCTGGAACAGGATCCCTTGTTTCTTTCCTTTCAGTTCACAGCACAGCTCCAGTGAATTGTCAGCAGTTATTTGAACCAGCATGTGGACTTCCTCTTGATATTCTATAAAGGATGGGGAGTCAGTAAGGTGGGCCACTAGGGCCATGTCATCTGCATATTTGAACAGTGACATTCCATCTCTACTACGCAGAGAACAGGATGGGAGAAAGCACATAGCCCTGGAGGAGCCCTGTCTTTATAAAACCATTTAAAAAGACATGCTGTAGTCTGTCCCCTAAAAAGTCCTTTATCCATAAAATCAGTGCAGGGTGGACATGAAGTTCAGACAGGTGGTGCAGGAGTGTGTTGGTATTTACAGTATTAAACGTTGATGAGAAGTCCATAAATAAAATCCTGGTATGGGGGTGTGCAGAGTCCAGTTGTTCAGTGACTTCATTTAAAAGCATCCGCTTTGCGTCCTCAGTACTGCATTGTGTTTTGTAAGCAAAATGGTATTTAATCCTTGCCATGCTTCTCTTGCATTCCCTGATTTTAATTTCCTTTCCACACGGCCTTTAAACCGGATCTTAGACAGTCTGGCTTTTCTCTTGAATTCTTTCTGGAGCTCTCTCACCCTGACTTTGTCTCCTAGCTATTTTCTTTTGAACTAAGCAGCTTTTCATGTCCTTGGTGATCCACATTTTGTTGTTTGGATATGTAATTATAGTTTTGGTGGGAGTGACATTTTCCTCACAAAATAAAATGTATTCTGTTAGTATATCAGAAAGCCTGTTAAAATCATTTCCACAGTCATTAAAAACAGGTCCCTCTCTGTCACCTCCAAACAGCCTTTTAAAGTTTCTGCTGCATCCTTATTCCAGATCCTGATGGTCTTTTCAATCGTCTTCCTTGTTTTCAGTTGTTACCTGTATTTTGGTATCAGTAGAATCACATTGTGGTCAGACAATCCAAGAGGTGGGTGTGATTTGGAAATGTATGCCCCAGGTATATTGCCATAGCACAAATCTCAATATCTTCTTATTCCTTGTTGTAGTTGTGATGTACGTATTGTTCTAAATTGGGAAGGAGTGTGAAAATGTCACATCTGTTAAAATCACCCATTATAAAAACCAGCTGCACTCCTGTTTGAGTCACCATTTTGTCATAATGCTCTGTTATGTGCTCAGCAGCTAGATTAAAATCAGGACCTGGAACATGGACTAAGATCACAGTGATTTGTGAAAACTCCCTGGGTTAGTAATGTGGTCTGAATGATACAGTCAGTAGCTCGTAGTCTGTGCAGTTGTAACCAAGTTAGAAAAACGTAACTAAAGATAGAAATAAATGATTAATAAAACCAGCTAGAAATAAAGAATTCCATCTTAATAAAGTAAAGACTTGAAAAGAAAAACAACATAACAAAAAAAAGAGAAAACTGATTAGTTTAGGAGTTTCTGCTGAAACATGGATTTACTACATTTCCATAATTCATCAGGAGAAATTGACCAATCACAGAGACTTCCCATAATTCCATAATTTCAGGGAAGCCATTTCTCTTGAACACACCCTTCCACGTAACTCCATCATTGCTCACATGGACATTAAATTCCACCAGGAAAATGAATCAAATCTTGACCAAGAATCTCCAGATGGCACTCCTTTCAAGCCTGATTCCAAAAGGGTGCCCCAGTCTCCCACTTCTGGTGAGGTTTCCTGTTTCCATGGTCATCGTACATCAATGTCCTTGAGCCACTCTTAGTCTGACCCCTCTCCTGAGGCTACTTTGCCAATGAAGCCTGTCCCAGAGGTTGGGTCCCTTGACAACACAGCCAAGGGTCAATTCAGCAAAGAGGGGGAACCTCATGTAATGTAAATAATAAACATTGCTCATTTGATCTGTCATCGAAAACGGTGGTTCCCAAACATTTGGCTTCTGACACACAGAATAACAGTGGCAAAGAGTCTTGACCCCACCCATCACTGACAGGTTAGTACAAACACTGCAAATAAACTAATTAAACAAGGACATGATGACAACACAAACATCTGCAACTAGTATACCATGTTTATTCAACTTTAGGGCAAATGTATGGAATTAGAAAGGATTTTAAATTCATTTTCAGTTCTGCAGAACACCCCAGAACCCTAATTTGTTGTTTCAGGACCCACAGTGGGCCCCCGACCCCATCTTTGGGAAGCATTGATCTAAAAGTTCAGTAAGTGTTGTTTCTCTGTGTTCTTACCTATTGTGGTGTTGCTTTGTATTCGGGTTGTGTCTCTTTTCTTTCTGCTGGAGGCAGGGCACTTTACTTCTGAAAAGGCATAATAGGTTACTCAACAGACAGGAAAACTAGTCAGTATGGCAGCCATGACCTTACACCAATAAAACAAAGAACACAATACAAGTGGTCTGCCAATATAAATTCAAATGACACATTCATTACATCATTCTGTCCTCTATTGTAATTGGTTTTATATCAAGTGAAATGGATTCAGGAAAAAAACCCATTAAAATCTGATTTGTGTTGACAGTTTCTGTCCTGTTGTATCTTGTGAATTAGTAAAACATAATTTGAGTAGTTTCAGCCAGGTTATGGCACAGAAACAGCTGTGGTGAAATGACCCAAGCACCCCTTGAATCGGGGGCAGCTGCAGTCGTGACAACAAACATCATCTAGAAACTTGCTTCACCTTTACTAATCTATACAAGTTACACATTTACTCAACAGGAAGACATTCAGCTAAAAGACTGAAACAACTGTTACTGCCTAAACAAAATGAAATTTCAACAACAACCAACAAAATGATAAAGCAGCAAATATACACTAAAGATGCACACCAGGGGTCGCGTTAACGGAAAATTTCCCCATATTTTATGTTTTTTAAAAAGCTTTGACAATAAAGATCTGAAGGCCATCAGTCAATTTGACTGATTGCAATCACACACCTGTGTGTGTGTGTGAGCGCCTGCCGTCAGACCGCGCTGTTAAATAACAGCGAGGCAGCTGTCAGGCTGCGAGCAGCTCCGTGAGCGCTGATAGATGGAGTGTCATTTATGAAACTTGCTAAGATGGGTCTGAAAGTTGCGTAAGTCACTTTCTCCGCAAACTTTGGGATTTATTTAAACAAGCGTCATAGAACAATGAGTGTAACTTTATGGAAACTTTGAACCTATAAACACCTGCAGCGCAGCTGGTGAGACAACATAGTGAACTTTAGACACGTTTTCAGACTCTTAACGCGCACAAATACCATAAAAAATAAACCTCACCCTTCACATCTTAACAGAATAAAAACAAGAATTTAAATGAAAATATGTCACATTTAGGATTAAATCACAGTCTGTTATGTCTTAAAATTATATAAATGCACTTATTGGTGCAATACTGTGATCAGCTGTGTTGTTATTGTGATTACTGAGACATGAACACTGCAGTCAGTCACACTCTGCGTGATGCGCTGCGCTCCAGACTCCAGGAGAGTTTTTGGAGATAATGACTGGCTCATCAGCTTGGTGTCTATCAGTCCTCTGCATCTGATCTGAACTGGACCTGGGTGCCATCAGAACCACGAGATCCTCTGCAGCCTATACACTCAGCTTCTCCAGACCACATCGCGACCCTCGGAGGATGAAAAGGTCAAGGAACAATTACATTATTGTTTAAAGAGCAAATTGCAGTTTTTAAAAAAAATTTCAGATAAAATGTTGTCTAAAAATACTATTTGAAACGTTTATTGAGGGTATACTGTTTTACAATACATATTTTAAAACCATTTTTATAGTGAAAAATGTCCCCTTTCAACAAAGCTTATAAACGCTTTATTCTTTCAAACGTCTTTTTATTATTAAACAAAAATTAAGATAAGACAACCACATTGTTTCAGATAATCCACTCCCCCCCCCCCAAATAAAAACACAAAACAAACTACAAACACAAAAACAGCCCTCTGCCTAAATGATAAATAAAAAATAAAAAAACACACCAAAAAGGGCATCTACCCACAATAATACATGAATACATTCCCCCGCATGTGCATGCGCATGTGTAGATGCATACCACAAAATTTATAACTTTAGAAAATAAAATTAAAACAATAATAATGATAAATAAAAATAAATAAATAAAGAAATGAAATGAGGGAAGGGTGGGTTTGTGGGCTAGTCAAAAACAATAGTCATAGATTTCTCAAAAAAATCTAGAAAAGGATACCATGATTTATAAAACTTATTTTTACATCCATGCACAGTGTATCTGATTTTCTCTAAGTCCATACAGGCCAAAATATCTTTTATCCATTGTGTATGTGAGGGGGGTGTAGGATCTTTCCACTTAAGAAGTATAGCTTTTTTGGCCAGTAATAATGAAAATTTTAAAACTTTAAATTTGGTATTTAGCAGGTCGAGGTTTGGCATCACTCCAAAAATAGCACAAAAAGGATCTGGATCAATACGATGCTGCAGAACTTCAGACATTGTGTGAAAAACTGAAACCCAGAAATCCGACAAAGAAGACCAGTACATATGAAACAATGTGCCAGGAGCACTACCACATCTGATACATGTTGGATCTACATCTAGGTACATTTGAGCCAACTTAACCCTGGACAAGTGCACACGATGAACTATCTTAAATTGAATGAGTGTGTGTCTAGCACACATCGATATAGCATGAACTCGGCCAAGGATAGAGTTCCACAAATCGTCTGTAATAGTAGATTGAAGGTCCTGTTCCCATTTAGATTTGATATCGGCTGCCGAAAAAGATTGCAAGTTTGAAATGAAGTTGTACAAAACCGAAATGATACCCCTGGAAGTTGGTTTGATTGCTAGAATTTCATCAACAGGAGTGTCCGGAGGTTTATGAGGAAACTGTGATGTCATCGCCTGCACATATTGTCTGATTTGTAAAAAACAAAAAAACTGAGTAGAAGCGATACCATATTTAGTAGATAATTGAAGAAAAACTGGCAAATTCTCCTTCTATATATAAATCAGCAAAGCATTTTAGACCTTTTCTGTGCCAAGTATGAAAAGCAGCATCTATTATTGATGGAACAAACAGATGATTTGAGGCAACTGGGCTTTGAAGTGAGAAAGACTGGAGACTGAAACTTTTCCTAAACTGAGACCAAATCCTAAGAGACTGACAGACTACACTATTATTCCTAAGTGAAGACAGAGCAAGAGGGAGTGGTGAGCCTAAAATTGCCGGTAGAGAGATCTTCTTGTTTGCCTGAGACTCCATGATAGCCCAGACAGGGGGTGACGGTTCTAAATGAAAGTATTTCCAATACAGCATACACCTGATGTTAGTAGCCCAGTAGTAATATTGAAAATTAGGGAGTGCCAACCCCCCTGCCTGCTTAGGTTTTTGAAGAAGACCTTTCCTCAGTCTTGGATGTTTACCATTCCAAATAAAATAAATAATTAAAGAATCCAGAGATTTAAAAAATGATTTGGGAATTAGGATGGGGAGGCATTGAAACAGGTATAAAAATTTAGGAAGTAGCATCATTTTCACTGAGTTGATCCTACCAATTAATGACAAGTATAAAGGAGACCATTTAGACAGTGTTTGCTTGCTTTGTTCTAGTAGGGGAAATACATTCTTTTTAAACAGTTGATTAAATTGTTTTGTGACACAGATACCAAGGTAATAGAAATTATCAATGACCGCTCTAAAAGGAACATTTACCAGATCCTGATCTCGAGCTTTATCATTAAGCATAAATAATTCACTTTTATTCATGTTAAGTTTGTACCCTGAAAGCTGACTAAAACCATTAAGTATGTTAAGAACAGTAGGTATGGAAGTGCACGGATTGGAAAGAAATAACAGAAGATCATCAGCATAAAGTGAAACTCTGTGCTCAATGCCCCCTCTCCAGATACCCTGTATGGCTCTACTACCACGGATAGCGATAGCTAGTGGCTCAATTGCTAAAGCAAACAGCAAAGGGCTTAGGGGACAGCCTTGCCTCGTTCCCCGATACAGTCTGAAACAGTCAGAAGAGAAAAAGTTAGTTGAAACTGAGGCTTTAGGGCTGGCATAAAGAAGTTAAAATCCAGGACCAAAACAAAGGACCAAAACCAAACCTTTCTAAAGTAAAGAACAGATATTTCCACTCTACCCTATCAAAAGCTTTTTCAGCATCCATGGCAATAAGACATTCAGGTATGTTGAGATTAGGGGTGTATATAATATTAAAAAGTCACCGTACATTGAAAAAAGAATGCCTATTTTTAATGAAGCCGGTCTGGTCAGGAGAAATTATAGAAGGGAGAATTTTTTCTAACCTAAGAGCCAGTAACTTGGATAGAATTTTGACATCTGAGTTTAACAATGATATAGGTCTGTAAGAGGCACAATCAACAGGATCTTTATCTTTTTTCAGCAACACTGAGATGGTGGCCTGGTAGCATGTTGGAGGAAGTATGCCCACTTCAAGTGATTCAGTAAAAACTTGACAAAGAAAAGGTGCAAGG
>SSNR01000033.1:491625-516706 GCA_006937965.1 Callopanchax toddi | reverse complement strand
GACCTTTCCTCAGTCTTGGATGTTTACCATTCCAAATAAAATAAATAATTAAAGAATCCAGAGATTTAAAAAATGATTTGGGAATTAGGATGGGGAGGCATTGAAACAGGTATAAAAATTTAGGAAGTAGCATCATTTTCACTGAGTTGATCCTACCAATTAATGACAAGTATAAAGGAGACCATTTAGACAGTGTTTGCTTGCTTTGTTCTAGTAGGGGAAATACATTCTTTTTAAACAGTTGATTAAATTGTTTTGTGACACAGATACCAAGGTAATAGAAATTATCAATGACCGCTCTAAAAGGAACATTTACCAGATCCTGATCTCGAGCTTTATCATTAAGCATAAATAATTCACTTTTATTCATGTTAAGTTTGTACCCTGAAAGCTGACTAAAACCATTAAGTATGTTAAGAACAGTAGGTATGGAAGTGCACGGATTGGAAAGAAATAACAGAAGATCATCAGCATAAAGTGAAACTCTGTGCTCAATGCCCCCTC
This sequence comes from Callopanchax toddi, assembly GCA_006937965.1. Lineage (NCBI taxonomy): Eukaryota > Metazoa > Chordata > Actinopteri > Cyprinodontiformes > Nothobranchiidae > Callopanchax > Callopanchax toddi. Next base: position 516,202 of record SSNR01000033.1, on the reverse strand, counting down.
TCCAGATACCCTGTATGGCTCTATACCACGGATAGCGATAGCTAGTGGCTCAATTGCTAAAGCAAACAGCAAAGGGCTTAGGGGACAGCCTTGCCTCGTTCCCCGATACAGTCTGAAACAGTCAGAAGAGAAAAAGTTAGTTGAAACTGAGGCTTTAGGGCTGGCATAAAGAAGTTAAAATCCAGGACCAAAACAAAGGACCAAAACCAAACCTTTCTAAAGTAAAGAACAGATATTTCCACTCTACCCTATCAAAAGCTTTTTCAGCATCCATGGCAATAAGACATTCAGGTATGTTGAGATTAGGGGTGTATATAATATTAAAAAGTCACCGTACATTGAAAAAAGAATGCCTATTTTTAATGAAGCCGGTCTGGTCAGGAGAAATTATAGAAGGGAGAATTTTTTCTAACCTAAGAGCCAGTAACTTGGATAGAATTTTGACATCTGAGTTTAACAATGATATAGGTCTGTAAGAGGCACAATCAACAGGATCTTTATCTTTTTTCAGCAACACTGAGATGGTGGCCTGGTAGCATGTTGGAGGAAGTATGCCCACTTCAAGTGATTCAGTAAAAACTTGACAAAGAAAAGGTGCAAGGTCACTGGAGAATTTTTTTTAAAAGTCTACAGAGAATCCATCAGGACCTGGAGATTTGCCAGACTGCATAACTGTAATTGCACTCTGAATTTCCTCCTCAGTGATGGGAGCTTCAAGAGTGTGTCTGAATTCTGTGGAGAGCCTAGGCATTTCAATAGAGTCAAAGAAGTCCTGCAAATCCTTTAAATTAACTGTAGATTCTGACGTATATAATTTAGAGTAAAATGAACAAAATGTGTCATTAATCTCCTTCTGATCTGATGTTATTTCTCCATTGGCTGCCCTCACTCCTGTTATAATTTGCCTGGCTTTTGAACCTTGCAGCTGATTAGCCAGAAGCTTGCCAGTTTTCCCACCATGTTCATAAAATTCACTTTTACTTCTAATCAAAACACTTTCAACTTGATGGGTGGAAAGTAAATTATATTTGGTTTGTAAGCTCAGGCGTTCTTTATACAAAGCAGGTAATGGTGACTGAGCATACTGCCTATCGATATTCAAAATCTGGTCTGAAATGGCTTTCTGCTCACGCATTGCCGATTTCCTTTTAAAAGCTGCTATAGAGATGATTTCTCCTCTGAGAAAGGCTTTTAAGGCCTCCCATATAATGTTATTTTGCATACCGGGTGTACTATTTTCTTTCAGGAAGAGTTTAATTTTAGAAGAAATATTAGAAACAAATTGCTCATCTGTAAGCAGTAGTGGGTCTAATCTCCAGTGTTTTCTCCTAATATCACAACCTTGAAAGTTCATTTTCAGCACAAGAGGGGCATGATCAGAGATGGCAATGCTTTCATAACTACAAGATTTAATATGATTGATTAGCAAGCTGTCAGTAAAAAAATAATCTATCCTGGTGTAAGTGTGATGTACATGAGAAAAAAAAGGAATATTCTCTGCCAGTAGGATGTAAAAATCGCCAGGGATCTGTGAGATTATTCTCTTCAAGGAAAGATTTTAAGTAAGTTGCAGATTTGTTGAGGGTAACAGGTTTGGTGGATGACCGATCTAGTGTTGCATCCAAAAACAAATTAAAGTCACCTCCCAGAATCAAAGAGTAGGGGTTTAAATCAAAGAGCTGTGACAAAAAATTCCCAAAAAATTGTAAATCATCACAATTAGGAGCATAAATATTGGCTAGGGTCACCAGCTTATTACAAAGTTTGCCAGAAACTATTACAAAGCGTCCATTTTTATCCGATACAACAGTAGATGGAACAAATGGAATATCTTGATCTATGAGTATAGCATTACCCCTGGCCTTGGCTTTAAAATTAGAGTGAAACACCTGTCCTGACCAACATTTTGCTAAGCGTGAATGGTCCGAGTCCTGAAGATGAGTCTCTTGCAAAAATACTATCCCAGGTTTAAACTGTTTTAGATGTGATAAGACTCTCTTTCTTTTTATTGGATGGTTCAACCCCTTCACATTCCAACTGACCATAGTAATTTTACCATTCATTCAGAAAACTGTGAATTGCATGTGTAGTGTAACCCCGAGAGAAACCCATACAAATAAAAAAGTAAATAAAAAAGAGATATCCCCCACTCCCACCCTCCAAAAAGCTCCATGTACCACAATAAAATAAAATACACAAACAAAACCCAGCAAGAAAAAAAAAAAGCTGCTTTGGCTAAGAAAAACATGGTCAGTCGCTGGTGTCGCCCACTTCACACTGGAGGATTAAAATCCCAGCGATGATGGAGTTTAAAATGGGATATCAAAGCAGACTCAACTCAACTCTACGCTCTTTGTGGCAGCTAACAGAGGCTAACGAGGCAGCAATTCTTCCATATGGCTGGGCTGGTAGCAGGCAGCAAATCAGACCAGACCGAATCCATCAGGGCCTCTGCTATATGCCAACAAGAGCTGTGCATTGTAAGTTTTGTTGTCTAATATCTGCTAATTACGTCTCGTCTTGTCTCCCTCCGCCTATCCGTGTCACGGGGTTAGCCGTCCTCTCCTGGCAAACTGGGACAGCTCCTCTGCAGTGGCGGCTGGTGAAATTTTTTTTGGGTGGGGCGCATTTTTGCTAGTCAGTTTTCAGATGCGCAAAAAAAAAAAAAAAAAAAAAAAATCACATATCACCACTAGGGCAGGGAATGATAATATTTTCATCTGACTGAATATTTTTCTGGTAAAAATCCCTAGTACCACCAGTTCTCTAGAAATGTGGAGCTGTTAGGTCTAATTCTACACATCAAACAGTAAAGAAATCATAAAGTCTTCATGAGGAGACCTTAGAATAATATCAATATAATCAGATACAAATAAAAAACAACCAAAATGTGGTCACAACAGAAGTTGTAAAAGTTTCAAGGAAAAAACAACCTGGCAAAGTCAAAAACATTACTTAATATTCACAATTAGCTTTCTACTGACACCACAAACAAATAAATCCACCTCTAACTAATACAGTCAGATAATTAATGTTACAATTCAGACAACAACTACTAACCAAGCAAGTCATGACAATCAGCTCAACTAATGAAGTGAATTAACAACAAAATAAAGTCACATCCACTGATAAGTCCCATCAAACCCAGTCAGACCAAACTTCCTTAAAACGCCATAATAATTTAATGAAAAGTAGAGAAAACTCATGAAAAATGGGCTAAACTACATAAACCAACGTATTCAATCAGCAGTATCTGTATTTCTCTAACATTCGGCAGACACCTCAACAAACACATGTCGCTATTTAAGGTATAAATTCACTCATCAGGACTAAGCACTGCTAGCCACGGCTAGCTCCGCCTATGGGGTTTTTGAATGGGAAAATCCATGACAGACACATTGTTATTAAGAAAAGAAACAAACAAACGAAGTTACTCACCATTGAGTTGATGAAATCAGGACAAATTGAATCATTCGGCTTGTTTTCACAAGCGGGAAAGAAGGATTCTTTGAATAAATATCCATTTTCTACCCTCCATTAAAAAGAGAGCAAGAACTTCCGGTTTCGCTCTGAGCAACACTCCAGTCTCCTGCTGTTGTGTGCATGTCACACAGGGACGCTGAAGACCTGCGTCCCGAGCGATCTCCTATTTTTTGCACTCAGTGCGCATGCGTCAGGAAAAATTTGCCAGTGCGCATGCGTCAGGGGCAAAAAACAAGAGAAGGGTCTGGCTGCGGCCGCTGTGGAGCTCCACAGTAACCGGATACACGTCACCTCCACACTAACCGAAAACACGTGACCTCCACAGTAGCCAGAAGAGAGGCACCTGAGTCAACAACCCTCCCCCTAACCCTAACCAATTCCGGTACGGTATACGGAGGTTGTGTAAAAGTCGATTTAATTGAAGTTTCGTGTTTCCGGTTAGTGTGGAGCTCCACAGCGGCCACAGCCAGATACTATTGAAAAACAATGCGCTATGTTGGGACGGCGTCCCGTCCAGACATGCGCAGTAGAACCCAAAGAAACACGACCTATCGGTCCAGTAAAAAATAGTAAGAAAACCTTTCTAAACTACACCTAAATGCAGATTATACACAGCACTTATTGTATATATAATGGATGGCTCGTTTAGTTTTATTTTTATGTTAATTTTTTATATTTTGTGATCCCTATTTCTCTTCTTCTTGGGACTGGTGGGGCGGCGCCCGAGCGCCCCCTATGGACGGGCCGCCACTGCTCCTCTGGCAGGATTCCCAGGTGTTCCCCGGCCAGATTGAAAATGTCTTTTCTCCAACATGTCCTCTGCTAATTACCAACTTTATTTATTAAATCCTATCCTTCGGTCCGAACGATAGGATTAGCTGAAGTTTTTATAGAACTGCGGGGAAAACCACTTTATTGATTTCTTTTGTTTTTTTTTTAAATCTCCACAATATATTTATAGCTATACTATGTTAGAACGTTGTTAAGAGGCATTTAAAAAACGTAAAAAGCTACATTGTTTACCAAATCAACAAGTGGAGCTTTAATACAATACTCATTGATCTCATGTTTGGGTTTTTTTTTTTTTTGTGTGTGCTGTCTTCCACTCAGACACTTTTTCTTTAAATATGGGATATCAGTCTGAAGACGCTTCACCTGTTCTGTGTGGAGTCCCTGCGGTACTCGTCTCAAACAACAGCCCAGCATCGTAGAACACACCCATGCTGTCCCTTCCTCCACCCACAGTGCAGCCGGTGTCATATTCCTCCACCAAGTCCCAAATCTAAACAGAATACAAGAATTCAAATACAGACAGAAAACTATGGTTGATGGCTTATATTGCCAGAGTGGCTGATTCAAAGCATGAGCATGGGAAGGTCCACCTCTCCTCTGTACAACACCAAGGTTGCCTCCTGTAGTTTCTGCAGACAACACATGCTGTCTCCCCTTCTTCAGTACATTCTGCTATAGGTGCAAAGGTTATTTAATCAACACCAGGGTTGTTTTCCACCTCTGAAGGCTTCCAGCTGATGTTGCCTCCTGAATTGCCCGGTTTGTCTAAAGTGACCTCCCTGTCAGTCCCTACAGCCTCCTCCTCTGAGCCAGCTGCCTGAGTTGCCTTTCTGGACTTTGTTCCTTGTTTATGGAACTTTCTTTATTTCCCTCTGGCCTCTTTTTAGACCTCTGTATTTCTTTTTTGGGGTTAGAAAAACTTTCTCTTTTTGTGACAACTCATTACACATCTATCCAACATACTTATTTTAAGAAATACAATATAAAAAAAACCTTTGTTTGTGTCAGTTGATGATTCTGGTTTAAAACAGAGGCCCTTTTGTCAACAGCCACCAGTCCCACTATGGCCTCTGGATCTCCTGTGATCTTCAGAAAGAACACCTTGCGAGGTTCATAGGATGGGTAAAATCTCACTGGTTTGAGCTTTAGCTTGAAGAGACAAAAAAAGCATAGTTTATTTTGTAAACAAATTTTGCACCATCATACATGTGTGTGCTGGATAGTTGTCTCTTTGCGATGACGTTTCATCTTTGTTGTGATTCTTACAGATCCCATGCAGGAGTCCTTCACATCCACCCAAACCGAGTCTGAAACCACTTCATCAGAGGTTGGATGGTAGTAGGCTACGATGCGGAATGACGGCAGCATTTCTTTGGTAATGAGAAGAGCCACGGCCACTAGTGATTGACCTCTTATTGTGTATCGTTCGTGTTTTATCAGCTGACCTTTGCTCAAAATCTGTGAATACAGAAGGAAGTTCAATAAAATCATTTCTATAACGAATACTGAAAACAACTTTCAATTACTCATTCATAAAACAAAACAATGAGCAATTATTTCTCACCAGATATGTGAGGTCCTTTTGTTCACTTCCCTGCCTCCACAAGTAAAAGTTGACTTTTAAGTTACTTCCCAATTCAACCTGGGCTGAACTCACAGCTGTAAACAACATTCAAATGTTAGCGTTTTGACGGATAATTAGAGTCAGTATTAAAAAGGTGACCACACTGATATTTTCACTTTATCTCTTACATATGTGGAGGTAATTGTTGCTTTTAGTTGTGTAAGAAAGAGCTGTCATAGAGGCTGATGCTTGTTTTTGAGAATGTAATTGTGCATCATCGGTCATAGCCTAAAATAAAGGGAAGATACAAAAAGTTAAGGACATCCAGAGGAAAGTGACAGACTAAAGTATACTATAATAAACTAAACTTGTTGTATATTATGCACATACTGTAATACCTCAATTTACTTTATTAGTAGACCATATCTATGAGGTGCCATTTAGGACAAAAAATATTTTCCTCACATACACACCACTACAAACATGCACACACTCAACTATAAGAATGCACACACTCTACTATAAACATGCACACACACTACTACAAGCATGCACACACTCAACTATAAGCATGCACACACTCTACTAAAAGCATGCACACACACACTACTACAAGCATGCACAAACACACACACTACTACAAGCATGCACACACACACACACTACTACAAGCATGCACACACACACACTACTACAAGCATGCACACACTCTACTAAAAGCATACACACACTCTACTAAAAGCATGCACACACACACTACTACAAGCATGCACACACTCTACTAAAAGCATGCACACACTCTACTAAAAGCATGCACACACTCTACTAAAAGCATGCACACACACTACTACAAGCATGCACACACACTACTACAAGCATGCACACACACTACTACAAGCATGCACACACACTACTACAAGCATGCACACACACTACTACAAGCATGCACACACACTACTACAAGCATGCACAAACACTACTACAAGCATGCACACACACTACTAAAAGCATGCAAACACACACTATTAAAAGCATGCACAAACACTACTACAAGCATGCACACACTACTAAAAGCATGCAAACACATTACAACAAGCATACACACACACACACACACACACACACACACTACTACAAGCATGCACACACACTACTACAAGGATGCACACACTCTACTACAAGCATGCACACACTCTACTACAAGCATGCACACACTCTACTACAAGCATGCACACACTCTACTAAAAGCATGCACACACACACTACTACAAGCATGCACACTCACTACTACAAACATGCACACACACTACTACAAGCATGCACACACACTACTACAAGCATGCACACACACTACTAAAAGCATGCACACACACTACTACAAGCATGCACACACTCTACTAAAAGCATGCACACACTCTACTAAAAGCATGCACACACACACACTACTACAAGCATGCACACACACTACTACAAGCATGCACACACACTACTACAAGCATGCACACACTCAACTATAAGCATGCACACACTCTACTAAAAGCATGCACAAACACACACACTACTACAAACAAGCACACACACACACACTACTACAAGCATGCACACACACACACTACTACAAGCATGCACACACTCTACTAAAAGCATGCACACACTCTACTAAAAGCATGCACACACACTACTACAAGCATGCACAAACACTACTACAAGCATGCACACACACTACTAAAAGCATGCAAACACACACTATTAAAAGCATGCACAAACACTACTACAAGCATGCACACACTACTAAAAGCATGCAAACACATTACAACAAGCATACACACACACACACACACACACACACACACTACTACAAGCATGCACACACACTACTACAAGGATGCACACACAAGTGATGATAAACCAGATAAATACTTACTGTAAGAGTAAAGGTTTTACCGCTTGTTGGCATATTGACGGCCAGCCTTGCAGTACCATCTGCTGTTGTGAGTGATTTTACGTTACCAGGATTCACCACCACAGCAACACCCGGTGCTGGTGTATTGTCGGGATTCACAACTTCAAGCTGCCAATGAAGACAAAAAACAACTAAACAGCACTGAACCTGTTATAAAACTGTTGAAACCATAAGTTTGAACATTTAAATCCTTTTTAAGCAGCAGCACCTGCAAAACAGTGTTTTGAGATAGGTGAAAAGGAGAACTATTTGTTTTTTATTTTTATTTTGCCAAGTTGTCTTATTTTTTAGATCTTAGTCAAATTGCATCTTTCAGTTTACTTAGATGAAAATTATTTCCTTACCGTTACAGCAAATACCATTCCAGGTTTGAAAAATTGGGGTGTTTTCTTGAAATGGATGGTGTAAGGTGAGGTGACAATCTTGATGTCTCTCAGTTCTTTTTCCACTATTTCACCACCTGTTTATGACAAAGGTGACTCATAACTAGGTCTTGAAATCAAAGGTAAAGGTTTGCACCCAGTAAAAAAAGCTTTTATATTTGTTAATGGGGTGAAATCGGTAACAAAATGCTATGAGTGTTTGGGTTTGGTTCACATGTGTTCTGAATATTTGTACAAGCACATAAAGTTTGTGTGAGTGTGAATACAGATTCTTACTGTTTTCTGCCAGCACACTGACAGTTACAAACATGGAGCTCCCCACCAGGGCAGCTATGTTTGGGAAGGTCTGTGAGATGTGGTCTCTTGTCAACGTGAGCACTCCATTACCATCCTCGATCTAATTAGACATAAAGCAAAGTTAGGTCATTTTAAAGATCTGTTTGTTTTTTAATATGCATCTCAGGCTTATGACTATGAAGAGATCAGTCTTCCATACATGACTATTTGAATCTGGAAATGTTCTTTGACATTTTTACTTCGTTAGCTTTTTGGACATTTTGACGTTTATTATGAAAATTGTATGCTGATACTTTTCATGATATTTCATTTTTTATGATATTTTCAAATTGCAAAAAAGTAAACAAGAATAACTTTCTGTGTATTTTTTCACCATTTGACTGGCTCTAAAGTGCCATTTAACAGCAAAAAATGAACACATAAATGCTGTTGTCTGATGAGAATTTCACATCTAACCTGTAGAAACAATACAAAGAAAAACAAACAACATGCACAAAACTATAGAGTAAATCATCTTTTTCCCCAGTTGTTTCACTTTGTGCCTTTAAGGACAAAACTGCATAAAATGAAAGTGAAACAATCAGCTGGCAGATTGACCAATGAAGACGCTCTCACCCAGACTCTCTGAAGAGAGCTTGGTAAGCTCTTTTTATCTCCATCATGTAAAACACCAAACATGGCGTAGGCTGATCCTTTCACTCCTTCACCAAAAGTGTACCTAAAACCACAAGCAAACTGTTCACTTGAAAATATTCAATTAAGTTCAGTTCATTTATAAAGCATCAGCACAAAGCAGCTAATCTGATGAACTCCAGGTCCAGATTCAGGCCATCTGATTACTGTAAATATAATTCAGCTGTAATAATCTTAAATTCAGTCAAATGTGCCCTTTAATAAAGAACCAGTGGATTGATTTGAAGCATCACTTCAATGCAATTCTCCCATTCTGAGCAGCAGAGTTAGTAGAGGGCGACAGTGGGAAGGAATGACAGGAAGGAGCCTTCAGAATGGGCGGAGCCTTTTGCCTCAGCTGACTATGTCTGAGAGGACAGGAAAGAGACAAAGACAGAAGGACTGGTCCAGTCGTTTCTACAACAGGAAATACAAACATGGAGAGCAGAGAGTGAAGCCAGCTGAGAGAGGAGATGTGGTCAGTTTGGCCTCAAGCCTAACTAACCAACTAAAGTCCCATTCCACTTTTAGGAATCCCAACGCTTCATTAATCAGATTTATAATGGGGTGTTAATTAAACGCATGACCTCCTTAAATAATCTGGTTGGGATGAGATCTAACAAATGTTGATGGTTTAGACGAGGCTGTTGTTTCTGATAACTCAGAAACATCAACAGGAAAGATCTGTACCTTCTAGCTTCTAAAACTCTGTCCTGCTGATGCTCCAATAGTGAGGAGGGTGTTATCATTTTTCTCTGTAATTTAGATTTTTTGTTTTTTTGTTTAGAAATAATTTCATGAAATCATCACCACTTACAAGGATAGATGACTGAACAGAGTTTGGACTCTGGTCTGGTTCCAGAACTGAAGAAATTTGGGGTTGTTCTTGTTCTCTTCTATTATTGATGAAAAATACTCAGTTCTAGTTATGTTCAGGGCTTTATTATACTGTATGTTGACAGCCAGGCTATTTCCCCAGGCTAACTATATTTCCAGGAAAAATTCTTGAGTTTTGTGGAACACCATTTTCAACTCAATGTGAGTTCAAAGGCAATACAAAAATGGTCAGACAAGACAGGTGTGTAACACTTTCAACTCTTCACTCTCAGCACTGCTACGTGTCAAAATAAGAAAATCATTCAAATAGTATTTTGTGTTCCAGTCAATCCAACCCCAGATCAAACCCTAACATACCTGGCACTGATGTAGACGGTGAGAGTTTCACTGTCTACGTAGAAGAAGGAGCTAACCGGTGTCAGATTGACCTCAAAACTGGGGAGAACTGTAAAACAATAAAGACATTTATGAACAAATGTAACCATCTAGTGTAAAGGGACGTTTTTATTGTGCTGAAAAACTCACCATAATCTTTGACCTCAAATTCAGCAGTAAAGATCTGTTGTGGGTTGCTGTGGAACTTTGCCACCACTTTCCACAAACCATGACTGGAAACCCAAAAAATTAAACAAAACATTTAAAACTGTTGGATTGAGAAGAGATCTTGGTCAAAGTAAGACTTTATAGTCTCCTCTGCACGTGTGTGCCGGAGGTGCAGTGCGTGTGGGTCAGCAGTGCAATGTGCGTGCATCAACAAGCTTCCAGGGCATGTGAGCTCTCCTTCATAGCACCACAACAAGATGTCAAACTTGTTAGTGTGGTTGTTCGATCGAGACCACAAAAGCACTGGTCTGCAAAGGTGAGTTTGGGCAGAGGGATCTGGTATGCACGCAGGATATCTGCACATGTGCACTGGCGGCCAGTTATGTGCACCCCACATAAAACATGATTTTAAGTGCTCTGAAATTGATAAACATCTTTGAAGCGTTAAATAACTGATTTTGATACATTTTTAAGGAGTTTTCCCACCAGAGTTCTCGGGCATTGCATTTGTTAATAGTTATATATTTATTATTACCCAAAGTATAACACACATTTCTAGCAGCTTCTGGTTGATAAGTTCCTTCATTGTTTTAAAGAGCTTAACAGTTCACCCACAAAGAATTTATGTAAAACACTAGCTAATTTCTTGCGTTTTCCTTTAGCCAATAGAATTACAATATGCAACTAATAGACTGATCGATCTCTATTTCCGTGTTTTTCTCTTAATAAGTTAAATTTTGACTTTAGAATGACCAAGGTGACCAGAAGCTTCAAAATACAGTAGAAATAAGGACAACAAAAGGACATAGTCACTGTGTCAACATCACAAACAGCAAAATAACTCACCTGACAATGGCAGGAAGTGTATACATTTCACTCGACATCCCATCACTCAAAACAAACCTATTATATCCTACAGTGCTGCCTTCAGGATTCTAGAATTAAACACAATTTCAACATTTGTGAGATGTAGACAGATTGCCTTTTGCAAAGAAAAACACAATGTATTTTCCAAAGTAACAGTCATGTTTTGACATTCATCCATAGAAATAACTGTCTTGTTGTCAGATATGTACTTTTGTCCTAGAAATGTACTATAACAGATGTGATTGTGTTACCCAGTTACACATAAGGAATGTTTGATGATTGTTTATGTTCTCCTTTTGGCCACATCAATTCTAAAAACTGAACATTTCTTAAAAACATTTTAAGAATGAAACTTTACATTACCATAATCTCCACAACAATGTCACTGTTAGTTTGAGGCTCCATGCTGGGTTTCACTGCAAAGATTCTGTAATGAACTGTAAGAAAGTGATGACATACAAAGAGTTAGATTTATTGCCCTATTTCAACCATATAAAAGGTGTCATGTAATCTAAACACACAACTGATGAAAATATTGGTGAGTATCTTTGTATTTGATCAATTCAAATTTGTTTCTACACTCAAAAATTGCATAAGTCTTCCTCAGTGCATACATTCGTTTTATTATGATGAGATTTCATATACGTATATATTTAAAATATATACATACACCCACATACACGTATTTGGGTTTAGAAATAGTTTTCAGCTTCTAATACAAAGGCAATTTATTACATTTTCATAGTCAACGTGATGGTATACAAATGTTTGAAGAAGCTATAAAGCTTACAATATTACGAATTCACACTAGCGCCCCCTGCCGTCACCGATTCTGGTGGGTCACATATTTTGTTGTAACACCGGTAAATCAAGAGCCTTGCTTCCTGCCTCGGCTCACAACCTGGCCTGTCGCAACAAGGCATGCAAATATGCCCATTGGCCCTGAGCTGGTTAGGGGCCCCAGACAATAACTGTCTATGAAATAAACGCAGTAACAAACTGTGTAGGCTCAGCGCGCTGCGCCCCGGACGGGCAGAGTCAACGGAGTAGACAGTGTACTCCTGAGACTCCCCGTGTCAGTAGCCTCAGGTGAGAGGAGCTTTCCTGCTTTGAAGCAGATAAAACATACATGAGGTCCACTATGGGCCAAGAGAGATTCACAGGACTAGCACTTATATCAACTGAGCGGGATGTTTGTTGGTCGTTGGATATGGAGAACATTATCATTTCCTTTGCTGAAGCCACAGGCTCGCAAACATCAGTTTTAGTTATTTTGCACAGCAAAAACTAATTTAAAGTGGAAAAAAGCCTTGTTTTCAGACATATTATCTTATTTTTAGTTTAAAATAAAAAAATGTTCTCATATGCAAAAAATCATGACTTGTAATAAGGTAAATATTCCTAAATAAGATCAATGTTTTTCCATGGGCAGATTTTTTAAACTCAAAATCATCATATTCAAAAAATATTTACCTTATTTCAAGTAATGCTGTTTTTCCAGATAAGAACATTTTATTTTAGACTAAAATAAGATAAAATGTATGAAAACAAGGCTGAAAAAAAAGATAAAGTGACTAAAAACAAGGCTTTTTACTTTCTTGAAAATCTATTTTTGCAGGGTATAGCCTTAAAGGTCAACTTTCCTTTTTTATGTTGGACTTTACAGTTATTTTGCTTTAACTTGCATGTTTATAGGTTTTTGTGAAGGATGTCTGTATTTTTTTGCATAGAATGGGAGTGTTTTGTGTGTGGCCCTTTTACAGTAAGACTCGTATTGACCTGAATATAGGACGACCCCAATTATAAAACGACACCCCCTCTCCAAGAATAATCTTCAGAAAAAAGACTAAATTCACTTTTTAAAGAAACTATTTTTATTTAAAATTTGAACAAACCATTTAAATAATACGACTGCTTTAATTTTTTCTCTCTCTTTCTTCTCGCGCTCTCTCTCTTGGGCTCAAAGTCTCATTCTCTGTGTGTGTGTGAGTGTGTGTGTGTGGCGCAAATAAAAATACGTGAGAATAGTGAAAGTCATGGGTGTAGATTTAGCGTGGATGGAGGTGACGTGTTGGGTACAGAAATCGAGTCTCGGTCTGAGCTGAACTTCCTGTTGCTGCTGCCTTTACAAAAAGCCTGCGCCTTCTGCTATTGCGGCCTTGTAATTACCCCAGACTACTAGACCCCGATTATAAGACGACCCCACATTTTTACATTATATTTCAATAAAAAAACCTTGTCTTATATTCGAGTCAATATGGTATATTGCATTTTATATTTACCGTATTGACCCGAATATAAGACAAGGTTTTTTCATTGAAAAAAATGTGAAAAAAGGGGTATTACGGGTGGCTGTCTTGTGAGGAGGAGGAGTTTCCCAGTCTGCCCCGATCTGATGTCCTTACCTGATCAGCACCAGGGACAGCGACAGAGCAGGCTGGCTCCTACACTCTCCGCAGCTGTGTTGAATCACACAGCTGCTGATAGTTACCTAATCAGTGCACCTTAAGAGTATAAAAGGCCCAGGCTGCCAGATAGACGGGGGACTCAAATGGTACTGATGTCCCCGACTTAGCTGTGGATTCACAGATCCTATAAGCGGTTTAGCAGTGGTTAATTTAGTGTTGTTAGAACTTTTAGTGTGCAGGACTCTGCTGCTCGTTAAAGAGCTTTTTGTTTGCAGTTAGAGTAATTAAATTCCATCCTCATAATCAGAGCGTCCTTAATTAATTTTTGAAAACATCTTTAGTTTAACATAGTAAAATAGTTTATTATTAGATTCCTGGGTTGTAGATTTTTCTGCCCAGCGTTTTGTGTTTGTTTAGCCTCCCGTTCCTTAGTTGAAGAGAGTTTTTAGTTTTAGAAACTCCTTTATTTCAGCAGTGCCTCTTCCTGCTCTTTTCTTTTGTCCTTGGGAGTGAAAATAAACATCTTTGTTAAACCTTTACAACCTTGTCTGGAGCACTTTTGTGTTAGACCCCCGGTGATACTCCTAGACCTTTAGAGGGGGTCGTAACAAGGGGGGGTTGTTAGGGATGAGCCGGATACTCGTTTCAGACAGGTATTCGGTACGGATAAAGCGTATTTGCCAAATACGAGCATCATCCAAGTGAAACACGGCAATATCTGTGCTTGTGCTGAAGGAAAATCCTCATTGGGTGACTGTCTGACTGTCTTCTGTTCACGCTCTCTGATTGCCCTGTCATACTCTGTCTGCCCATGAGGAGCGCCCGCGGCCCGCGACATGCTCGGCACCTGGCTGACACGCCTCCTCACCCTGAACTGGACCAAACTAATGTGTGGTTCGGAGTTGGTTCGGCAAGCAAGTCGTGGACTCGCTGCTGCTTCATGTCCTTGATGCAGCGAGACCACCAAGAATGACATTTTCTTTATTTCTTAGTATCATCTCAGAATATATCTACTTTTGATACATGTTCTATACATGAAGTTCCACAATTTGCTTTTCTGACAGTAATTCATGAGGTTTTGTTTCTCTGGAGTAATGATGAGGAGGACTTACCGTTGCTACCGGGAGCATAGATTCCTTTATCCGTCTGTATGAAAACATAGCCAGACTGGAAGGACACTAACACAACTTTCTCCAACAAGCTGTGAGGAAACTGTGCTTGAAGATAAACATACTGTTTTTTGTTGGGATCTTTACTAAACTCTCCTGCAGAAATCTGAGAATAAAAGAAACGTTAAAGTTAAAAGATTTGCTGTGAGGTGTAAAATATACGAAACATTATCGTTAAATGGCAGCAGGTACATATTTATCTACAGAGGGGTCTCTACAAAATATATTCACAAATATTAACATGGAAAATACGTTTAATATTTATTTTATGTTTTTATATTTCTGAGTTAAAGAGCAGTAAATCTAAATGTTACGTGAAATGTGTTTCATCTTCTGTTTTAAGAGCAGCTAATTCTGAAATATTATAATGAAATGATGGAAAATATAGATTTCTAAATATATTTCAGAGGAAGACCTTCATTCCTTTACAAAACTGAAACATTCTCAGGTCTTAATTAGCAAAAAATTGAAATGGAAAAAAGATTTTCACATTTAAACCAAACAACATTTAATCAGCAGCAGTTCAATTTGAGAACAACAGTATAGTAGTTATTAGTTAACCATAGAATCACTTCATTATGCCTTTTGTCATTTTTCTCCAGATGGTAGCAGCATCACATAAATATGAGTGAGCTGTGTTGTCTGTTGAAACAACTCAGGTCGTTATCAAAAGCTCATTGTTCTTATCCATTATTTAACTGCATTTAATCTCACATTTTTTAACTACTGCAATCATAAATTAATAGAGCTCATTTAATGATGTAAAGCTTGTTAGCTTAGGTTCAGGAGCAGTGCTTTGCCTCAACCTCACCTCTAATCATCTGACAAGTCTTCTTTAAGTTTGTCTCTTGTTCTTCAACCCATCCCCCTTTCCTTTAACCACTTACCCACTTGTCCTTACATCAGCACCAAGTCTCAGGTCATGGCCCTCAACCAAATAGGGGTGGATTTTCAAACTGGCTGACTAAACCAAGTAGTGCTCGCTGCAAAACCAGAAAGGTGGAGCTGCTCCCAAAGGTGGAGCTGAACCAGGTTTAGCCCCGCCCATTCAACCTGGATCAGCCCTGCCCTGCTACCCAGCCCCGCTGACTGTTTTTTTTAATTAACTTTATTGCAAAAGATTGAATTTACAAGAAAATAACTGAACAGACCTATATATATATCTATATAGGTCTATCTATCTATCTATCTATCTATCTATCTATCTATCTATCTATCTATCTATCTATCTATCTATCTATCTATCTATCTATCTATCTATCTATCTATCTATCTATCTATCTATCTAACAACATCCATCCATCCATTTTCTGTAGCCGCTTCATCCTCCACAGAGGGTCGCGGGGCAGCTGGTGCCTATCTCCAGCGGTCAAGGGGCGAGAGGCGGGGGACACCCTGGACGGGTCGCCAGTCCATCGCAGGTATCTAACAACATATATATATATATATATATATATATATATATATATATATATATATATATATATATATATATATATATATATATATACAGTATATATATAGATAAATATATATATATATTCTGTTTTGACATAGTCCAACTCCCCCATAGCCCTAGTGAGCTGCTTCTGAACTGGTGGAGGAACGCATCTCGTTGGGGGGAACTTATAACGATGTAACACCAGCAATATTCTGTTGCAAAACAAATACTCCCTACAAAGCTACCCATGCTGTCCGTTTGAATAAAATTTGCGTTTGCTTTTTCTATCATACGGACTACAACTACAGACAGTGAGCCTACCAGAGAAAGTCGAACTAGTCCACTTTGCTTCATAGCATTAGCCGCTGATAGCAGCGGTTAGCTTTCCTCTTGGGCAATCATAATAAACTCAGGTTCCGTGGCTTAACCTATCAGGGGGCCAAAGCACTAGGGGAAACACAGCTTTGCCTCGCGGACCCGCAGCACAAAGTTGCGCCGGACCAGGAGTACCGCATGAAGCTCCGCGGACACACAGCATGACTCGACAACGAGGTGTTGCATCTCCACCGGACTTTGTGCTGATCCGGTGGAGATGCAACACCTCGTTGTCGGAGCCCAGTGGAATAGTCCAGGCCAATCACAGGGGAGGTGTGGGAGCTGACTCTTATGGAATGGGCGGGGCAGGTCAGGCTGCTAAACATGACTCTCACTAAATTCCATGGAACTAAGTTCAGTCTCCTCTACCAATCCAGAACATCCCGGACGAGCCCCCAAACCGGCTTGTTGGGCCACAAAATAAAGTGGAGACTGAACACAATGTAGAGAGTCTAAAATAAGTTTTTATTAAAAACAGCCGTTTCGATAAAATCCCCACCCAGTATCAGACTGGTGGCAGCTCCAGTGGTGCTCTGCCCAGGCGTCACCAACAAACAGACTTTATGTCTGCTGTCACAGGTGCAGCCCATTAAAGCAATCAGGGTGGTGCAGATTGATGCATCACCCTGCACCAAACCAGCATAGACCAGCATTGACCAGCATATAACTCAAGACCAGCATGATTTGTTTGCTGGTCTTTGCTGGTCAATGCTGGTCTATGCTGGTTTGGTGCTGGTTTAGCTGGTGGACCAGCATGATTCAATGCTGGTCTATGCTGGTTGAACTAATGGATCACTATGGACCAGCATCCCTGCTGAAAAAACCAGCATAGACCAGCATATGCTGGTTCCAGCATATGTTGTGTTTTGGTGCTGGTATGCTGGTCCATAGTGATCCATTAGTTCAACCAGCATTGACCAGCATTGAATCATGTTGGTCTACCAGCTAAACCAGCACCAAACCAGCATAGACCAGCATTGACCAGCATATAAATCAAGACCATCATGATTTGTTTGCTGGTCTTTGCTGGTCTATGCTGGTTTGGTGCTGGTCTATGCTGGTTTGGTGCTGGTCTATGCTGGTTTGGTGCTGGTCTATGCTGGTTTGGTGCTGGTCTATGCTGGGTGAACTAATGGATCACTATGGACCAGCATACCAGCACCAAAACACAACATATGCTGGAAACCAGCTATGCTGGGCTATGCTGTTTTTTTCAGCAGGGAAAAAAAAGAGGGAAAAAACAAGGTTTCAAACTGACCATCAAACAATATATCCCAGTTTTATGTATGTACTTTTAATGTGTTGTTTTATTTACTGCTTTTATTTTACAGATATATCATTAAAAGGAATGCTTAAAACATCACCATTAACAATGATTTGAATAATGAAAGCTACATACGTAAACATTTAAACAAATTATTTTTGCTATAATTATTGTTTCTCAGTGAGAAAAAATGACATCAGAAAACTGAAATTAGACTGAGAAAATAACACCTGGGTACTGACCTACATTCAGTGGAAAACACAAGAAAATTTTTACACATTAAATTTGGACTCAGGACTTTAAACTCCACCATCCCCAGTGGTGTCAGTCAATATTTGTCAAGTTTTGTTTTTTCCAAAATAAATGTTACCTCAGACTTCAATCCGGAATTCTTTCTGAATCCTGATATGAGACGTTAAACTGAACTACTCTGAATGTGTAGTTTAACAACATAACTCCTGTTTTAAATGTCAACTTTACATTGTTATAACCATCAAGCTCTGAAAGCATCACTTATCAGAGACAAAATATATAATTGTCTTTATATATAGGAGCCAGGTTTTGATGTATTTTATTTTCATTCTAATTAAACATTTCTGTACTTTCTTCAGTTATGCATGAAGCATTTTTTCTTCTTTAGAAAAACACTAAAAATGTACCATAACCTAATAATATTCAAAAGTGTATTTGTCTCGTATTATTACTACTACCTAAAATGTTACTTTTCTTTTTTCAAATTAAATTTACTCATAACAAACAGGAAGGTTTGAGTGTCAATTCAGAGGGAAATGAATTCATTATAATAATTCTACAGCACATTACCATAACTGTTCCAAAGCCCTGGAAATGATTTGCTCTAGTGAGGGTGACGGATGTGGAAGCCAGCACGGAGGTTTTGGTTGGATGATTCAACACTTTGATTTGCACAGGTATGTCAGCTGTCTGCACATTGTCTTGAACTTCAACAAAGATGTTTTCTGCAGTTTCTACTCGAAACAAGTTGGGGGCAGACATCACCTCCCTGTGGAGTAGACAGAGCGTCATGGTCAGTTCAAACTGATTTGTATAGAACTTTATAAGCAATGAAGGCCAAGTAAGTGGTGAACAAAATCAATTTACAAACAAAGTGCAAAAATATATCTTAAAATGCAAAGAGTGAAATATAGAAGAATAAAGTAGACTCAAAAGTATTAAGTACCACAAAAGATACAAAAATGGAAAAACAGAATCATAATTTCTGACTCTCCACTGGTTGAATGCCAGTGATTCTTGAGCCTTTATTAGCATTCTGGTTTCAGGCTCTATGATTTTCTTTAATGTTGAAGATTGTTCCACAGTTTGGAAGAAGTCAGGAACATCCCTAGAGCATCTTTGACCTCCTAGTGCTAGACAGAGTGATGACAGTAACACAATAAACAGAAAACCTAAAAACTTATGTAAATATCTTCAGTTTAATTTGGTATTTGAGAGAAGTCCAGTGATGTGAAGTCAGTAGCTGTAGAGAATGTTTATTGAGACTAAGTAAGTCCTGTTTGTCAGATATGATCATGTTGTCTTGTTCCTGAGAAAAACAAAGAAAGAGCTCGGACATCCAGGAGGGAGTAGAACCACTGCTCCTCCACTTTGAGAGGAATTAGCTCAGGTGGTTCAGGCATCTGGTCAGGACGTGTCCTGGATGCCTCCCTGGGGAGGTGTTTCGAACATAGTGTGCTGGTAGGAGCCCCCCGGGTCGACCCTGGGGGGTCCCACCAGAGGATGCTGGGGAGAGGACGGTCTGGACTGGAGGCTGACCCTGCGATCCGAATGAGAACGAAAAAGCGAGGCCAGGTCAGGCCTAATAATCTAAACTTAAAGTAAATAACAAAATTTTTTTTTTACAAATTATGAAAGACACATAAATTTATGAACAGAAAATAATTACCGGTAAATCTGCTATGAATTTTGGTTGCTTTGGACTAGGAACAACATGTAAGAAAGCTACTATGTTCATGTGTTTGGGAGCTTAAAACTCCTTAAATCTAATATAGTTGAAAACAAACAAAACTGACTGATATCAAGAGTTATTTACTTCTAAATCAAGCTTTACCTTTTACTGTTATGGTTGCAATGTTTTCTTTCTTTTTAAATTCTATTCTGCCAACACAAGACGAGGACAAAAAACGTAACCTCTCTAATGGAGGTGATTGGGCAGCAGTGGGTAGAGCGAACCATCCAGTCATCAGAGGGTTGGGAGCTTGATCCCAGCTCTGTTCTAGTCATTTTGCTGTTGTCGCCTTGGGAAAAAAACTTCACCCACCAGAGGGGTCAACGGGGCCAACTGGCAGCTATGTCTCTGTCAGGGGCAGCTGTGGTTAAAGATGTATGTACCTCCAGTAGAGTGAGTAAATAATGGATCTTCTGTAAAGGACTACAGGTGTCTGAAAAGTACTTTTATAAATCTATTAATATTATTTAATTAATATCATTATTAACTTTTATGAATACTTAAGTCTCCCACATGGTGAATGACCTCTCCACCCCTGAGCCACAGTCACCCAAGAATATATCCTATTATACTGTATATTCATCACAGGGGGAAATGGTTTCTCTGCTCTAGACCTATCTTCATGGTGGGCTGCCAGTTATGATGGCGCTCAGGAAGAGACATGTTGGCCTGTGGTCTGGGACGGGGTTTGAACCCCAGCCTCCTGCTCAGTGGGCAGCTTCTCTACTCCTGGGCCACAGTCACATGGTGGCAGAAGGCCATCTGCAAGTCTGGCCTTTTATGTTCATGTATTCTGCAGACGCTTTATTCCAAAGCGACTTACAAGTGATATTGTAACCAAGAATTTACCTTGAGGCTGACAAACAACTAACACTGATATTAACACTAAACAAACAACTTTGATGGTTGAAAACTAGTCTCTAAGGTGGCCGTGAGGGATAAAAGAACAGAGGATAGAGTGAAGAGAGTACAGAGGAGTAAGGGAAGGTGGAGCTAGCCTAGAAAATGTTCTCTGAGGAGCTGGGTCTTCAGGAGTTTCCTCTGCTCTTTTAAACAAGTTACAAACAAGTACAGCTTCTTGAGTTAATCTGAGAGAATTATCCTCTGTACCAGCTTACAATGTGAGAATTGTTTGTCTTATTTACAAACAAAGCCCACAGATCTCTGTTAGAACTGATTTATGCTCAATGTACTCATTAATTTATTAATCCGATTTTAAAGTGTGATTTTGTCATTGCATTATAACTCATTTTAAACTTGTGTATTATTTTAAAAAATCCAATATTTCTTTCTCTCCAAAAGGTTGTTTCATTTATAACTGTCAGTATATTCAATGTAGAGTTTAGGAAGACTAACAGGTGTACTCACAAAGGAGATCCACCAGCTGCAGAAATCAGGACGGAAAAGGCCAATAAGCCCCCCAGCTGAATCCAGCTCCTCCTCCGGTCAGATTCCATTTTGTTAAACTCATTCTGTGAGTCTCTCCTATTTAAATGCATTATTAACTTGCTCCTCCTTCCCCCTCTGTGTCATCCAGTTACAGTTGGGAACCCAGGCAGTGTCTGGTGTAGAAATAAAAGTATTGGTTGAGGATCTCTTTTCCAAAATTCTAATAAACTATGGAAAATATTAGACGACTTTTATACAACATGAAATTTGGACTCGGGACTTTAACCTCTACCATCCTCCATTTGGTGTCGGTCAAAGTTGTTGTCTTTTTCAAAAATGTATTTTACAAAATCTGACTTTGATCCTGAACTCTTCATAAATGTTGAGCTTTTTAACTGAACTACTCTGAATGTTGTTTAGTTTTTAGCTTTTAATGTCAAGCTCTGAACATATCATTTATCAAAGAAGATAAAAGTTTTAATTGTCTTTATAAGAGACAGTCTTTTGAATGATTTCATTTTAAATGTAATCAGTACTGGTTGTTGTCTTGTGTGTTTCTGTGTGGCTCTGTGATGGACTGGCGGCCCGTCCAGGGTGTCCCCCGTCTCTCGCCCATTGATCGCTGAGGTTAGGCACCAGCTCCTTGTGACCCTCTGTGGAGGATGAAGTGGCTTCAGAAGATGGATGATGTAATCAGTGGTCTTCTTCACTGGTGATGTTCATCATGAATTTATATAAATATGAGCTCTAAATTATGATGTTGTTGAGTTGGATCTAAACTCTCTTGTACTGAATGTGTTCAATTAAATGCTCCTCCTTCCCCCTCGATGTCATCCTGTTACAGTAAGGAACCCAAACAGTGCTTGGTGTATGTAGTGGTAATAAGTGGCTGTGTCGCCACATGTAGTGTTAATAAACGCTATGTTTTATTACTCACCTTCTGCTGGTTCACTGTCAGCTACCGAGGGTTTAGACGGGAGTCTGTGTGCTCCGGAAACCTGGGTTTGAACGCTGTTTGTGATAAAAGCAGGTAATTCTAGGTTCTGTTTAATCGCAGGGAGCATTTATGTACCTGTTACTTGACGAATGGAAGCTGAGTCAGGAATAAATATATATTCAATATTTATTATAAAAGCTGACGAACATTTGTAAACAGATTAGCATTTGAGGTAGCAAGTTGATAAGCATTCACTAAGTGATAGATGTTATGAAATTGATCTTCTGAGTTTAGAACTTGAGTCTCGTGTGATATTAAGACTAAGGAGTTAGCTTAAGGGTTTGGTTATTAGGGATAAAGTGGAGAGGTTACGTTGATGAGCAGCCTAGTGGTATAGGGTTAGCTTTATCAAAGTAGCCTGCTTTACCAGGTCATGGATGGTTTACTGGACCTTGCTCCTGGATCGCGTCCGGCAGCTGTAGTTCGACGAGAAAGCGGAGATTCCCCTCGGTCGAGCTGGGGCCTGACAGGTGTTGAACCCGCCGGCCAAACGGAGACGTCCGTGGATGCAGCGTCAGTGGAACCCATGACTGGTCAGTTGATAGCTGGCTGTCTTACCCATTCTGGTTGAGATAGAGAGGCAGGTGGCTGTTTCCTGCTCTCAGGGGTAAGAAGCTTCTTCGACTGCTACGGGGCTGGACCCGTTACCAGTTGCAGTCGGCATCGATAACCCACCGTGTAGCGAGCTGACGGTGGGCCTGTTGTCTTCTCCGAGGCAGGGGAAGAACTGCTTTCTTCCGTGTCAGGCAGACAGCTGAGAGCTGTCAGTGAAACGTGGACCTATCAGGGGACTCTAACAAGACACGTGACTCAGGCTCTAAAGGCAGACGTCACCCTGTGTAGGGAGTCGTAAGTTTACTTATTTATCCTTAGCAAGGTGGAAATAAGTAATAATACTGATTTAACCTTTTAGCAAAGTAACAATAATACTGAAGCTGGATCAAACATTCACAATGCTGTAAGAGAAAGTGCATTAATCAATTAAGACATTTCTGTAACAGATTAAAGTGTCATTTTTAAGAAGAGACACCAAGAGTCTTTATTATTATTATTATTAAAGTCAGGTGAATTCTTCCGATACGACCGTGACCTTGGAGGAATGTTGATTCAGGTTAAAACATAATAAAAGAGTCATTATAATCCGAGTTATTGGGAAGAAGATGGATTATTATTTTCGATGATCACGTAGGTCAGAGGTCAGAGGTGTATTTGAGGAAGGTATATTAAAATGGATTGGCTCGCCTTTACATTAATTATTATGATGAAATAATTATTGTAAGTAATAGAAAATTATCTATTTGATAGAAATTTGATTTAAACATAAAGTAATTTACTAATTTGATACAGCATTAGGCTGTAAAATAAAGGAACTCTGGCTTAGTGTTTACCAGGATGGACGCACAGCTTACTGGAGTACAGCAGGCGACGTCAGCAGCTCAACCAGGTCTGTTTCCCATAAAAACACATGGTTAGTAACACATGGTTAAAAGGGAGGACATGAACGTGGACACACATTCACGCCACACACCGAAAAAAAGGGAGACAACAGGTGGAAACCTGGGAGGCCTCAAGTCACATCACCCTCTGAACCTGGCGACGGCTCAGAGGTACCGAAGCGGACTTTGTGAGGTTTGATCTGATTTCTGTGAACCCACTTGAGGACGGGTTCTTTCGGACCCTTAGGGATCCGTAACTGGTAAACGACGGGTGAGAGTTTGTCGGTTATACGGAACGGCCCTTTCCACTTTGGGAGAAGCTTTTTAGCGAGTCTACCAGAGCCGACCTTTGTCTGCCCTGGTCTAGGCGCGTAGTCGTAAAACCAAGCCCGATCACCCACCTGGAGTTCGTCATGTGAAGCTTTTTGGTCATAATAAGCTTTCCTTCCTTCAGCCGTTTTACTCAGATTTGTTTGAGCAAAGGAGAAGGCGGACTGTAGATGTCCTTTTAAGTCCTTTAGATACTTCTCATTAGTGTGAGCTGGAACAGCCTCACAGTCCCTAGGCCCATAGAGCAGGTGAAGTGGGAGTGTCATCTGCCTACCGGTCATCATCTCGAATGGAGAGACACCTGTAGACTCGTTGGGCGTGGCTCTGATAGCCATCAGCGCCAACGGAAGTTTCACATCCCAGTCACTGTGGTTGGCCTGTCT
>SSNR01000033.1:462731-482268 GCA_006937965.1 Callopanchax toddi | reverse complement strand
GTCTGTGACTGGTGGAACAGATGCCGTGGATGGACTGACATCTGTAAGACCAGCTACCAAGTAGTGGTCCAGGATAGCCTGACGCAGACGACCGAAATCAAGTCTAACGTCCATAGGCAGACTGTATATGAACTCACTCAGAACAGAGTTCGATGAGAAGTCCAAAAGATGGAGTTTTTCCATGTTAGAAAGATCAGGGTATTTGTGTAGTTGAAAATCGATCATAGTGATGAGACTATGGACCCATTGAGGATCCCTTCGACCGGGCATGAGCTTTCTGATGAGCTTTGATATTTCCCGTAGTTTATGAAGTGGGTCTTCAGTGGTTGGACCCGTAGCCAACAACACATTACATACAGCAGGCTCTCTTACCAGCAACGGGGGTGAGCAGTCGGCGGTCACCTCGAGGGTGACGTCCTCTGCTGCACTCGCTGCGGCAGGAGTCTGAGGAAGAGGCTGTTCGAACGTGGGTTGACGGGGGTTGTCACACCCACCGTCGTCCGTCAGAACTTCAGTCTCTTCCACTCTGTGTATGGGTTGTGGTAGGCTGTCTAGGGGTCCACCTGAAGGGAAACCCTGTGGGGTTTTGATTAGAGGAAGAACTAGTTTCTCCCGATTGGGTGGGGAGTCGGGTCCAACGTTCTCGAACGCGGCCGCTACTGCCTTTGTAGCAGTTGTGAAATCCCCTTCCAATGGTTCAGCTAGTTCCGTCCACAACTGATACTCACAGTAATCTACTGTGGGGCTGAAACGCCTTGTGAGGTCTCTCCCGAAGATAAGTGGAAAATCTTCATTGTCAGCCACAAAAATGGGGTGCTTCATCTCCATCCAACCTACCTTGAGCCTGGTGAACGCCAAGGAGGTCACGGTTGTGGAGTTGGGGTAGCCTCCTGAGATCTTTAGTCTACACGGTGCCACTAGCAGTTTACCTCCGGCGCGGTCTGACGCTGCCTGGAGGCGTTCATAGAACGGACGGGACATGGTTGACACTTCTGAACCGGTATCGTAGAGGGCTTCACCTTTCAGTGAGTCCTCCAGTAAGACCGGTATGTGTGGTCTTGCGGGGCACCCCACCGGAACCATGTGACACAGGTGTTTATACCTGTTTGGGCCGGGTGGGGAGGACTGTTGGTGTTGTCCTGACCGCTCAGGTGTCCCATCAAAACACGCGGTTGACGCCGTGTACAAAGGCATGATATTTCTATCATCTGGGTCCTTTGGCCTCCTATTACGCCTGATCTCTAAGAGCTCGTCTAGTTTCTGCTGAAACAAGTCGTCCTCTTTTTGAGACCTCTGCGCACTAGGGCTCCGTCCAGAGCGGTCTCTCCGTTGGGAGCTCCGGTCTGGGCGGGGACTATGATCGTAGGATCTTTGAGAGCGACCCTCTGAGGGGTCCCTTCGACCTCCCTTTTTTGATGGACCCGGGGACCACCCCCCTTTTTCCTTGGATTTGCTCCGGTCTCTCCCACGTTCATGAACGGGGGACCTGGAGTCATCACCACGGTATGGGGGTGACCTCCCTCGGTTAAAGTCGGGAGATCGGTGATGGTCTCTTTGAGACTTGACCTTATCTCGCCAGCTCGATCCAGGTTTCTTTTTAAAGTGAACCTTGGAACCTCTAGGTCTGGCGGGTGGTTCACCCTCCAACTGTAGAGTGGGGGAGCTACTCACAGTCAGAACAGAACTAACGTTACCGTTGTCATTGTTATGTGTACTTACCGGTTGAGCAACGTTTTTGAACGCGTTGGTCGCCATGGCTCTGAGGTCGGACTTACTGGTAGCACTGATGTTGACCGCTACCAAGAACTGGCGGTAAGATTGATGTAGATTGGCAAAGAAAAGTTGTTTGAAGTCTTTTCCTTCTTCCATGTTTGGTTCATTTCTGAAGCCGAAATAAGCACTGAAAAGGCGAAGGTAATATGCACCTGGGTCTTCTGACTTACCCTGTTTAATGTGCATGGCAGCCCTAAAGCCGTACTCTGCTTCACCGCCGGAAAATTCCTTGGCGATGGCTTTGCACAGTCGGTCGAAATCACCAACCGTTTCCTTTGGTTGACGGTCAATGAACAGACCCACTGAAAGATCAGAGGTTTCTTTAAGGATGAAGATTTTGTCTTCTAATGACATGCCAGGGAATCTATTCAAGTAACACTCGAGGCTCTTGAAATAAGCAGGTAGCTTACGTGGGTCACCTGGTTCTGGAATGAATTTTGTCACTCCCTTCGTGATATTGTAAATATCGAACTGGGTGACGTCTCTGCCCTTGCTGGGCTGAGGTCTCTCGGGAGGGGCTTGACTGACGGATTTGGTAACCCTTTTTAGCAGCTGAGCAGCCTCTACATCAGCGGAGGATGTGACTCTGTCTCTTACAGCAGTCCCACCTCCCTGCTGACTGGTGCTCGGCTGGGGAGAATCATGCTCGCGCCGCTTGGCGGCTTCGAGTTTGTTCTCCAAATCGGCAAGTTTAGCTTCACTTAACCTTTGGGCTTGTTCCGCGTCGTTCCTCTCCTCAATCAGTGTTTTTGCATGATTTCTGGCGTTGTCTTTAGCCTTTTGTGCCTGTTCTAGTTCAGTTTTTAAGTCATCCATTTTGTTGTTTTGATCATGGATCATGTCTTTGGTTTCTTCGACCTGTAGTCGAAGCTGCTTTGCAGTTTCTTCTAGAGCTCGTTTTTCATTCAGTAGTTTTGTATTTGCCTCAAACTCATCTGAATAGAGCCTATTCAGCGCATAGGAAAGCCTGACTAAAGCTCCATTCTTGTTGATGGTTGGGCCTCTGTCATTTATTTTCCTACTGTCTTTAGCTTCCTCAATAACCCTGTTATGTACATCGTATGTATTAAGGTTATCGATTAAGTTCTGGAATGACTCCAGCTGATTAGACAGTGCCAGCTGTTTTATGGCTTCTGTAATGTAGTCAAACGTGCCCATTGGTTCAACCGTTGCACCTTGTTGTTCTGATGAATCAGACATGGTGTATGTTGTTGAAGAAAATTTATTTTGAATGAAAATATCTGTAAATACTGGTTAAAAACCTGTATTTTTAGAGTCAGAGTTTGACCGGTAATACCCTTTTACACCAGCGAGGCGCTACCGCGCCTTCAAGCCTAATGAACGCCGAAGTAGATTATTTCTGTTTCCGGTTTTGAACCGATCTTTTAAAACGCAAATAATTCTTAAACGGGTCACTTTTTACGGTGAAAATAGGTATATTTAGTCAGAGTGATCCTTTAGGAATGGTTTAAGATAGCTTGTGTGTTTGCGAACGCGCTTTTTGAGGGTTTAGCGATCTCGCCGGGGATGGCTAACGCTAGCTCCACTCTGAGCTGCTAACGGCGCTTTTAGCGGCGAAAATCAGCGTTTTACCCGGTAAATAGTTACCGAGCCCGACGGAGTGACACGCGGTTTTGTAACCGGTTCGTCCACGTTGAGTTTTAGACGCGAGGTTGTTTGTTTTTAAGCCTCGATGTCTGACCAGTATGGCGGCTAACAAGCGGCTAAGCTATGTCGGCTACCGTACTTTTAAAGCCGTTGACAAAAGATACACAAAACATTAAAACACATTCACAATGAAGCGTTAAGTTCCTTAAACATTCAAAAAGACAATAATGAACATCAAGTGACATGCATAAGCAGTTAACAAAGTTTTTAACTTGGTTGAGTGCTGAGGAAGATTTGCTATCTCTTATAGCCTTATCTGTTATGAGTACGTGGCTTTATTTTTAACAGCTTATAAGTCATAACTTAGGACATAAACTTTGCAATTAAACCTGGCTGGCTATTGCCACATGTAGTGGTAATAAGTGGCTGTGTCGCCACATGTAGTGTTAATAAACGCTATGTTTTATTACTCACCTTCTGCTGGTTCACTGTCAGCTACCGAGGGTTTAGACGGGAGTCTGTGTGCTCCGGAAACCTGGGTTTGAACGCTGTTTGTGATAAAAGCAGGTAATTCTAGGTTCTGTTTAATCGCAGGGAGCATTTATGTACCTGTTACTTGACGAATGGAAGCTGAGTCAGGAATAAATATATATTCAATATTTATTATAAAAGCTGACGAACATTTGTAAACAGATTAGCATTTGAGGTAGCAAGTTGATAAGCATTCACTAAGTGATAGATGTTATGAAATTGATCTTCTGAGTTTAGAACTTGAGTCTCGTGTGATATTAAGACTAAGGAGTTAGCTTAAGGGTTTGGTTATTAGGGATAAAGTGGAGAGGTTACGTTGATGAGCAGCCTAGTGGTATAGGGTTAGCTTTATCAAAGTAGCCTGCTTTACCAGGTCATGGATGGTTTACTGGACCTTGCTCCTGGATCGCGTCCGGCAGCTGTAGTTCGACGAGAAAGCGGAGATCCCCCTCGGTCGAGCTGGGGCCTGACAGGTGTTGAACCCGCCGGCCAAACGGAGACGTCCGTGGATGCAGCGTCAGTGGAACCCATGACTGGTCAGTTGATAGCTGGCTGTCTTACCCATTCTGGTTGAGATAGAGAGGCAGGTGGATGTTTCCTGCTCTCAGGGGTAAGAAGCTTCTTCGACTGCTACGGGGCTGGACCCGTTACCAGTTGCAGTCGGCATCGATAACCCACCGTGTAGCGAGCTGACGGTGGGCCTGTTGTCTTCTCCGAGGCAGGGGAAGAACTGCTTTCTTCCGTGTCAGGCAGACAGCTGAGAGCTGTCAGTGAAACGTGGACCTATCAGGGGACTCTAACAAGACACGTGACTCAGGCTCTAAAGGCAGACGTCACCCTGTGTAGGGAGTCGTAAGTTTACTTATTTATCCTTAGCAAGGTGGAAATAAGTAATAATACTGATTTAACCTTTTAGCAAAGTAACAATAATACTGAAGCTGGATCAAACATTCACAATGCTGTAAGAGAAAGTGCATTAATCATTTAAGACATTTCTGTAACAGATTAAAGTGTCATTTTTAAGAAGAGACACCAAGAGTCTTTATTATTATTATTATTAAAGTCAGGTGAATTCTTCCGATACGACCGTGACCTTGGAGGAATGTTGATTCAGGTTAAAACATAATAAAAGAGTCATTATAATCCGAGTTATTGGGAAGAAGATGGATTATTATTTTCGATGATCACGTAGGTCAGAGGTCAGAGGTCAAGAGCGTATATTGATCACGCTACATGTAGAAATAAAGTAACATTTTTTCCCCACAGTAAACTATGTGGTAGGTATCAATGAAGATTTAAGGGCCTGGTCTGCTGAACTGTTTATTCTGAGGCTCACATGTGATTTCCTTTGACAACATTTACAATTGAAAGAAATCTTTTTTTTTTTTATCCATTCAACCAAATGGAATTTGTTTAGGAACATTACATCTTCTGGGCCCCTAAAAACAGATACCACAATGTTCAAGTTTCATGTGTTAATAATTGTTTGTTATATTTTAGTCGCATTTTTCCCCCAAAAAATCTTTAGTTGAATACAAGTTTTTTTTTGGTAAACTAGCTGTTTCATTTCGTCTGATGTTTGTAGAGGAGTAAAAGTAACGTCCTGTCAGATAAACAAAGCAAAAAGTTTCACCTTTAGTGAAAATACATCAGCTTAGTGTTTTATTATGACATTTTCCATTGTCAGTTTAAATGTAATCATCACTAAATTTCATGACATTTTCTTTGCTCCAACACACCTGATTTCAATCAACAGGTGAATAACACGCTCCTGCAGAATTCTTGGTAGTTAATTCAACCATTGACTCAAATGTGCCTAAAAGACCAGAAATCTACTTTACTTGACATCGGTGAATGTGCTTCATGAAAACACAACAGTGTTATCAGGAAGAAGAAATGATGAGGAAAGGCTGAGATGAATACTGTAAATCAAAATGTTGAAAATATGGTAAATGGCTTGTATTTATAGAGCACTTTCTAGAGTGCTGAACACTCCCCAAAGCGCTGTACAACACGAACAGTCGTTCACCCATTCACACACACATTCACAACATGTCAAGAATAAGCAATTTCAAGCAAATCTTTTGTGCTCCTGAACCTAACTGTAGCATTAAAGGCACACTATGTAACTTTTTACATCTTTTCCTTGAGCCAGTATGTGCTAATATGACCCTTTAGGGTGAATGAAAAGTCACTCAGCCCGATCTGCTGCTTGCAGGGGCGTGGCTATGGGTGGGCCTGGGCCCACCCACTGTGAACCAGTGCCCACCCAATCAAATGGCTTCCTCAACAAAATGATATATAAATTTGTTTTATTTTTGAGGGGTGTCATTTAAGTCATCATAGAATGAAATGCCTCCTTGCCTTGCCTTCCTTTGCTTATCCGGGTCTGGGTGGCAGGGGCAGCATCCCAACCAAGGAGCCCCAGACCGTCCTCTCCCCAGCCACCTCCACCAGCTCCTCCGGCAGGACCCCAAGGTGTTCCCAGGCCAGGTTGAAGATGTATTTCTCCAACGTGTCCTGGGTCAACCCGGGGGGCTCCTGCCAGCAGGACATGCCCAAAACACCTCTCCGGGGAGGCGTCCAGGGGGCATCCTAACAAGATGCCCGAACCACCTGAACTGGCTCCTCTCGATATGGAGGAGCAGCGGCTCTACTCCGAGTCTTTGCCGAATGTCTGAGCTCCTCACCCTATCTCTAAGGCTGAGCCTGGCTGGGCCCCATGGGCGAAAGTCCAGCCACCAGGTGCTCGCTCACGGGCCCCAACCCCAGGCCTGGCTCCAGGGTGGGACCCCGGTAACCCTCTGGGCCAGGTACTCTGGCTCTTTGATCTGAAGTCCATGAAGAATCTTCTGAACTGCTCTTTGTCTCACCCTTTACCTAGGACCAATTTGACATGGGAGACCCTACCAGGGGCACAAGTGCCCCAGACAACATAGCTCCTAGGATCGATAGGGCACTCAAGCTCTTCCACCACGTTAAGGTGGCGGTTCTAGGAGGAGTAAAATGAAATGAAATAGAATAATATTTTACATTAAAGCGGCACTCCGGAGGATTTCAGCAAGAGAGCAGTTTTTGAATCTAACGTCCAAGGGCTCCTCCTCAAAACATCTCGACACGCGCGTCCGGTCGCGTGTGCGCGCGTGCACGCGGCGCATATACTTCGGACATGAACTATACAGCTCAATGTGTAGGGTTTAATCACTCACAGTTCACAATCTTATTCCAACAACCCTACAAGGGTCTGATGAGCCCTCTCTGTCCCTGCTGCTTCTGATATTAGCTCTGTTAGCAGAGAGCTGCTGCTGGACTCTGAAGCTGAACTTGACTCGGCCCTGGATGAACTTTCTGACCAAAATAAACGCATAATCCTGTCAAGCCTTGCCATTCTGTGAGGTGAAAGGTTTAAAAATAAAAATAAATCCATCTTTATCTGGAGAATGGGTAGGTTTTTAGTAGAAATGAGCCATCAGTCCTCAGTGAACGGCTGAGACGGCAGAGAAACACACGGAGTGTCCTGTACGACAGCGCCCCCTACTGGTACAGGTTTGGTCGATGCGTGTGCATGTTGAGAGAATGCAGAAATTTGAATTTCATTGGCTGAAAAATGTCGGCGGCAAGAAATAATGGAAAGGGGTCTCTAGGAGGAAGGAGGGTCTTCATCAGAATGACAGATGTTGTGGAACTCAACCCATAGATCATAGTTTAGACCTGAAATATCATTTAAAACATTTAGAACACTTTGATACAGAGAAAAATACTCCAGAGAGCCGCTTTAACAGCATGAATGGTGATTTCAGTTAACTATTACATCATTTGCAAGTCTTGCCGTCATTGGCTATTTTGAATAATTTCTGAACTCTCCAGACGAGCTACGGCTATGTACTATGCTGCTGTGACCTGTAGTTTCAACCAAAGCATTTTAGAAATGGCAAAACAAAAAGTCAAAAAACAAAAAGTGGAGGGCTGAAGATGTCAGAGAGCAAAACCTGTGTTACAGGCTTACTGTGCTTAGGAATTTGGATGATTTGTTCAAAGATTTTTGTGCATATTTTTGTGCAAATTTGCATGCTTTTTAATTTTTTTATAGCGCATTGCGTCCTGACTCCTCTCTGCGCGCTGAGAGTCTGGATGAGTCGCAGCTCTTATTCTCCCTTTCCTTTATGAGCTTCGCTGTCTGCAGCAAGGTGAGAATGAAAATCTACATTTTACAGGTAGAAAAGATGTTTTTAACAGATTGACAGATTGCAGAATCAGAACCATGGACAGCAGCTGTCACATCTCCAAACGGTACGCTGCAGCTCCTCTCTTCCCCCCCCCCCTCTCTCTCTGTCCGACCCGAAATAATTAACGTAATAATTTGACCCGACCTGATGGCTCAGGCTGAAATTGAGACCTCTAGTGATAAACAGAGCAGCTCTCAAATCACTTCTCAGCAGCAGCTGTGTTGTTGTTTTTTACCGCGACGGTGTTTACCCAGACAAGGTGTCTGTCAGACGCGATCAGAAACATCGATTAAATGATTTATTCAGTCGTTCTGATGGTCCGGTGTTTAAACAAGAGATCAAGGTGTGAAAATGTTAATGCCTGTCTGAGAAAAGTGTATAAAGAGTGTAGTGAGGGGTTTTACAGCCTTAACACATCTGGAATAATTGTATAAATATAAAACTTGGCGGATTTCACAGCAGGCTATTTTTAGAATGTAACTCCTGGAATAAACGAGGGATCACTGTATAGACACACATCTGCTTAAACAAAAGTGACATTTGCAAATAAACGTATTTTCAATTAGATATATTGGGCACACCCATTTTTTATTAGGCCTGGCCGAAAGTCTATTTCTGGCTACGCTACTGGCTGCTTGTGTCCAGGATAACATGTTTGCAACTTCTGAGTCTCTGATCTGGTGTCCTGAAGTCTTACAAAATCGCATATCACACAAGGGTTAGGCTAACCCAATGTGACTAGCTGTTATGCTAGTGCTGGAGTGTTTTTAGCGCATGA
Organism: Callopanchax toddi; assembly: GCA_006937965.1. NCBI lineage: Eukaryota > Metazoa > Chordata > Actinopteri > Cyprinodontiformes > Nothobranchiidae > Callopanchax > Callopanchax toddi. The sequence goes on along the minus strand of SSNR01000033.1, from coordinate 473,352 downwards.
TTCCTGCATTTAGGTGTTACTGAGCATAGACAATGCTAACGTTTTTACGACAGTGACTTAAAACGGACACTAGAGGGTGCTAAATAACAAGCCAAAAATGCATAGTATGTCATTAAATTATCATTAAACTGAGGATTACGGTTATGGTATTACAGAGTAAATGACAACAGAGACATTTTTTTAGGGATGGGATTTATGGCTCTTTGATGGGAGCTGCTCACCTCAAAGAGACAATGAAAAAAAAGGCTTTAAAATTTTTTAAGCAATATTTTAAAAGAGAAATGTCATGTGGAACTATGTTTAGGGACAGTCTTTATTGTGACACCTATGTGTGCGTCGCTAAAAATGTTTGATTGGACAAAATTCAACCTGCTAACTTTATCAATGAGCTCAGATTTAATCTGGTCTGGTGAATGTTGGGAGGGTTTGTGAGTCTGAGCTGGGAGGTTCTGACGGTTGATATTTTTTGTTAGGCTGGCAGCTAATATGTCCCCCCCATTGATTTTTTTTCAATGATTAAAGCAGCAATCTGGAGTATTTTTCTCTGTATCAAAGTTTTCTAAATGTTTTAAATGATATTTCAGGTCTAAACTATGATCTATGGGTTGAGTTCCACAACATCTGTCATTCAATGTGTGGCTCCTAGAGACCCCTTTCCATTATTTCTTGCCGCCGACATTTTTCAGCCAATGAAATTCAAATTTCTGCATTCTCTCAACATGCACGCGCATCGACCAAACCTGTACCAGTAGGGGGCGCTGTCGTACAGGACGCTCCGTGTGTTTCTCTGTTTGCGTCTCAGCCTCACGGCTCATTTCTACTAAAAACCTACCCATTCTCCAGCTAAAGATGGATTTATTTTTATTTTTAAACTTTTCACCTCACAAAATGGCAAGGCTTGACAGGGTTACGCGTTTATTTTGGTCAGAAAGTTCATCCAGGGCCGAGTCAAGTTCAGCTTCAGAGTCCAGCAGCAGCTCTCTGCTGACAGAGCTAATATCAGAAGCAACAGGGACAGAGAGGGCTCATCAGACCCTCGTAGTGTTGGAATAAGATTGTGAACTGTGAGTGATTAAACCCTACACATTGAGCGGTACAGTTCATGCCCGCATCGTATATGCGCCGTGTGCACGCGCGCACACGCGACCGGACGCGCGTGTCGAGATGTTTTGAGGAGGAGCCTTTGGACGCTAGATTCAAAAACTGCTCTCTTGATGAAATCCTCCGGATTGCTGCTTTAAGTGTACCTTGGCTCAAAAAAGGTTTAAAAACACTGTTCTAGAGGAGCACCTACCTTTCCCTACTCCTCTGTACTCTCTTCATGCACTTCACTCTATCCTGTGTTCTTTTTTCCCTCACTGTCACGTCAGAGACTGACTAGTGTTCATCCCTCTAAGATGTTTGTTTTTAGCCTCAATGGTAACTTCTTGGCTACATTATCATTTATAAGTCGATTTGAATAAAAACATATTCTAAATACATAAACATATCTATCATATGTTGGCAAAAATCTTTAAAAAAACACAAAGATCAGGCGAAAGATGATTTAAAGGTGTATCTTTATTCAAAAACATGTTTTCAACAGTTATAATTCATCTTAGGTGATTTTATATCCTCTGCTGCTCAGTTGTTTTATTGTTAAGCAGCTATTTAAAAGTGGGACCTGGTTACAGATTATTACAAAGCATAATGACAATCTCACTGTAACCTGTCTAATACAATGAAGCAGCTGGAAATCAATAAGCATGCATTAATAGAAAGAGAGCTGTAGAAAAATTACAATCAGAATGATTTTTTCTGTTTAGTTTCACTTGTTCTGACAACCAAACACTTCAAACTGCTCGATCAGCTCCTCCATTCCCAAACAGGTAGGTCTGTATTTGAAATCCTGGCACTCTGCAGTAACGGGCCAGTACTCGATCCAGGTGTTCTGACCAAGCACATACTGTAATCTGAGCACAGAAAGGTAAACACAGCATTCAGTTAATACGTAAATACAACACATCTGAGTGGATCATGAGCTAAAATGTGTGAATGAGGAACTGTATTGTCATAAAACTTTATTAACACCCGTGTTTATTTTGCCCGATCACCATTGTTGACTGAAAGTGGGACATCACAAACAAATTATTATTAACAACTTGGAAAATGAATTTTTTAGCCAGATAGATTTTTATCAAGTCCCTCTAACTGTGTTTCTTTTCTTTTAAACAAAGGTTTTTGCCTTTTTAGCCTAATATTATGAAATATGGTTTTACTATTATAGAAATATGTGGAAATATATATTTTCTTTGCCACTGCTGCCACAGTAGATCTTAATCTGCACACTTAGAAGCAGAGCGTGGGGTGGTGGTGATTATACTGGTTGCATCTTTCAAGTTTTCAATGTTTCTAACACATTACAGCCAGCAATAATCTCACAGCCTCAAATTAAAGAAGAGACAAATAGTGGATTCAGGACTTTGTCTTCACCTTCCCTGCTGCTGCACAAGAAATCCCCAAAAGAAGAATAAATAGAAACAAACTCAACAAACTTACGATCTGCCACTAATGTAAATATCTGAGGATGAGCCCATAATCAGATATGTTTTACTTGGAGTCAGATTTAGAGCCTCTCTGCAGTGCTGATAACTGAGAAACGTGCGAAGTTGTCCTTGTGAACCCCTATCAGTGGTTCCTGCATTTAGGGAGGAGAAAAACAAACCAAAGAACGAGTTACGTACAGGAACAACGGTCCACAAAGCGACTAAATAAAAAACATCTTTCTTTCTGGGTTTAAAAGTGTTCAAAATTCATCATTACGAAACAAAAAAATTAATAATAAAGTGAAAATTGTTAATGCCAAAAAGGTTGAGGCCTCTAAAATGTGACAACGCCAATAATTTACTGACCTACAATCAGCCTTGTTGATGAGCAATTTAATTTAAATAAAATAAAACTGAACCCAGAGGCTAATTGTAAACAGATGTTTCTACCAGACTAAAAACACCACACACATGATGAGATTACACCAACCTTCCTTAATGACCCTCAGGATGCGCATGGTGTAAATGTCCGTGGTGTAATTGTCACTGAAACCTTCCACCTGCACTTTGTAAACTGAAAGGAGACAAAGTTCAGGTCAGGCCACCAGCAGGTTTTCTCTCACACTCATTTATTTATTTATTCACACACTCTCTTACTAAAATCTATTTTGCTGGTTTCAGTGGATTCACAAGCTTTTTCAGTGCGGTCATCATTGCTGATTCCCTCCTTTTTCTGTTTACTGCAGTTTTCTAGAAAGAAAGAATGGGTGGAAAATTAAGACACAGCTATAGAATCAGACGACGACAAAAAATGTGATGTTTAACAATTTATGATGGGTTTATACTCAGATTCATAGCTTGCATTTTGTTTACCTGTCTTCTAGTTTCTTCCAATTTGCTCTTTAGTTTCTGTGTGTCTGTGTTTTATTTTGTTGTAGCTTTTAAACTGACCAGTATTGAAATTTGAGACCTCAACTAATCTACATATAAGCACAATAGAAAATTTTTGAAAAAATGAGGATGCATGTGGACGATGGGTGCAAACACAGCAAAGAATGTTTTGTGAAAAATTAGTTTTAGCAAAAACACAAACCTAATGCATTTCATAAAACTGTGCTTTAATGGTAGATAATGAAAATACTGTATATTACCTTCAGCACATACGCATCCATCATCTTGACAAAGCCTCAGTAGCTCTCCACTCTGCCTCTCAGGGCGGTAGAATTTCACACAATGTTTCTCTGCAAAATGATGTTTGAATTTATATCAAATATTCAAACTGAACAGGGAGCTTTCAACGTAAAAACTGGTGAGTTTAATCAAGTACAGAGATTTGAAAATGTTATCATTTTTACAACACGTGAGAACATCTGTAGTAGTTGTAAATATTTTCACGGTAAAAACAGAAAACCTACTGTTATAGTATTCATAGACTGACACTGCAGCTGGTTGCAGGATGCCCACTTCCATCTGCTCTTCGATCCTGAAAGAAATTTCTTCTGGGCGCACGTTAGAAATCTATGAAGAGATGATCAAACAAGAAAAGTAAATATGTGAAGATGTTGATCTTTTTGCACCAACCTGAATAAGAATTGTTTTGTAAGATCAATGTTTTTGACATCATAATTTGTAAAAAAAAAAAAAAAAAAAAATTAAAATAAAAGTGCAAAGGAGTAAGCAGGATATTGTTTAATGGCAGGAGTAAAAACCAAAGTGAGGGTTTGATTCTTACCTTGTTCAGGTAAATGATCAAGGAGCCTTGTTCTGACAAATCTTTGTTCATTTCAAATTTGTCAATGAAACGGTCACGTCCACTGATCAACTAAACACAAGTAAAAAATGCTTCTGGTTAGTGCAAATATATAATACTTAAATTAGCATTCTGTAGTTTATATGCAGGTCTCACCGATTTCAGGTCATTTTCATTAAACATGTAGCCAGTTGGTAAACCGATGTCCAAAATAGGCATGGATGCTTCATGTTCCTTGCTCTTATACCTGAACACAGAGACAAATAAGGCGTGAAAAGATAAAAAGAAACTAAAGATCAAAGAGTTGCACACACATGCGCGCATGCACACACACACTTCATTCAGGTGTTCAAATTCAGCTTAGACCAGTGACATTTAAGATTCAGATTCATTTATAATGACCACACAACAGGTTGGTGGAATTTGTTTTCAGTACAGCAAGGACATGCTCACATCCTGGTGTCAATCAATACACACAATACAAACAGTAGGCAGACAGTTATGAATACTTTAGATGGTGACTTGGTTTAATGTCCGTACGGCTGTTGGGAAAAAACTGTCTTTGAATCGGACTGATTTTGTACGCAGGGACCTGTAGCGTCTACCAGAGGTAACAGAGTGAACAGGTGATATGCAGGATGAGAAGGGTCCGAGGTGATTTTTACTGCTCGTTGTGTGATGCGTTTATGATACAGTGTGTCCAAGGAGGAGAGGGTATGACCTGTGATTTTAGATGATTTGTCTATTATACGCTGTAGTTTTTTGCGTGAGTGGGAGTCCAAATGACCATACCATGCTGTTATGGATGAGGTGAGTATGCTCTGAATGATGGCGGATATTGTGTCTAACTCTGAATTTTTTCAGCTGTCTGAGAAAAAATTATCTTTTATTAGCTTCTTTATAGACCTGGTCTGAGTGTTGTTTCCATTTAAGGGTGTTACAGATAAATGTACCTAAGAATTTAAATGATTCGGTGATGGTGATGGGTTGGTTGGAGATGGAGATTGGATTTTTTCCGGTGGGGGAGCGTGAGAAGTCGACTATGAGTTCCTGAGTTTTTGATGCGTTGAGCTGAAGGTTGTTGTTTTGGCACCAAGTGACTGCTTGGGCAACCTGTTCACGATAGTGGAGCTCGTTGTTGTTAGTAATGAGTCCAATGATGGTGGTGTCATCTGCATATTTAAGGATGGAGACTGAGCTGTGGGTGGATATGAGGGAGATTGTGTAAATGGAAAAGAGCCAAGGGGAAAGAACACAGCCCTGAGGGGCCCCTGTACTGAGGGTCAGAGGTTGGGACAGGAGGCCCCCTATCCTGACTCTGTGTCCTTTGTGACAGGGAGTTAAGGAGAGGAGAGTGGTGCCAATGTCCATGTCCAGGAGTTTATTGAAGAGGTTGACCGGATTGATTGTATTAAAAGCAGAGCTGAAGTCAATGAATAATATCCGGGCGTAGGTGTGGGGGGATTCCAGGTGTTCCAAGATACAGTGAATTGCCAGGTTTACTGCATCCTCAACAGATCTATTGTTCCAGTAAGCAAACTGGTTACTGTCCAAGAGGGGAGAGGTGAGTTCTTTCATCATCACCATCACCATCATCATCATCATCATCACCATCACCATCATCATCATCATCATCATCATCATCACCTTATTTATACCAAAGTGCTGCACACATTAAAACAGATAAAATCCACAAAGACAATTAAAACCAACATATAAAACAAAATAAAATCATGTAAAACATCAACAACATCTAACCCACAGAGTTAAAAACCAGGCCATGAAAGTGGGTCTTCAGCCTCGTGCCTCACAGAGCCTCACAGATAGGGGAAGTGCGTATTTTGGTCCTGCTGTGGAGAACGCCCTATCTCCCCTTGTCCTTAGCCGAGCTCTAGGAGCCACCAGCAGCAACTGGCTCTCGGAGCCGAGCGATCGAGCAGGGACATGTAGTCGCACCAACTCCGCCAAATAAGCTGGAGCCAGTCCGTTCAACGCCTTAAAAACCATTAAAAGGAGTTTAAAACGAATTCTAAAATCCACAGGCAGCCAGTGAAGAGCATCCAGGACAGGTGTGACGTGATCAAACTTTTTTTGCCAACCAGGAATCTCGCTGCAGCATTCTGAACAAGCTGCAGACGAGCTACCGTATCCTGACTTGCACCAAATCAAACAGAGCTGCAGTAGTCTAGGCGTGATGTTATAAAAGCATGAACCACAGTCTCAAGATCCCGTCTAGATAAAAATGGCTTCACTTTAGCCAACCGTCTCAGGTGATAAAAGATGAGGACACCACAGTGGGCATCAAAGCACAGGACATTGTCCATCTTCACTCCAAGATTGACCACTGAGGCACTCAGGCAGGACTTCAGGTAACCACAGTCCACCTTGGAGGAGTCCAGAAGACCATTTGGTCCAAACAACACTGCCTCTGTTTTGCTCTCGTTTAGACACAGAAAGTTCTCTGCCATCCACGCCTTGACTTCAGCCAAACAGTCCACGAGTCCACCGATCAGGTGAGCTCCAGCATCATCCAGTGGCAGGTCTAATTGGCAGTCATCTGCCTAAAAATGGAAGCCAATTCCATATTTCCGCAGGATGTCACCCAGTGGCAGCATATACATTGAAAACAGCAGCAGTCCCAGAATCAAACCCTGTGGGACCCCCCAGGGCAGATGAGAGAAAGCCGAGGAAAAACCACCCATCCTCACACAGACTCTCCTGTCCTGGTTCAGGTGAGTGAGTATTATGTGTTCAAAGGATTTCATTATTACGGAAGTGAGAGCTATTGGTCTGTAGTCGTTGAGGGATGATATTTTGTTGGATTTGGGTACCGGTATGATGACAGAGTCCTTACAGCATTTGGGGACAGTACACTGACTGAGGGAGCAGTTGAAGATGAAGGTGATTGGGGCTAGCTGGGCTGACACCAAAATGCACAAAAAGTTATTGATGGTACTTACAAAACCTCTATTCTGAGCTTGAATATTTTCTTTTTTTCTTCAACATTCTCTGCAAAAACAAAATATTTAATTATATTTTACCTCCTTCTTTTGATGCGTTTCTTTTTTTCAGAAAAGCAAAATAAAAACAGTTACAGATCACCAAACTAGAAACCAGCATCAACAGAATGAAAATGAAATATAAAAGGGGAGTGAGATTACCTGGGAGGAGCTCCACTTTCAGGTCAAACATCTCACAGTCACTCTCTTGTTTTGAGGGCAGAGCGTAATACAACGACACCATCTATCAAACAGACAAAATACTGTAGGTATGAGAACTGCCCCAGGATCCAAAGAGCTAGACTATCAATGTGTTCACTCATTTAATGTTCAGAAATTCATGCCAGTGGAAAGTCAACAAGATCAACCCTAACACCAAATTCTTGGATTTTTTGTGGGTTCAGCTGAGGTGATCTTTGGATGGGATAGAAACAAACTGGGGAATCAAAAGGAATCCAAAGCATTTGGTTTTAAAATGATACAGTCAGGTAGACCGATACAAATCCTCCTACGCATTTTGACTTTCAAACTGCTTATTCGGGCTGTATGACTACGCCTTAAAAACAAAGACATTCCAACCATTTTAACGCAGTGTGTCTTGGAGTCATTTGTATTTAGTGGTACTACTTCTGGAAATAATAATTGAGAACCATGTTTAATGAAAGCAATAATTGTTAATGCATTAAATCACAATACAAAGACCAGAACATCTGGCTATACTGTATATCTCTATGACTTTAAATATTGATACCAACATTTACTTGGTGACCAGTTAGCTCTTGAAACTTTTCTATAACATTCAACTTGTAATTCAAATGGATTATGGGTAATTTGTTTACTTTGGCAGTGGGTGAAAGGTGTCTGTGTTAGCCTGGAAAGCCATACTATATATGTGGATATATAGTCTGGCCATGGGCCATTAAAACTACTCATTCATAGGGGCGGGATCAGCGGTTGTCAATCAAACTGTCTTCACATGCTATTGGATAGCACTAGGACCAATCAGAGCGTTTAGCAACGACCGGAACCAGCTGATAAATAAAACTTTTACCGTATCTCGTCGGCAAAGCGGCCAATAAATCCTCTTTCAAAATAAAAGACTCAAGTGCCTCAATCTGTTCACATCTTAGAGAAAAGCCCAAATCTAAAACGTCCAAAGTTGATGACAAAGCTGTTTCAAATGAACGCGGTTCCTGAGCTGCCGCCATGTTGTTTAAATTCAGAGTCCAAGCTCTGCTGCCATCGGCTAATCCCGCCCACCAGCCCGTTTAAGTGTTGTGATTGGCCCGGTACGAGACTGACTGGACCAATCAGTGGGCTGCTGAGGTTCCAATGGAGCGTGTCTAGACCAAAGTCTGCAGAGCAGAACTGATGGTATGTCTGTGTGTGAAAGTGCAGGTTTTTTTTTTTTTTTAGCAAAATGGCTCATGAGTCACTGAATGGAGTTTAATGAGGTCCTCATTGGTCGCACATCTACAACAGATTTGGTTTTGGAGTTAATCCAATTATGATGGAAGTACCTGAAAACTGATGTTTCTCTTTATCAATGTAAAAATGGGTAATTGAAAATCACACAGAACAAGTGATGAATGAACTGGAGGAGTTATACTTACATTAAACATGACTTCCCCTGTTCCTGTTGCAGTCACCCTTACATCCTTGTTAATACCATCAAACTGTCAGTTTAGAAAGGAAACAGTCATTCACAAAAACACACAAAGACACTGACAAATTCCCACAAGTTAAACACCATTAAACACTAGGGGGTGGGTTGGGGTGGGGGTGGGGGGGGTGCAGCTTTTCAGTTAGTACAAGGAGGAAGGCTTCTAGAAAATAAAGCTGTTACCATCATTATAAATGGTTTATCTATGAAAGTAAATGATCCCATTTGACCCATCCTGTCAAACACTGCTTCCACTGGCAGGAAAAGGTATTGCACACATAAAAGGAATAAGGTCAGAAGTTGCTCGCTTTGAATCTATGAATGGAATCAGGAGGTTTGTGTATAATTTAAAAGGGCATTTTTAAAACAAGTAAAAGGTTTGCTACTTGAGCACATATTAATGACTTGATAACTCATTAGGGAATTTGTCAAAATAAAATAAAAGTTAAATGAACAATATGGAGATTTTTGAGCCACACACACATTGATTTTTCATCTTGGCCATAAAACTGTGGACTCTTTACCCTTGCTAGGGTGACAGAGGGGTCATGGGAGTTTGCCCAACCAATCCACATGTGTTTTGTGGATTTGCAGAAGGCTTATGACTGTGTCCCCACTCCCCAGGGACATCCTGTGGGGGTGCTCCAGGAGTATGGGGTGGATGGCCTTTTGTTGAGGGCCGTTCAGGGCTGCCCTTTGTTATTGGTTCATAACTTTTATGAACAGAATCTCTAGGTGCAGTCGTGGTGTGGAGGGTGTTGAGTTGGGAAGCAGGAGGATGTTGTCTCTGCTTTTTGTGGATGATGTGGTCCTCCTAGCTTCATCAAATCATGCCCATCAGCTATTGTTGGGGAGGTTTGCAGCTGAGTGTGAGTTCGCTGGGATGAGGATCAGCACCTCCAAATCTGAGACCACGGTTTTTAACCAGAAAAGGGTGGATTGCCAACTCCAGGCCGGGGGAGAAGTCCTGCCTCAAGTGGAGGAGTTTAAGTGTCATGGTTGAGTGAGTGAGGGAAGGAGGGAGGGAGTGGGAGATTAATTCAGGCAGAGTCTGCATGTGATGCAGTTGTTGAACTGTCAGGGTAAAAAGGGAGTTGAGAGAAGGCAAAGAAAGGTCTAAATACCGTAACTACCATTAAAGATAATTACCGTATACAAACACAATATTTATCGTTCCCTACTCTGGATGCTGCCCCTGTATGTTTGAAGAAGAACAAAATTACAGATTGAGTTGGTCAAATTAAAGTAATAGTAATAATATTGTTTGTTGATTTGATTGGCATTTTGTTTTGGTGATATTCAAGTTGACATCACTTAGGCCTCTGTGGATTAAATCGATCCTTTTAAAGTTACTTTTATTGAAAAAAGGACTCAAAGCATTCAGATGAATCCCCTTAGCTTAATCAGACAGCTGTTTTTATCCTTACCTTGGATGTTCTTGTGGTAAAGCGGTTATCATTGTTAAAGGTCAGCTTGTCAATCAGTGACCTGCCTTGTACTGATATGTCCACATTCATACTATATGATGGTTCTTTTGCATTGGCAGAGTACTCTGAAACAGCCTGATAGACCAGTACAGTGGCCTGTAAAAGAAAATGTATTACAGATATTAGGACAAAGAAAAATATTAAACAATCTGAAAGTTTTACTATTGACAAAAAAAAAAAAAAAAAAAAAAAAAAAA
>SSNR01000033.1:444496-462721 GCA_006937965.1 Callopanchax toddi | reverse complement strand
AAAAAAAAAAAAAAAAAAAAAAAAAAAAAACAGATTCACAATCAGAGTTCTAGTTTACCTGAGTTGATCCGTAGCTTCCCTCCGCCCTCTGCTGCTGGCTGAGCCATAACACAACAGGTCGAGCTTCTTCAAAGGCCTTCAGCAGCAACAGGAAAGAAAACAAAGCAGCTGAGTCAGTGTTGTCTATGTATTTTTTCATCTAAGACTTGTTTTAGGTTTTGCAAACCTTTTCTTAATTCATGTATTCACAATTGTTGATAAATTGATTATAATAAATGTGATGCACGATTGAAGAATGTTGACCATTTGTACACATCATAGTTACCTTTTCTAGTGACTTGGGACTAATTTACTGACATTTTGATTTTAATCTGTTAATCAGTGAAGGTGGGATGAGCTCACCTGGACATTGACGAGTGCAAGAAGAGCATAAGCTGTTGCCTCCCGTGTGTAGGTTATCCCTTCAGATACAAGCCAATGCGATCGGTCTGTGGAAGGCACCAACACACACTCATTACAGTATTTGTGTCAAGTTTTATTTTTTAAAAATCCCAAAAAATCTTGTATGTCTTTCCATGTATAAAAACACTGATTAAATTAGATGTTTTTATGTTTAGGAGTAGATTAAAACCTGGGGAAGCAAACTTGTAGAGAACTGCTGTGTTCATTTTATTTTCCCTTGCCAGGGCATAGGAAGCCACTGCAGCAGCGTAGGGGCTGGTGAGTCTGTGCAGACGATTCTCCAGGTAGGTTACTGCTTTGTTTATAGCATCTGGTAGACTCTGTGCAAAAAGCAAAAACAGGTCTTAAAAAAACCCTAAGTAGCAACAAATCCCTAAAAAGAAAGGTGAAATGATGGTCACTTTATTTTTGTAATATAAGAACATTTGTTTATATTTAGGGATGTGTCTATGGATCAGCTGACACTAGAGCCAAACAGTTTTTAGCTTGATTGGTCAGATCAGTTGGCCAAACAACATGTGTTTTTGAATTTGTTTTCAAATTCGATTGCATAACAGTGACCTAAGTTGAAGCTACTGAACTAAAGCTGTATTTTTTACAGACTTCTATCTGTCACCTGTGTATGCCTGGGGTCACGGACAATGATTTCTCGAATTTCTCAGAATTCCTTTGAGCAGACTTTGCTGGGGGCCAGACTTTTTGTGCAAAAAACCCTTTGAAAAATAAACAAATAGTCGAAAATGTTAGGTGTGATTAGGGATGGGTATTGATAAGATTTTTACGATTCCGATTCCATTTTCGATTCTGTATAACGATTCAATTCTTTATCGATTCTCTTATCGATTCTCATTTGGAAAAAAAAGAGAACAAACAGATCTATTAGCTTCAAGCTGGTTTATATCTTATTATCTTTGAGTAAGATACAAGTTTAGAAGTAAGATGACCTTATACATCCAACAGTGAGGTCTTAAGAAAACCAGAGCCTAAGGTCACAGGGTGCCCAGAAAAAAAAGTTTCTAAGTATAAAATAATAATAAAATATTATTTTGTAGAAATAACATAAAATACAACATAAATTATTCTGTGCAATTCCACAAGAATGTAACATTTCAACTCTCTTTCTAAAAAGGATCTGAGCTGAACACACAAAATTACATCAGCCAGCAACAAATACAACTCAAGTCAAGTTTAATGGAATTGTGCAATTTTGCAACCATCAACTATGGAAAATTAACAATTCTTCTGCAGAAAAATGAGCATATCTGCTTTTTCAGGAAGGATACCTGAGCTTTCTGGACTTATTGTGTCTCCAGCTGTGGAGAACACCCTCTCAGACAGGTAGGGCTGTGCGTTATGACAAAATATTTCATCTGGACAATAGAAAATGTCTACCGTCAGATAAAAAGCTCTATCGTTTAAGCCACGATAGAAGTTTTACAGCATATTGCACTTTACGGGATGTTCATGAACGCACCGCGCAGCAACACATAAACAAACATGGAGGCAGACGGTAGTGGACGCGTTTTAGACCAAAGTCAACAGAATAACCAGCTAACTCAAACCGAGGAGCTTTTACCTAAAAGAGGGACAACTTCTGTCTCATCGATGTGGTTTAAATATAAAAGACCGACGTGGACCAGACAGCAGCTGTTTGTAAAGTTTTCCGGCTCCCGGTCCCAACAACGGACTCCGACGCCACTAATATATTTTATCACCTGCACAAAAACCAAGTCGAAGAATACAGAGACAGTCAACGAGCAAAAGCTGCAAGAGCAGCGTCGAGTGTTGGAGTAAGAGCTCAGAATAAACTCCAGACGCTGCTACAGGTTTTTACCTGCAGCTCGTCATGTAGCGTCGAGCTGAGTGGAATGGAAGGAAGGAGGAGGTTACTGCTGCTGTTACCAGGTACATCTACAAAGATATGGCTCTAATCTACACGGTGGAGAAACGTGAGTTTAGTGACTCGTGGTGATGTAGTCGCGCCGACTGGAATTTATTTTATTTTATTTTTTGCGCCGACTGGAATCGATAAGGGAATCGTTAGCAAAAATGGCAAACGATTCCAAGGGATTGAAACACTGGGAACAGGTTCTCATTAAGAACCGGTTTTCGATTCCCATCCCTAGGTGTGATAGACCCTGTGCACGTTAGCATATGCTACTTCCGGTGGGAAGACTCCTGTCCAGTGTTTTATTTCTGGTTTGATATTCTCGCCTGGTCGCACCCTATTTACTGTCTTGTATTCCCGAAGAAGTCGACAAAATGAGTTGACTAAGCGGCGATTTAAATTTTTCTAGATGTCTAGGGCATTTGCCTAATATTTCTGTTGATGATGTTCACCGACTTGATAGTTTTTCCCTGCGCCAAAGAGCAAACGAGAGAAAGGCTTCACATTTTATATTTCGCAGGATTTCTCTCATTTTGAAGGTAAGTCACAACCCTCCCCATCGTCAATACTTATAGTTTGAGACCCTTACCAACGTAAATTATTTGTGTATATGCTGTGGCTTTTTTACGGTTTGTTTACATGCTGTGTAATCCTCCGCTGACGGTCGCGGTTTGGAGAACCTGTTTAGAAGCTGCAGATCGCTCGGTTCCTATTCCATTGATCTAACACCGGGCCCATTTAGCACATAAATCCATAGGATTAGACACTAAATTAGTCCATCAGCCAGTCATCATATAGAAATAAAAACTCTCCGGAGTGGAGCGCAGTGCAGCAGCAGCTGAGGCACAGCTCTGTGCGCTTTGCGGGACTCTGTATAATATTAACGTTCATTATGATTTCATGAGAGAGAGATGAGGTGTTCACAACCTTCCCCATCGTAAATCCTAATATATAGCAGGGGTCCCGTTAACCGGAAATTTCCCGTATTTAACAGTTTAAAAAAATGTTTTTTTTAACTTTGACAGAAAGATCTGAAGGGCGCCGGTCATTCTGACAGGTTTGCGCACGAGCCTGCCCGTCCATACCGTCATAGGAAATCACTGAATTGTCCCCTCTAATAATTCAAACCAAGGATGCAGAAATAGTGCAGCATCTCCACCAATACCTGCAGCCCAGACTGAGGTTCTGTGCTGCTGAGCGCAGACCTGTGATCCAGACGTCCTGCGCTCTGCAGCAGAAGAACACTGGTCCACCAGAGCGCATCAGGTGTCAGACCCGAACCGCTCAAACGCCCCTTTGCAATCCGGTGCTCAGTGCGCGATCAGATATGGATTAACTACACTTCCTGTTGTAATGCGCCCTCAGAGTAGCGTTCATAGGCTGTGGAGGCTTGTTGACACGCAAAATCTGCTCCGCGAGCTGCGCGCACATAGAACTGGACTCCAAACGCGAGGAGGTCCGAATTAAACATCAGCACCAGGTTTTCCCCCCAATAAGGTCAGAGTTAGTGTTCATGTAAAAAATGAAAAGTGTTCAATAGTTTTATCAAACAGTCAAAGATGTATGGAGTCTGTCTGAAAATGTAAAACAGGTGAGAAAGGTAGACAAGCTACTTACACCAACAGTGGCAGAACAGATTTCTCTTGATTCCTGCAAACTTATCAGGGACAGTGCAGTAATGGTGACATCTTTGTTTTCGCCGACCACGTACCACTACACACAATCACACACACAAACAAATACATTCTGTATAAGGATTTGGTTTACAAGGTTTAGACTCAATTTATGAACTAGTCCATCTAATCACCCGAAATCCCTGGTTGACTTCATTAAACATGCCATCAGGCTGTTGCGCACGAAGAATGATAAACTTGATGGCTCCACATATGACATTGGGATCCATGGATACATAATTATAAGCCATGGCAAACACCTTCGCTACATAAGAGGTCAACCTTAGAGGTTAGGAGAGAGCAGCACAGTAAAGAAGTGAAGGAAGGTTATTTTTATGTTTAAGTTGTGCTGTTAATGAGCTTCTTTTGTGTTTATGTTTGGGTGGCTCACCGGGTGGTGCTTGGAGAGTCTGGATACATAGCAAAAGATCCATCAGATTTACGATAGGCAAGCTCATTTTTATAGCCTGGACAAAAGCAAAGAAAAACTATTTAGTCATGCTCATTCATCCATCCACTGAATTCAGGTTTGTAGTTAAAGTCGACTCTCTACATGTGTATGTTTTATGTGTAAAAATCTAAAAAATAATGTTTTTCATTATATTCAGCCTACTGCTTTCAATTAGAATTCATTAAATGATTTTTAGAGCTTACCAGTTTTTATGTACTCTATAGCTTCCTTGCGTTTCTCGAAGCCAACCATGTCCCATTGAGCTGTTTTGTCCAAAAATATGGTGGCAATGGTAGGTAGAGCCATACGAGCAATATTCTGTTCTCCACAACCCGAGGGTTGTTTGATTAGAGAACCCATAGACTCCCCACTGATAGCATTATCCAACAGTGTGCTCACTTGTTCTATTCCTGTATGAACAAAAACAGAAGGTCATCACATTTCCTACAAATAACCAACACAAATGCATTCAACACTCCCTACCTCAAAAACGTCATGCCTATGGAGGCTTAAAGTGATACTCCATCCAAAAGTGATGTTTTGTTTGTCTATTGTCATATTCCCCATGTTACGGTGCCTGTAATCTGGCAGAGGAGGGGCTCTCCAGCTCGTGCCGGTGTAGGTACCACATCTACTCGGCCTGCCAGATCTGCTCGGGGCCTGCGCCTGCCGATTACGTGGCACGAGCTAATTGGCTGAACGTACAACTAACGGGAGTGATGTCACCACGTTCGTAAAAGTTACGTTTACACGTTGACGCTGAAGCTTTTGATTGGTCAGGATAAATTCACGGCTGTAGTCCGATTAAGGACTACAACTTTGTTTTGAATGAATCTTTAGATTTATTTAAATAGGAACTAACGAAATATACAGAAGAATCCTACATTTATACAAATGGCCAGGCCTGCAAATTATGTAAATACATTAAAACATTCACATATGAGAACTGTTGTGCTTATTTGGCACAGTCTGATGTTGATTTGATGTAGTTTCAAAACAAAGACAACATCGTGTTTTTATTAACAAACTACAGATGTGAAAAAAAACATTTAGGCGGTCAGAATCATGGATTTAATAACAAACCTGCTAAACTCTTTCCAAAACCTGTGTGAAAGAACAGTATCGATAGGGCTTTACAGCGTATTTTGTCCGAGTGGCTTTGCCGTAGTGTGACGTCGTCGGTAGGAGAAGGACCCCGAGTCGATCTGGCAGCCCGAGCAGATCGGGTACCTACACCGGCTGCCGAGCTTAGTAATAACTGTTCAGCACCTGGGACAGCGACGGTGCTGCCTGGATCCAGTGATGCCCCTCCTGTTCAGCACTATGGACAGCTGCACACCGAGGCGCCCCACAGCTGCTGCCAATTCACAATCAGTGTCGCTATTTAAGGTGGAGGCTGTCAGACGATCAGGGGGGCTCAGACGTCCCCCTTTTGGCTGTGGGCTCACAGTGGTTACTAGTAGTAGACTTGTAGTATTTGGTGTTCTGATTAGAACTTTGGTGTGCAGGTCTTCTGCTCATTTGGAGAGCTTGTTTTATGTTGTCATTTATTGTAGTTTCCCTTCATCCTCTTCTTACAGAGCATCTTTAGTTAATTAGTTAGTTAGGTAGTTAGTTAGGTAGTTTAGTTTTAGCGAGTTCCCTGGGAGTTATTTTTCCCCAGCATTTTGTGTTCAGTTATTCAGTCTCCGCTCTTTTAGTTGAAGAGCGTTTTTAGTTAAGAAATCCTTTAGTTTTGCAGTGCCTATTCCTGCTGGTTTTCCCTGAGAGAAAAATAAACATTTTTTTTTTGTTATACTTGACCTTTGTTTCTTCGCACTTTTTGTGTTAGACCCCCATTTACCTCCTAGACCCTCAGGGCGGGTCGTAACACCTCATAGTTAGATAAGTGGACAAAAACAGTTAGTAACCAGCCCAGCCGTCGCCCTGATCTGGCAGTAACAACTAGAATTGTGAGAAAAAAAAGTCCTCAACATCAATCAATAGTGATACTAATGACACTAATTCTGCCTAGTGGCCTCATGATCATATCGACTGCAAGTTAAAAATAAAAACTAACAGGAAGGAATTACAATTTTAGACTCAGGACTACTTTATGACAAAGAACAGCTGTAAGCATCCACTGAAAGGCACAAGGACATGACGCAGCGGCCCCAAAGACACCTACGTCCCTAAACACGTGTCCATGTTGTTTGCAAACATCAAAGACAAAGAAAGATATAAGACAAAAGTTCGAGCTGCACTGAGATTATCTCCAAACACCTTTAACGGGTTTGGCCTACTAGCCAATATGTGTGTTTACAGATGTAGGTGTCTTTGCTAGCTCTTAGCAGCAGAAGTTGCTGTATTCTGTATGACTTTAGCAGTGACTCACATCATGAGAGAGTTTTGTCTCACTCACATTGCTTCAGTTCATTGAGACTTACTGTTTGTTTTTACGACATGTTCATGTCTTATGTACATTAATTTATTTGTGAAAGATTTGCTATACCTAAATTAACTTTAAAAATTTTGATTAAGTAATCTCCCGTTTTATTTGGAGAGGACAGAAACCTAGAATTAGGTATAGTACATTAATGGTTTCAAAGGGAAGGGGAGGTATGTCCCTTCTGAGTTTGTATGACTATTACCTTTCGGCTCAACTTAAAACATTAATACAGTGGTGTGATGGAGCTTATGAGGCTAGATGGAAAGAAATTGAGAGGACATGTGGTAATATACAAATACAAGCCTTAATCGGGGACCAGAAACTCACTGCGACTTGTCAAAAGGAATTAAACCCATTGGTCAATTTTACACTGTTTACTTGGTTTGAGGTTGTGAAGAAATAAAAAATAACAGATCAGATACGAGTCCTCAGGTGGGCTGCCTTTGACTCAGAGTTTATACCCAATCAGAATGGTTCAACTTTCAAAACCTGGTCATATAGAGGAATGACTGCATGCTGCAAAATGCTGGATAGAAACAAAGTACCAGGTTTCCAAAGGCTACAACAAAAATATGATTTGGAAGATTCTGACTTTTTTAGGTACTTACAAATGCGACAATATCTCCTTTCAAATATACGGAAAACACCCATTTTAGAACACAATGAGATAATCCTTTTAATTTCACAGGCTTATACTAAACAATGTAAATCTATTACTTCTAAACTTTATCAAGGCTTACTGAAGGGTAAGGGCTCTTCAACAGATTACATAAAAAAAAAGATGGGAGAAAGAATTAGATCTTGTCATAACATGTAAACAATGGGACAACATGTGTGAATCTGCTGCGTCAACCTCCTCTTCAGCTCACTGGCGGGAATTTGGCTGGAAGAGTTTGACCAGGTTTTTTATAACGCCAAAACAGCAATTTGGAAGTGGGACGAGAACCTCTATATGTTGGAGAATTGCGGTAACATGGAAGCAAACCATGCTCATATTTTTTGGTCCTGTGATAAGATTTTAACTTTTTGGAAAGAGATCAGAATGAAAATAGAACGGATTCTGGGATATAAAATACAACAACCTACTTTATCTCTACTATTGGGAGATATCCCTGAGGAGATGACAGCAAATGGAAAATATTTATTAAAAATATTTGTTGTTGCAGCCAAAAAAGCAATCACTCGTAAGTGGCTTAAGGCTGACCCCCGGAGCTGAAGGACTGGTTGTTGAAGGAATTCATGAGATGGAGAGACTAACATTCATGCTAAGGTTACAAGCTGAGCTCTACACACAGAGATGGGGGAAATGGATTCAATACTTTAACAAAAGTTGAAGACCGAGACATATTATTGTGATGTGATCTGTGCTGCTGGCTTTGAAATACTTTGTAAGACAATTGCGCTAACCCTGTACCTTTCTACATAATTGTGTTTCTGATAATCTGCCATCTGTTCTGTGTTCTATGAAAAAGCTGAAAATGACTAATAAAAATTGAGTATCAAAAAAAATTTTTTTTGGATAAAGTATGACTTTGTCTTACCTGCCAAAGAGATTATTGTGTTCTTAGGTGTGTCTGGAGCCAAATCAATTGGGGATATTTGACTGTTGATGGTCTCAGTTTGTCTTCCACCTAAGGAAAATGGACAGCAATAAAGCAGGTTCAGAAACTGAAAATGTAGCTTAGAGGGGGTTTCCCCCCATTTCGTTGAACCCTCTACTTACCTACGCCTTTAGTAGCAGGGTCTAGCATTATTTTCTTTACAGTTTTAGTCAGCACACCTTGAGGCTAAAAAAAACAAATCAAGAGTAAAGACTTGCATGTCGAATGTGTTATAGATGTACAATTTTCACTTTGTGTGCTTAATAACTCAAAATTTGAATTCCAAAGGAGCTACTTCATGCCCCTGGTCAGGCCACCCATGGCAAACAGATCCTATAGGTGAGGGATCAGACAAAGGATCCCTTATGATGATAAATATAAAAGGAAACACAGTTCCCTCGCCCGGACGCGGGTCACCGGGGCCCCCCTCTGGAGCGATCGTGTCAGAGTTTGCTCTGCATTGCCGACAGTAAGTTAGGTTTGTTTCCAGTGAGAGTTGAACTCCACCAAGGCTGCCCTTTGTCACCCATTCTGTTCAGAACTTTTATGGACAGGATTTCTAGGCGTAGCCATGGTGCTGTTTTGATCTGTTTTGGGGGTCTAGGGATCAGGTTTCTGCTTTTGCAGATGATTTAATCCTGTTGACTCTTTCACTGGAGCAGTTCAAAATCGAGTGTAAATTGGCCAGGATGAGAATCAGCACCTCCAAATTCGAGACCAGGGTCTTGAGGCAGAAAAAGGTAATGTGCCTTCTCTGGGTCAGAGATGAGGTCAAGTCACAAGTGCTGGAACTTAGTTATCAGGGTCTTGTTCATTAATGAGGGGAAAATAGATTGAACGATTGATAGGCGGATTAGTGCTGTGTCAACAGTGATGCAGGCACTGTGCCGGTCTGTAGAGGTGAAGAGGGAGCTGAGTCGAAAGGCAAAGCTTTCAATATACTGGCTGATCTACATTCCTACTCTCATCTTTGGTCACTAGCTTTGGGTAGTGACCAAAAGAACAAGATCATGGATACAACAAGCATCTGAAATGAATTTTCTCTGCAGGGTGTCTGAGCTTTCCCTTAGAGATGGGTGAAGAGCTTGGTCATCCAGAAGGGGCCAGGAGTAGATCACTGCTCCTGCACATCAAGAAGAGCTAGTTTAGGTGGCCTAGGCATCTGGTTAGGAGACCTCCTGGACGCCTCCCTGGTGAGGTGTACCAGGCACCTCCAATTGGGAGGATACCTAAAGGAAGACACTGGATGGACTATGTTTCCTGGCCGGCCTGGGAACACCTTAGGATCCCCTAATGGCGGAAGTGGCTGGGAGGAGGGAAGTCTGGGTTTCTCTACTTAGGCTGCTGCCCCTGTGACCCGACCTCAGACAAGTGGAGGAAAATGGATGGATGGACTTTAAAAAAAATGTTTTTGAGAACATTTTATGCAAAGTTTCATGTTTAAATAATGTTGCAAATCAACATAACCAATCTCAAAAGAAGTACAACCTGCAGAATAGGGTTTTATTACTCCACTAGAAACTAGTTGCTCTATACAAAACTGTTAAATCAGCCGTGGCAGGTTGCTGTGGCACATAGTTCTTGTGTTGTTGATTTTATTTTTTTGTCAAAAGCAATTTAGATTTAATTAAAACTTTAGAAATTTGACTCAACTTCTGAAAAATGGCATAACATATATCAGTGGTAGACAACCCTGGTCCTCGAGTGCCACAGCCCTGCATGTTTTAGGTGTTGCTCTGCATAAACACACCTGATCTGAATCAGTGGGTGATTAACATGCTTCAAAAAACCCAAGGACCTGCTGAACAGTGTGTTGAAGCAGGGAGACAATGAAAACATGCAGGACTTTGGCACTCAAGGACCAGGGTTGCCTACCCCTGAAATATATCCTTTAAATGGTTTTGTGATCAAAACAATCAGTATAAAAGTTGTCAATGTGATGTATTATATTAGAGGCAGACAATTTCATCACTGCAGACATCTTTACACATCCATATACATTTTACATTATAAAACTGATACAAATTCATATTAGTTTGTTGCTTTCTTTACAAATAAATTATTTTTATTTTATATGCCATCCTGTTTTATGTTACAGTTTTACAAATAGCAGTGAACAGATACATCTGTCTCTCTTACCACCACACGCAGCATCTTCTTGATTCCATCAGAGAGGTGTGAGTCTCTAACAGCTGCTTTGATCTCAATAGGTATTTCTCCGTGCTTCATGGGAACAATGATGAACGATACAGCTCGTGTAGTTTGACTTCCGACCTGAACGTCTTGAGAAAACCATTTTTTCTTATAAGCTGCGCTGCACACCCCGGACTCCTCTTTGAGTTCCACACGGACCTTTACAAGTTAAGATGGAGAGGTTCAGAAAGTTTGATCAGGACCCAACGGAGGAAAACGTGAACAAACTGGAGGAAAAATATAGAAAACAGATGTTTCCTAAGAGCAATTAGCAAATTGTGTACTGTAAATCATCGCTGTCAGGCTAAAACCTAAAATCAAATTTATTTATTTTTCATGCTTTACCTCAAACAGTTTGACCGGTCATCTTTAACATCTATCTAGTATATCAGCCTTTTTAAAGAAAAGTGTCAAAAAGAGCTTGCAAAGTTGTGACGAGAAATTGGCTAATAATGGATTCTCTTTTTTTAAACTGTCCTCAATTTAGCCATGATCAAATCAGATGTCTTCTTTTTTTGTTTAGAATACAGATCAATACATGATCTTGTATGTCCTAGTGACCAGTTGCTCACATTCTGTTGGAAAATTGTTTTATTCTGATTCTAAGGCAGCAACAAACCCTGTCAGTCCAAAATGCTACTGACCTTCAAACTTAAATGAGGTAAAATAAGATGAAGATCTAGGAAAACTCATTTTGATGCACCACAGATTTGTAAATGAATGTTAGTGCAGTTTGACTAAGTTGGATCATAAACAGCTCAGACTCACGGTGATAGCTTCAAGGTTGTAGTTGTGGAGGATCGCTCTAATCTCCAGCTGTTCTCCACGTACAGCGGAGTAGGGCAGTCTGAGATCAACGAAGAATGTTTTAAACACAGTCACCTCTACTGGGCTGGCCACGCAGATACCTTAAGTAAAAAGAGAAAATGGCAAATAGCAAACAACGCCAGTGTAGAGATGACAATAACAGGATGGAATTTTTCCCCATCAGTTTTTGTTTCTTCAATGCAAAGTAAAACAAAGACATGCACATACATCCTCACCTTGAGTTCTTGACAGACTTACACCAGCCAACTGCCAGGTTGTGATCGAGTCTGGTAAAGGTTTAATGGTCTCAAATGATGTCGTCTTACTAAAAAAAAAAACAGTTTAATTTCATCATGTTTAACTTCAGAATGATTAATTGGTGACAGTATGTTCCTCCATATTTGAATTTACCAGTTGGGTTCTTGGTTAGGGCAAGGTCCAAGTATGATGTCAGTCCAAAGCCAGCTTTCAGGAAAATAAGATCGAGTAGATATTTGATTCCTGTCCGTGTACCTGTCATCATCCTTACCTTAGGAAATCATCATGGACATTATTCACTGGAGTTAGGAATCCTAAATACTGTTATCAATGGAATGAAACCACCCCGTGCCCTTTGTACTCATTTCTTACTGCGAGCAAGTTGCAGGTCTTCCTCCTTTCTCTCATCTTTGTGTTTTTGCATCTCCCTGCAGCAGCGCAGGAAGGCCTCAATGCACGCTGACCCATCCACAATGTACTCACTGCGTCTCTCACAGGTGTATGATAGAGGGACGTCCCTCATACCATCCAAACAGCATTCTTTTTGTAATTGTTGGTCTTTATATTCAGTTGCTGAAAAGAATGATGAGTGGAAAAAGTCAGGATAGTTTGAGTTTGAGTTTAGATTTAGAGTCAAAGAACCAATAAAACGTACAGATTTTAAGAAATAATGGAACTACTGTCATTATAAGGGGTATTTTCTCCTCTCGTTTGTACATGGTAGTAAAACTCTGTCAACATGACCACTAGGGGGTAGTAATGTTCTTCATGTGGTGTCCTAATCACCACAGTCAGTTTCAGTCAAGGTCTCAAAAAAGCTGTGTCTATCATAATAAGAACCCCCCCTCCCTAAGTGTTTTAGGGTGGAGGATGCTGTAATCACGTTGATGTAAACACAATTACCATAGCTCAGGGCTATTCAATAGGCGGCCCACGGCCTGCAACCTGCATATTTAAGGCCCACCAGCCATATACGGAGGGGTTTTTTTTTTTGCATGAGTGTGTTCGTAGGCATGTTCGCACTGTGCCGGGATTTGAACCTGGGTCTTCTACATGAAATGTACCAAACCTACCAAACACCCACCCCACCCCTGGCCCACGGTTTCTCCACAGAGAGTCATGCGGCTCTTCCCAGTTTGTAATTGAATACCCCTGACATAGCTTTTATTTTAAAGTGCCCGTGTCATGGTTTTCCGTGTTTTCTGACTTATCTATCATGTTGCAACGTTGAGTTCTTTCCTTAAACCTGACAGAAAGTGCAAAAAAAAAAAAAAAACGGCGTCTATCTGTCTCCTAGTACAGCTAGTGAGAATTTTCAAGATTTCAGACCTCCTCCGCCAGTAGGTTTCAAACCGTATTTTTTCACTCCTATGAGGTCATGGCGATCCGGACTTGCTTATATGGTAAATTCTCCGCCCACATGCACGTTCACGACACCTGGAGCGAGGAGAGCACCAGTGCTGCTGCCGCCACTGACCATAGACCGTGTAGCACAGACACAGAGTTATCCTCTCGTGTTTCTCTTTTCTTTTAACAAGTGTTTAGTTTCACTTTCGTGTCACTTTCACGCAACGGCACTGCCCCCTACTGCAGCCGAAGTGTCAGGCTGCCAAATAATGAGAAACCCAGCAGAACCGGAAGGCGGCGCATTCTTCTCTGAGTTGCTCGTTAGGAAATAATTACAGCGTGTTTTGAGTTATAATGGGTGCAACGCTAATCTAGAGGCATTAAAGATTACATCTGTTTAATATTAATTGATTTAAATATCGTGCCATGGACCCTTTAAAAATTTGCATCATAAAAACATGAGGTTTGTCATGCATGCTTCACTTTAGTGGCTGCACAGATGGGAAATCACTTGAGCAATGATTCTTACCCAGGTTGGTTCTGACTTCCATTATAGTACTTGCTCGTTTCCGTCTGCTAGAAACAGAACATTTCACATCTGAAAATACAAAACAAATAGCCCTAAATATCAACTACTCTGCATAGCATTTGAACTTGAAAATTTAAAAAATAATATTTGTTCCTCAAAATATTATTTGACCATCCCAATAAGGAGTAAAGTAAGTGATTAAAATAGCTTCATAATATATTATTACCTTTCCTTTCCGGTGTCCCGCTGATGTCAGTCTGAAACAAAAGTCCAGCATCGTAGAACACATTCATGTTGTCCTTTCCTCCACCTGCTGTACAACCGGTGTCATATTGCTCCACGACATCCCAAATCTAAACAGAATTGAAAGAAAGAAATGCCACCACTAGGAATGCAACAGCTGCAGTCAAACGTAACATTAGATGAATTGTACATTTATGCTCATGTTCCAACCAGGGATGAGCTGCACAAAGTGAAGATGAAAGTTCAGCTTGGACTCCTATTTCCAGACTGAAAACAGTAGATATTTTGGTAGGAATACTATGATTTCTAAAGATTTTCAAAAGTCACAGGAACATGGATACACAGTGGTTCAGGTACTGTCTATCAGTAATGTGTCTCTGAACAAACATTTTAATGGTCTCGTTCTATACGTAGGAATCTGTGATTAATTTACTATTGCGATTAATGAGAAGTTAACTATGGACAATATGCGGTTAATTGCGATAAATCACTTGACAGCCCGTTTTAGACCATACATTAATGTTAGGTTTTGCAGTTTAGATAAAAGTTTGTTTCATTTTTGTTTTCTAATACTACATATTGTTTTAGAAGCACAAAAAAATAAGAAATACTCCAGCAATGCAACTTTCACATAGGCAACAACAACAACAACCCTAGGACGCCAACAGTTTACCACATCAACAACATTTTAAGATTGGGACAGCCAGGTGACATATTTTTACTTATGTTTATATTAGTAGTCATTTCCAATGTATGTATTTTAAAATGTACATTTTAAAACTTGACAGTGTCATTAAATCCTAAAAATACCTTTTTCTGTGTCAGACGATTCGTGTTGTTCAACACATAGACACTTTTGTCAACAGCCACCAGTCCGACGGTGGCCTCTGGATCGCCTGTGACCTTCAGTCTGAACATTTTGCGAGGTTCATAAGATGGAGCAGGTCTTACTATTTCCAGCTTGAGCTAACAAAGAAAAGGAGAGTAGATCTGTGTTTGCTACAGTTAAGACGATGCACACACCTAACCAGTTGTTGTATACTTTATTGATTCGTGTTTTTAACTCACCGATCCCATGCAGGTGTCTTCCACATCGATCCAAACAGAGTCTGATACTAGTTCATTAGTACTTGTGCGGTAGTAGGCTACAATGCGGAATGACGGCAGCATTTCTTTGGTAATTTGAACCATCTGGGAAAAGTAGTTCTGATTATTGCTCTCGTATCTCTTATACTGTATCAGCTGACCTCTGCTCAGGATCTGAGGAAACAAATGTATTCACCATGACTCATCCATCACATTCGTAACAAAGCTCAGCAGAACAAACTTGATTAAAAATCCATATGGAATTGTAAAACAATTCTAACCAGGTATGTGATGTCCTTTTTTTGAGTTTCTGGCGTGCTGAGGATAAAATCAACTTTAATTCCCTTACCCAATGCCACTTCTTCTGAATCCACACCTTAAATAACAGAAGTTCATGATTTGTGAGACATTTAATAAGATACATAGAATGACTGTAATCATCAGTTTACGCCATATTAATGTTGATTACAATGTCTTACATATTTTGTGGGTGGAGCTTAAATGGTGGCAGAAAGTAACCATTTGTATTTGTGTCAGCAGTTCTAGCTACTTTTGTTTAGGGCTAATGATGAAAGGTCTGGATCATTTTTCCGAGTATTTATCCGACAGAAAATTTGACTGTCGAGGGGGAGGGGGGATAAGAGGGAGTTCACGACCAGATAGGCCCAGAGTTACCATATAGGCCAGTCCAGCCCAGTCCGCGGCTCAGCACGGACTTCTGTCCAGGTGCAGAAAGCACGTACTGCTAGCGTACTTCCTGGAGTGAGGGACTCACGCCGGTCATTCCAGACTAGTGATGGGATTAATGGCTCATATAGAGAGCAGTTCGCCTCAAAGAGATGTTAAAAAACTTTTTTTTGCAATATTTTAAAAGAGAAACGTCATGTGGAACTATGTTTTGAGACACTCTTTGTTGCGACACCTATGTGTGTGTCGCTAATTAGCTTCCCCGATAGCACTGATGTTTTATATAAAGAGCCAATGTTGTTGAATATTGCCTCCCAGCCTCAAATGTCACAGTTAATACAAAAAAATTTACAGTTCTTTAAAACGACTCAGTTCTCCTCATTCAAAGGGAAGAGCCGTTCAAGAGATTTGACTCGTTCATGAACATCACATCGCTATTCCAGACTCGCCTCCTTCTCCTGGACACAGGCCCTCACGCAGCACCTCGGTCCGCACGCCCGCATGCAGCGCTTCCGCTACCTTGGATCGAGTTATTGGTGGGGACACGTCACCGCGGTCCACGCTAAATCTACACCCATGACCTTCACTATTTGATGGATCTTTTTTCTTATTTTTTTAATTGACGGAAATCCGTTGCCACGACGGAGAATTTTAACCCCTGCCTTAGAGGGATGCTACTGTGTCCTATGCAGTCATGCATATTCTAAGCACGCCCTCTCATTGCTTCTGTATCAGAGGGTTTTTTGATGATGGTATTCTATTAAAGTAAAAGCCACTTTTCCTCCTATTCCTGTTGACAGCCAAATGCACAACAATACACGTTTGCTTTGTTTTGGTTATACTTTGCTTTTTTCTTGTGTTTTTCTGCCACCAGCAAACAGACTGACGTCATCTCCAAAATGGTTTGTAGAAAAGTGTTTATGATGTGATGTAATTTCAGGACAGTACTTACTCATATGAAGGTAACGCTTGCTTGAGGATGTATATGGGCTTGCTGTCATTGTGGCTGATGCTTGTTTGCGAGAATCAATCTGGGGATCACTTGTCATCACCTGTAATTAGGACAACTTAAAGTTAAAGGAAATGAAAGGAATTGTTATGCCTAGCCCTCATGGACCAAACTCCACTTCCATGTTCATGTTGTTAAAGAAAAGACAAACAATGAGGAAACAGGAGAGCAGAGCGATAAAAGCAAAGGTAAATAGTTTTGTTCAAAAGCATTGGAAGTATTAGTTAACTGCACTTTGTACGCTGAGTCCTAATGTTTTATCACATTTCTGACATGTGCGTTTTATTTATTGTTATTATTTTTATAATTTCCCCCTGTGGTACACTAAAAATATAATAGTTTAAAAAAAAGCAAAAAGACATTCTAATAATATTGGTAATAATAATAATAATAATAAAACAACAGTCTTTATAAATAGAATTTGGAGATAAAAGTTATCAAAGCAAACAAAAACAACTTACTGTAATGAGCATGTTTGGTGAGTTTGCCATAGTATTGACGGAAAACCTTGCTATTCCTGTTGCTGAAGTAGTGGCGTTAACCTTACCAGGTTCAAGAATCATATGTATGTTTTTTGCTGAACTGTCATCAGGATTTGTGACTTCAACCTGCCATCAAAACAAAAATATAGAATGAAGAAAACCTCCTCAAATAAGGGGTAAACAGAATGGTTGTTTTTAAATCAGTGGTTCTCAATTCTGTCATGCCCCCCGACGAGCATAGATGCACTTCATGCCCACCCTCCCCCTGCTCATGACTGTTGCTTCCCCTTACTCCATTTCTGGAGCGTGTGTGTTGGTGCTGCTGGCTGAGGACACACCCCCTTCCCCTGGACCGAGGACCAGGTTGTGTGAGTTGAGGTCACTGCTGCTGCAGGATATGACTCTTTCCTTGAGTTGCATACTTGTTCCCCCCCACCCTGTGTCCTGTCATTGGCTGTCAGTTTGTGGATCTCCATGTTGTTCTTTCGTGTTTGTAACTGAGTACCCCTGGTTGACTGTTCAACCCCCACCCTCCCCACCCCCGGAGCCACTGCTACTGCAGGGAGTGAATTCAAGTGGATCCACATCCGATTCACGGCATTTCCAGGTCATTTTCTGCCGACTAATGTGACAAACGTCTTCATTTCCCTTCGCTGCTCTGTAAAATGCTATGGGTTGCCAGATACTCAATGTTATCCTGCACAAAAATGTGTAAAAAATCACTGCAATACAAAAAACCCACTCGAGCATGAATATAGACAGAACATTGGAGAACCTGGTGCTGACACTTGGTACACACCTCCCCTCGCTCTGTGAGCTTGTTGACGGGTGGGGGGTGTTATTTGGTGTGTGGTGCGTGTGTGTTAAGCTCTCATGGCCGTATTGCAGTGTTCTGCAGCGGGATGTAAACATCTAAAGTTTGTGATGCGCAATAAAGACTGTGAAGTTGCCAGTTTGCAAAGAAGCATTCAGGGAGAGGTATCTGGTACGCATGCATGATATGTGGTGTGCATGTGCACTGGCAGACTGATTATGTGTGAATGACACTAATACTAATACCTCCCCCCCCCCCCCCCCCCCC
>SSNR01000033.1:403253-414646 GCA_006937965.1 Callopanchax toddi | reverse complement strand
CGTCACACAAACATCAGTGACACTTCTGATGAAGACCTGAGCAGTGGGTCGAAACATGTCAAGAAAAAGGTAAATAAGATTTACCAAATATCATATGTCTGCATAAAAGAACCTTAATTAGTAACGTAAAAAGAAGACATGATGAACTTCATAAAATATAGGGATGTCCCGATCCGATCACGTGATTTCAGACTTGATCGGGATCGTCCATTACCTCCAGATCCAGACTCTGATATATGTATATATTCTCATTACATTTTTAACACATCTATAGTTATGCGGTGGCCCAGAGTTAGACTTCTTGACTCCACACACAAACAGCAACGCGTGCAGCATGACATCAGACACTACTGGTTAAACACCAGCAAAGTAGAGCCTGGAAGGAGCTTGAAGTGGAAAGCGAATCTGTTTCTTCGCTCTTCTTTATTCCTTTTTTATGTATTATAGTCAGGGTTGCACATAACTGGTATGCCAGTCCGCAAGCGCTCCAGATATCATGTGTGCACCAGAACCTTCCTCCCGAACGTGCTTCTGCAGAGGGCACTGACCATGCATCCCGCGAGCTGATGAGCCTCACATCCAACTGCTGGGTGGGGCGAAGGAACGCTCACACTGGGGAAGCTGCAGACTCTAGACACAGAACTGTTAAAGGCCGTCAAACGACAGCAACAACCAGGTCCGCAGTCCGGAAGCCCTGAACCTCCGTCCAGGGGGAGGGGGTGTGTCAGACCGCTGATGCACGCGTGCTGCACCCCCACTTATGGCAAAGGTCTGCATATGAGCATCAGTGCCAGATTCTCCCTTGAGAACCTCGATGAAAAGATATGTGCACCCCTGATTATAGAAGTACCAGATCGTGACTTGGTATCAGTACACGATCAAAATCAAATGACTTGGACTTGAGGGCAAAAAAACCTCTGATCGGGACATCCCTATCACAAACTGATTTGATTTTATACATTTATGTTCAAGAAAATGACGTGGCAAAACCTGAGGCAGCAAACGTATAGAGGATCCCTTTGTTCAGTCTGTTTTCATTTGCCAGCGCATAAGAAGTCAGAGCAACAGCATAAGGGTTGGTGAGCCTGGGCAGACGCCGCTCCAGGAATCTAACTGCTTTACTTATACTGGATTGAAGACTCTGCATTGAAAGCAAAAACAGAGAATTAGAAACGTAACAATAAATCAGTCAAAGGAGCTGAAGATTTAACATTAAAGTCTCACTTCAGTGATACTTTTAGGAATTTATCCTCCTACTTGAAGTGAAGGCCCTTCATTTACTGCAAATCAAACTGAGTATCCACTACCTTCCCCACTGCCCCCTGGCCCTGACCTTTAAAAACTCTGAACTTTCAACTCTGCTGAATCCCCACCTCTCTCTCTAAAACCCCCTACATGCAACAACCTTGCACAAATGACTCTTTACTGCTTCTCAAAAACAAAACAAAAGGCACAACTGACAATCTGTCTCTGTACATTGCACATTATTTAATTTTCTGTTACTTTATTTTTACAAATTCAACATTGACACTGCTGCTATGCTCACTCAGGTTTTGTACATATACAACATACACTCACATTGTCCTGCAAACTATTTGCATCTGTATTTTATGTTTAGGTTGTATAGTGTAAGTATTTTAGCTTAGCTTTTACTTTTGTGATTTTTTAAGTTAAAACAGCAGTGAGGTGAGAGAGAAACTATTTCAACTCATCTGTATGTTATACAAATAGAGGGAACCGACAATAAAAATCTTTGATTTTTGAATTCTATTTCATTGAGATGACAATCTGTTGCCTTACAACTCACTTTGTCAAAAAACATTTTAATAAATAGGTCAGAATACAGAGACGAAAACCATAGAGGAAGTGTTTTCAGTTCTACGAACAGGTCATTCAATTTGATCCAAACAACGAGCTACAGGAAAAATATAGTAGCAGAGAAAATGCTTTGTGTCAACAAGTTACTCACAGTTAGAGAGTTTAGACAGATTGTTCTTGATTCCTGCATGGCAATCAGGCAGAAAGCAGTCAAAGAGGCATCTGAGTCTACGCCACCCACGTCTCCCTACACACACACACACACACACACACACACACACACACACACACACACACACACACACACACACACACACGTATTTATGATGGCAGATACTGAATATTAACCTGTTAGATTTTACTATGTGTTTATTGACCTAATTAATTTGTTATTTAAATGATTGAACTCACGATCATGTTTTTGTCCCACATTTCACCAATTTCCACAAACTCCCCATCAGGCTGTTGTGTGTGAGAGATAAGAAACTTGATGGCCCGACATATCGCATCAGAATCAAAGTTCACAAGGTTATAGGCCAAAGAAAACACCTTGGCAACGTAGGCAGTCAGCCTTATTGGGAGAGGGGAGGGGAGAGGTAATAGGAACAACTTTTAGTGAGTGAAATAATGCATTTAGTACACTTCATTTTAAATAACAATAACAAGCAAGCAAACGTGAATTCTTAGGCATCTCACCATGTGGAGCTATCTTCCCATTCAAAAATAGAAAACGATCCATCGTTTTTATGGAATTTCAGCTCTTTGTGATAACCTGGACAAATACAAACTCATAAAACTAAGACTTTCATGTAATGATGTAATGATCACCTCCAGTTCATGTGTGTGATTTTACCTTTTCTGTTTAGTTTAACTAGATTCAGAAAACATGTAATTTGTGCTTTTCAGTCTGATCTGAGATCTGTACAGCTTACCGGTTTTTATGTGTTGCAGAGCTTTGTCGCGTTTGTCCAAGCCCACTATTTCCCATTGGTTGGTTTTATCCAAATATGTGGCAGCAATGACAGGCAGGGTCATGGCAGCGATGTTCTGCTCTCCACAGCCTGTAGGCTCTTGGATTAGAGTACCCATAGACTCCCCACTAATGGCGTTATCCAGCAGTATACTCATCTGTTCTATTCCTACATGTACACAGAAAAAAAAATCATCACTTCTTGGACTGAGAACCAGCAAGGCATTCAAAGAAACCACTTGGCAGAGCAGCTGAATAATTTTTCCCAACAGAAACATGAGGTGAGAAAGATCTTCAGCTTTGTGAATACCAGGAAAGAAGGTGGGGTAGATGGATCGCCGTGAAGAGATCAAATGTACTTTACAGCCACTTTGCACATTACAAAAAAGAGAAATGAGGATAATTCATAAGGTGGGATTTCAGGAGCACACTAGTAAATAATGTACAGAGCATGATATAATCAGTTACCAGAAAATATTTTTAAATTATTCTCTGCTAATATATTAGCAGTTACCAGGTAGAAAGTACCGCAAAGTAATGATAAAGTATATTAACAAGTAACTCCAAATTGTGCTTTTTTAGTAATTGCAATAAACTGAAAGTATAATTGAACATATTTGTAGTACAGTAAAAATATAATTCTAGTATAAAGCCTATATATTTTGAATACATTAACAATTAATTCTTAATGTACTTTTAATACACTTTAAGTACACTTTAATTTGACTAATTAAATATATGTATTAGTACATATAAAGCCATATGCTTAAAATATACTAAATGTACTTGAAGTTGTTCCATTTTAGCACATAAAAGTACACTAAATATACTTAAAGTTGAGCTTTTCTACAATTTAATTACAATTAAAATAAATTAAGTACAAAATTAGTTGTTCCAAAATAGCATGCTTCAAATTAATTAATCATGAACACACTTAAATATACTGATGATTAGTGCTGCTTCAAGTACACAAAAGTATATTAAATTTTAGTATACTTAGTACATGAGTTAAGTGGAGAGCTCGATTTTAGAAAACATAAAATACAGACAGCAATGAGGAGAATATGCACAGAGATGGAGTAAATCTGTGACATGGAACAGAAGAGGATTTGAAATTCTGTATGATAATAAAAAATCACTATTGCAAAAGTACATGGATAGCATTGTCTCTGCTCAGAAACACCTAAATCTAACTGCTGAAATGTCTCCTCAGCCTTCATTGCTTACTGGAGCGGTTCATCACTCATTCAAAGAAATCAGCTGTGTTCAAGCAGGGAGAGCTAAAAAAAAAAGCAGGACTGATGAGCTGAAAACACTCTGGTGCTAGCATAACAGCTAGCCACATTGGGTTAGCCTAACCCTCGTGAGATACGTGACTTTGTGAGACTTCAGGGCACCGGACCGGAAACGTGTTATCCCGGAGACAAGCAGCAGATGGGGCTGAGTGAGTTTTCATTAACCCTGTAAAGGGTTATATTAACACATACTGGCTCAAGAAAAAGATTTAAAAATATGAAAAAGTTACATAGTGTGCCTTTAAATTCAGGCTCAAAATTCTGTTATGACACCTGCAAGCCAAAATATTTTTAGTTTAATATCTTTTTTTTTTGTTGCTATATATATTCCAAGACTATGGAAGAAAAAATGTCATTAAATATAATGAAAATACTCAAATCTGGCACATTTACAGTGTGGTTTTTATTCATGTGCACTGTTAACCACAAACCTGGGCCCAAAGTAAATGGTTCTAATTGTTAGATGGCCCAAAAATCAAATGTTCCTAATATTGACTAGCTCACTGCCACATAGTGGATCGTAAACATTCTAATTAGCATTTGTGTTACGTTTTTAAGCTATTTTGATTTGCTGAAACTAGATAAACCTTTTAATTGTCAAAGGGTATAACTAGTTTACCTGTCAGGAAGATCATGGTTCTCTGATGTGTGTCTGGAGCCCAATCTGTTGGGATAATTTCACTGTTGATGGTCTGAACTTGTTTTCCACCTGAAGAAAAAAGTCAGAAAGAAAAATAAACACTACAGGTCTGTTTGCATATTAGAGCTTGATGAACAATAAGCTTACCTACACCTTTCCTAGCAGGGTCTAGTGTTAGTTTCTTCATAGATTTAACCAGCACACCTTGAGGCTGAAAAATGTATATGTTAAATCTCTTTTTAAAAAAACATACATACATAAATGAATCAGTTCCAATGCTCGTTAACATTTTGGAGTCTGAAGTTGGAGCCAGTTCAAAAACCCTGACATACTGTAACATAACTCAGCCTTCGTTTAATGAGGAAGCCTTCCTGTTTATGAGCCACACTAAAACCATTACCTAGAATTATTTCATTCAACTTTATTAAATTCATTGTTTGACAGAAAGAAGACGGAAATAAGTTTAAATACAATTTCCCCCTTTTCACTCTTCTGGGCAGAATAAATATGATTATTTTAATTTTTGAAATGACAAATAAAATACTTCACACTGATGGATTAAATGATTAAGGTTGCACAATAAACCATTACAATGAGTGTGTGTGTCTCTCACCACCACACGCAGCATTTTCTTGATTCCATCAGAGAGGTGTGAGTCTTTAACCACTGCTTTGATCTCAATGGGAACGTCTCCATCCTTCATGGGGATGACGATAAACGGTACAGCCCGTGTTGTTTGATTTCGAACCATAACCTCCTGAACAAACCGTTTTTTCTTAAAAGCTGCGCTGCAAGTACTGGCATCCTCTTTAAGTTCCACACGGACCTTTTACAATGAATCCAGATGGAAAGAAAAAAGAACATGTTACTCAAATTATGATTCAACAAACAAAAGCATGAAAAGCCTTGATTTCTAAAAGGCAAATTGAGTACGTAAAATTAGGTAAATAACCATCAACCAAATACAAATTCAACTTTAAAAAGCTAGCCTCAGATCTTTACGTGGTTCTAAACCAGTACAGCTGTATTGGCTGGATTGTGAGACTATTTTAAATCTAAGTAGCTCTCATGTCTTTCTTTTCACTTTCCAGCAAAATAAGATGCACATTTCTAAAAGTGGATTTCTGTTTCTTTTTTGTGGATTCTTCTCTGTGTTGGGACTTCGGTCCAGATACAGTTTGCACAAAGACCGTTGGATTCATAAAATGTGAAATGTCATTATGACTCAAAGCATGGTCAATTTAATTAACAATATCCCAGTTACTTTGCATGATGACCACAGCTACATTTCCAAATGTTTAAAAAGCAGATAAAACAAGCTAACATCTATAACTTTCACCTCAATCATTTTGATAGTTAAGTGTCTTGTTCCACTTTAAATTTGGATGATTTATTTAACACTCATACTTTTATGAAAACAAAGGCATTATTTGTTGAGGTATGAAAAGCAATTAGATTAATCAAGTTTACATTGAAATGCATTAAAAATGACAGTGCATATTACATGTTACTGTCAAAACTTAAGAGTTCACAAGCAAGTTGCAGGTTTCTGAACCTACTTAAAAACTAGAGTAGCACCTTTAATAATCATGCCATCTGCTGCAGATCTTAGAAACCATTTCGATGTAGCGGTTCAGACTTACAGTGATAATACTGTCACCGTAGTTGTGGAGAATGGCCTTAATTTCCAGCTGTTCTCCACGTACAGCAGAGTAGGGCAGCCTGAGATCAATGAAGAATTGCTTAAAGACGATCACATCTACTGGATTGGCCACACAGAGGCCTTAAACAGGAAAAACATAACAAACATTAGTGAGAAACAAGCAGAGAAGACAAAGTGAAATGGTGAAAAATAACCTGTGAGTGATGCTTTTAGACAAACACTGTATCATGTACCTGAAAGAGGATTGTACTGACAAACACTTGTACAAATCAGCATTTAAATAAACATTACGAGTGACACTTAGATTTGACTTTGTTTATGGTACGGTAGCACAAAAATAAAAGGAAGAAGTTCTAATAAAAATTCACCTTGAGTTCTTGACAGACTAATTCCACTCAACTGCCAGGTTGTGATTGAGTCTGGTAGAGGTTCATATTTCTCAAATGATGTGGTTTTACTGGAAGAGAAAAGTTTTTTAGTCATTAAGAAAAAAAAAGATTCATTCTTGTCCATTATTTTACTTACCTTGTGGAGTTTGGAGGAAGATCTCTCAGTTTGATATCAACCCAAAGCCAACTTTCAGGAAAATGATACCGAGAATTTATTTCATTGGTGTCGCTGTAGCCGTCATCCTCCCCACCTTCAGAAAGAAGAGTTTCCATTAGGAGATAATTAAGAATGGATGAAATCACCCCATGCCCTTTCTATCAATATCTTACTGCGGGCAAGCTGTAGGACTTCCAGTTTCCTCTCATCTTTGTGTTTTTGCATCTCTCTGCAGCAGCGCAGGAAGGCCTCGATGCACACTGACCCATCAGTAATGTATTCACTGCGCCTCTCACAGGTGTACGATACAGGTACGTCCTTCATACCATCCAAACAGCATTCTTTTTGTAGTTTTTTGTCTTTATAGTCATTCACTGAAAAGAGAAAATTACAAAGAAGAGTGGAGAGTTAAAATAATAGTTAAGGCTTTGTAAATGTTGGTTTTTGTGAAGCGGATGAAAGCCAATAAATTCTTATGAGGTAAATAAACTACAGTATTGAGAGGATTATTGCAGCTGGAAAGCTTATTTCACAATGAACCATGTGAATGTTTTATTGAAAACTGTTGTAAATGTTTACTTTGCACTTTTGAACGAGATATTTATTTATACTAATACCTTTAAAAATGTACGCACAAAGCCAGTTTGTGTTGGAGTATTTCGCCCATTGCAATTAGTTCTTTGTGAAAAAAACACATTTGTTTCAACCATCTAAAATAAAGTTGAAATTAGCCCTGGGATAGGCCCCATCTGACAAGCCATTAGCTTTTGTAATTCCATGCAAATATCTCCCTGTTTCTCTAGACAGGGCTGGCTAAGGGGCGCTCCTATGGAGCGCTCATACGGCCACGGATACTCAGTGGCACACACATGCTGCAGCGCTTGCAGTGCCTTAACCATCAGTATACCTGTTGCTGCAGATGCAAACGCTGCAGTGTGTGTGTGCCCGCCACCCAGTGAGTGCCTCTTTGCATTGCGTTTAATGGAGGTTTCGTGACACGACAGCTGTTGTTCTAACTTGCTCCTCTGGGTCAGAAGAGGTGCGTCTACCAGCATTGCCTTCATGATTGATGTGTTTGTTTCACACTAATGGAAAGCTTCAAAGACTGCTAATAGGGGTTTATAACACCGACGACAGAATGGTCAGGTCATGTCTGCCTTGTCTGCAGGTCACTTACTGCTGGCAACTCTAGAAGAGCTGGCATCATTTAAAGGAGCTACACTCATCCCTAAAACTGGTTTTTCACACATCCGTAGTTGTTTTCTCCTGCAGACATGGATTGCATGTTAATGTAGACTACAAGCCAACAATACAAACTTTTGGTAACAATGATTTAAAAAGTAAAAAAAAAAGCTTGATTGAGAGCTTGATTTATGAGGCAGACTCTATTTTCAGTAGAGCTATTTTATGTACTTACCCAAGTTGGTTCTGACATCCATTACAGTCAGTGCTCGTTTCCGCCTGTTGGCAGTAGGACATTTCATATCTAGAAATGCAAAGCAATCCATAAAGTTACAAGCCACATCGGTTAAAACAATTTGCATTGCACTGCTAACTGAGCCATTTGACCATGTTAATACTCACATCTGCAGCTGATTATTGGGATTTTATAATTGCTAAAAACGTTTTAGAACAATTTTTCTACAGGGAGAACCTGGCCCTGGTCTCTGGTATGCACGTAGAGGGGGGTGGGGAGGAGGATGATTTTGCTTTTGGCTGTTATTTTTGTGTGTGTAGGACCAGTGCTGTGCTGGACAAAAAACTAAACTAAAATTAAACACAGATCGGATCATTTTTTGTATCGGCAGAAAGAAAAATAAAAGACAAATAACTTATTTGCTCTCTATTTATTTTGTATAACACTGTGCAACATTTTTCTGCTCAATGCTCATTAAATACAAACAACATTTAACTCAAGATGTTAATCCAATGCTTAAATACAATCAAATAAAAACAAAATAAATAGTAAATAGACTTTTATGCACCTCTCACGGTCTGACAGAGAGCAAGCACAAGATATCATGAGGATTTAGCAAACGCGTGAGAGCTGCTGGATCCGGAACCATAGAGGGTGATCCATACAGGTCATGGATCTATTGTGACCCGCTGCATCCCTACTGGGCATGTGTGAGTTGCGTGCATGGATTGGATGTACTGTAATTGTGTGTGTTGAAGCGTGCATCAAAGGAACTGTACCTTACCGGTGCTGTGCCATGAGCATTGGAGATGCTGTGAGTGTTGGTCGGAGGTCCTGTCATGTGTGTGTCTACTAGCTTCAGAGGTCATGTGAGCACTCATTCACTGAGCTGCAACAGGACGAGAAGCTCGTCAGATTAAGGGATTCCTCATCAGGACCGCGAAGCGCTGGTCTGCAAAGGCGCGTTCGGGCAGTTGGTTCTGGTACACATGAATGAAATCTGGTTCTCTTGTCTAGTCTGCGGACTAATTGTGTGCACCCCTGTATATAATGAACATAATGTAGTAACTGAGTGAACAATCAAACACATTAATTACAGCAGGAGTCTCTGGTCAGTATTGGGAGACTTTATAGTAAACTCAGGGATAGCGTGACTGGAATTTGACATAGACTGTTTACCTTGGATAAATAGACAAAAAAAATCTTTACTCTGCTAAAGTGCGTTCATTTAGCTACGGGTGCTCAGTGACACACATACACACCCTTATCACAAGCACCCTCACACCGGGACAAACTCAAAAGCACAGCGTGCTTACCAAACATCAGCGTCAGGTACTCCCCTGACTACCTCAATGAAATAGTAATGTGTACACCTGTAAAGAATGTTAATGATTGTGGCTGCCATGGCCAGAAATGCAAGGGACTTTTTTTTTTTGTCCCAGTCCAGCCCTGCTGGATGGTGACCAAAGCTGGCCCCCCTCGATCCTAGTCCATTGGGGACCAAGTGGAAGAGCGCCCCAGAGTCCATGACATCCAACATCCCAAGTCAACATCCAGCAGGTCACCAGGGCACCTGGTCCTCTTCCCAGTGAGCACCCCCACCCTAGCACCAAGCAACAACCCTAGGGCCCCTGCAGACCACCTCAGATCATCAACTACACCAGACCCACTAAGGGCAAAAGGCAGGAGCAGTGAGGGTGGCACTTCCACCACTGCCACCTTCCCATTCTTGAGATTAAGAACTCACTTTGAGTTTTACATCAAATAACTTTTTTAATCTGAATGAGGAAAAACAATTTTTTACTTGTTTGATCATTTGGAAAATATAATAACACATTTTGGATGTCAGGGATTGAAAATGGCAGATTTGGCACTTCTTTTTTTCTCAATTATTTTTATTAGGTTTTGTTCCTTTTTTCCCCTCACAAACAAACTACTATAGAAACATTGGTAATAAAAATATATATATTAAAAAACGTATTTAAAAATCCAATACAAAAACAAAAGAAAAAGACACCCACCCCTTCTAAAAACCTGAACAACCCAATGCTCACTCATTTAGCATAGAATAGAATTTACAAATCACAGTCTTTTAAAAAATAAAAGAAGGCCAAGCACATGTCCTTAAAGTCCTCCAGTCTTCCCTTATATA
This sequence comes from Callopanchax toddi, assembly GCA_006937965.1. Classification (NCBI taxonomy): domain Eukaryota; kingdom Metazoa; phylum Chordata; class Actinopteri; order Cyprinodontiformes; family Nothobranchiidae; genus Callopanchax; species Callopanchax toddi. The sequence continues at coordinate 404,145 of SSNR01000033.1, read as the reverse complement.
CTGTATGTTCATTTATCCAAAGTCAGATTACTGGACATTGACTTGATCAGCTGATTTATTATTGGTCGTTATGTGTCCTTCCACTTCAAAGTAATAATATGCTTGGCCTGTAATAAACAGAAGCTAACAATCTTACTCTTTTTTGCAGTCCCATTGAAACCATCAGGAAAGATATGCAGCAAACAGGGTTTATATTTCAGTGGGTAAATCACATTCAATTCAAAGGAGAGATGAAATAAATAACTCCCTTCCAAAATATCTGAGGTACTGAGCATTGCCTCATAGGCCTACAATGAAGGAGAGTTCCCTTCTCTACCCCACATTTAAAGCTGCATTGTGGATTATTTCATCAAGAGAGCAGTTTTTTAATCCAACGTCCATTGGCTCCTCCCCAAAACACCTCGACACGTGCGTGCACACGGTGCATTTCTTCGGGATGTAAGCTGGGCATAAACTGTGCAGCTCAAACTGTAGGGTTTAATCGCTCAGAATTCACAAATCACGTTCCCACACTACAAGGGTCTGAAGAGCCCTCTCTGTCCCTGCTGCTTCTGATCCTTAGCTCTGTAGCAGAGAGCTGCTGCAGTGCTCTGTAGCTGAAAAGAGAAATGACTCGGCCCTGAATTAACTTCTTGACAAAATAAACGTGTATCCTTGGCAAGCCTTGCCATTCTGTGAGGTGAAAGGTTTAAAAATAAAAATAAATCCATCATTAGCCGGGGAATGGATAAGTTTTTAGTAGAAATGAACGCTGTCCCTTCCATGAACGGCTGAGACGGTAAACAGAGAAACACATGGAGCGTCCTGTATGACAGTGTTTTTCAACCTTTTTTGAGCCAAGGTACACTTTGTCGTTGAAAAATATCACAAGGCACGGGGGGGGGGGGGGGGG
>SSNR01000033.1:365494-402491 GCA_006937965.1 Callopanchax toddi | reverse complement strand
TTTATTTATTTAGCTGAATGCTCGAAGGATCAAAGTAAAATGGTGTTGGTCCAGTCCAGTGTCAGTGGACCCGCTGATCTCCTGGTTTAATGGCGCAATCAGATCAAAGTATAAATTTAAAAACGTCTGGACCGTCGGTTCACCAGAGACCCAGATCTGCTGATGCAGAGCGTGGCCGGTGCTCTGCCCAAACTCTGCCAAGTTTTTGCCGTGGGTCCACGACTCGCTTGGCGGCGACCCCTCCCAGCCGAACATGTCCGAACCACAGACTAGATGTGGTCCAGTTCGGGGGAGGAGGGGTTCCAGATGCCGAGCGTGTTGCGGGCCGCGGGAGCTTCTCAGGGGCAGACGCGTGTCTCCCCCTGGCACCGGCTCGCTGCCGGGTGCTGTCGCTGGACCCGGTCCAGGTCCTGGATCTGCTGCGCGTCTGACTCCAAACAGAACCTGAGTCTGCCATTTGGTGATGACTGGCACAGACGCGCGACAATGGAATATTATTTGTAGATAATAATTTAGTTAAAAAAACAATTTTTTTTAGACCAATAGGTGAAATTGAATAATTTCCCGCGGCACACCTGAAGATCTCCCACGGCACACTAGTGTGCCGCGGAACAGTGGTTGAAAAACACTGCCATAGATCATAGTTTAGACCTGAAATATCATTTAAAATGTTTAGAAAACTTTGATATGCTCCAGATAGCTGCTTTAACACAAATTTCCGGAATATTTGGGTTGAAATGGTGAAGTTTAACAGGGGTGATGTAAGTTCTAAATAACCACTTGTACTGTAGTAGTCTAAATCTGGTGGTAATAGTTTGTGTTTGTGCCAGCATACATGAATCGTTCCATTCCTCCTCAGAGATTTTTGTACACAGATCTATTTCCCAAACTTGTAAATAAGAGGGACTACTTTCTTTTGAAGCTTTAAGTAGAATCAAATGTTATAAAATTTGTAAAGCAGGCCCCTACTCCGATGATGATGAATGGCTATGTTCTCTAGAGAGTGTTGGTTCCACAGTAGATTTTAGTAGGGTTGTATTAAAACAAAAATTTTGACACTTCTTACTAAAAAAATCAAGAATGAAGGATCTAATTACCAGTTCTGTAGGGTGTTTCAGTGTGGCTGGTCTTGAATATGAGTCCCGCATCGTAGAACACATGTATGCTGTCCTTCCCTCCGCCTGCAGTGCAGCCTGTGTCATATTTCTCCACCACTTCCCAAATCTAAGCACAGAGGAACAGATTTAAATATAGAAATGTAGCTACACAGAAAAGCGTATAAGTCTCCAATTAAGTTTGTTCAGGAGATCTTTCATAGAAAAAAATAACATCATAGTACCATGCCTGGAGGGTTACCTGGGATTCACCCTGGAGCCAGGCCTGGGTTTGGAGTCCATGTGTGAGTGTCTGGGGCTGGGCTAGATATAAACAGGTTCACGTTGACACAGAGTTAGCTCTAGAACCTACGTCCTTGAGAGGGGTTGGGCTCTCTTCTTTGCTGGAGTTGCTCTGGGTGAGAGGCAGTAGTGCTTGTTTGCAACTGGAGTCTCTGTCTCTACATTTGGGTTTCCCCTGGTGGATTAAAGAACAACTTCTCTGCTCTGATCAGAGAACAGTTCTGACTGTTGTTATTGCTTATGTGCCAAATAGCAGCTCAGAGTGCTCACCCTTTTTGGAATGAGTTATGGATAGCGACCCTACTGGGGATTCCATAGTCCAGGTCTTGGATGCTGCTGGGGGACTCCAATGTCCATGTGGGTAATGACATTGTGACCTGAAGTGACGTGATTTGCAGGAATCAGTCTGGTGTTTGATTACTGAGCTTCTGTGTGAGCCACAGTTTGGCCACAACAAACACCATGTTCAAACACAAGATTGTCCATTTGTATATTTGGTATGGGGACATCCAAGGACATAAGGTTGATGACTTTGTAGTCATGTTACCTAACCTGCACCTGTATATTTTGAACACTTGGGTGAAGGCAGCAACTTGCTCAATTTTTTTTACATTGAGAACAGAGAGATGCTGATTGCTTGGTCATTAAGGGCAGTGCCTGTAGAATGGCAATCTGGGGTGGTGGTCACCATTTTAAAGAAAGGGGATTAGAAGGTGTGTCTCAACTGTAAAGGGGTTACACTCCTCAGACTCCAAGGAAAAGTCTACCCCAAGGTATTGGAGAAAAGGGACCAGTTGATACCTGAATCTCAAATGAGGAGAGGCAATGTGGGTTTTGTCCTAGCCATGGAACCTTGGACTACTGTAGTTCTTTACTCTAACTAGGGTACTGGAATGGTCACGGGAGTTTACAAACCAGTTCAGAGGTGTTTTGTGGCTTTGGAAAAGGTTAATTACAGTGTTCCGAGAAGGGCACTTAGAGATGATAGGCTAAATGACACTTTGTTACGATCCATTCAGTAATTGTATAAATGAGCATACGTCTGGTAAGTGTGGCTGACAGTAAGAACTGTGCTGAGAGTTGGACTCCGCCAAGCCCGCCCTTTGTACCCAGTTCTGATCATGACTTTTAAAGATGTGTTGCCTGTTGTGGACAGTCTCCAGTTTGGTGGCAGGAGAATATTGTCTCTGCTTTTTGCAAAGGATGTAGCCATCTTAGCTTAATCAAGTCATGACCTTCATCTCTTGCTGAGGATTTTGCAGCTGAGTGTGAAGCATTTGGGATGAGAATTTGTAACTCTAAATCAGAGGCAATTATTCCTAATCACAAAAGGGTGGATTGCCAACTTGGGTAAGACCTGAGGGGCGTGATTGGGAAGAATGCCCTCCCAATCTGAACTTGAGTGGTGTTTTGTTATTGGACTTCAGTGCAAGTCATAGTTTGACTATAACAAACACCATGTTCAAACATAAGGTATACTTCAGGGAAAGTCAATTACAAATCTTAAAGGTCCACATAAACATCCATGACCTAGTCTGCGGTCCATTGCACGAAGGACAGTAGCAGCCATATCAACACACAATTACAATATGAATTTGGAACCTGCACCCCTGGATTTACTGTGCAGTCTAGACAGAACCAGAACTTGGTCCGTATGGTTTATTTGGTACCTGGGCAGCTTAGGTTGCAGGTTGATAATTGACTTTGTAGTTGTATCATGTGACCTGCGACCTTATGCTTTGAATACTCAGGTGAAGAGAGGAGTGGAGCTGTCAACTGATCACACCTGGTGGTGAGTTGGATCAGATGGCAGGGACAGATGCGGTGCTACCCAAACATAGAATGAAGGTCTTCTGGGAACTCATGGCAGAAGAACTTGTCAAGATGGTCTTCAACTCCCCCCTCTGGCAGAGCTTTGACCGCATCCCAAAAGCAGTGGGAGTCATTGAGTCCAAATGGGCCTTTTGTTGAGATGGCTGTTACGAGCTGTGGTCACAAGGTGGCTGGTGCCAGTCATGGTTGTAACTCCCATACTTGCTGATGGACACCAGAGGTTAGGGGAGCTGTCAGGCTGAAGGATAAAGCCTACAGGGCACAGGTAAACTGTGGGACTCGAGAAGCAGCAGACAGGTCCCGGAGAGCAAAGTGCGGTCCAGCAGTGGCAGTTACATCCCTGCTATTATTTTCAAGGTATTTTGTATGTACAAATACAAGTTTCCTGGTTGTGCTCAGCCTTAAAGACAGAGTGAAGAGCTTAGACTTGGATGGACACAGAGTAGAGCTGCTCCTTCAAGTTGAGAGAAGCCAGCTGAAGTGGTTCAGGCATTTGATCAGAATGCCTCCTGGTCGGATCCCTGGGGAGGTGTTGTGGGCATGTCCTGCCAGCAGGGGGCCCCCAGGCCAACCCAGAGTATTCTGGTCACAATTATTTGTCTTTAGCCTGGCTTGGAAATTCTTTGGGGTCCCACTAAATGAGGGTGACTATCCATGGCCTAGGGGAAGAGATGTCACCCTCCATGTATTCTTAGGCAAGATACACTAACTCCAACCGCCTCCTGGATGCCACCAAAAAAAGCTGCCCTCTGCTCCACAGGGATGGAAAAGATGCAAAGAACAAATTCCACTACTGGAAGCCACTGTGATATCCTTTGGGTCGAACACATTTTTAAATCATTTAATAAATAATAAAAAATACAGATGTTGTACTCCCCTAAGTAGACTTTATAATACCGTATTGACCCGAATATAAGATGAGTTTTTTCATTGAAAATAATTTGTAAAAATATGGGGTCATCTTATAATCGGGGTCTAGTTTTTTGGGGTCATTACACGACTGCACCAGCAGGGGGTGCAGGCTTTTTGTAAAGGTGGCAGTGACAGGATGCTCATCTTAGACCGCGACCAGCCCCGGTCCAGACCAGCACAAAGTTACAGGCCCACTGGGGATTAAAATGCCTGATGATCAGTCCAGGCTGGTCCACTTCCAGACCCTGGGCAGGTGATTTCAGTGTGAGCGGCTCAGCGTGGACTTCTGTCCAGGTGAGGGCTCGGTCAGTCGATCCACACACGCCTCCTTCCCCTGAGCTCGTCACAGAACCTCGGTTTGCTGGACTGGCTCTGTATTGGTGGGTAAGCCGCTCTATTTCTGTACTCTTAGATCAAGTTATTGGTGGGGACACGTCACCTCCGTCCACGCTAAATCTACACTCATTACCTTCACTATTCCCACATATCTTCATTTGTGCCACATATCTTCATTTGTGCCACACACACACACACACACACACACACACACACACACACACACACACACACACAAACAAAGGGAGAGAGAGAGAGGGAGGGAGACTCTGAGCCCAAGAGAGAGCATGAGAAGAAAGAGAGCGAAAAAGATTTAAAGCGGCTCTCTGGATTATTTTTCTGTGTCAAAGTTTTCTAAATGTTTTAAATGATATTTCAGGTCTAAACTATGATCTATGGGTTGAGTTCCACAACATCTGTCATTCTGATGAAGACCCTCCTTCCTCCTAGAGACCCCTTTGCATTATTTCTTGCCGCCGACATTTTTCAGCCAATGAAATTCAAATATCTGCATTCTCTCAACATGCACGCGCATTGACCAAACCTGAACCAGTAGAGGGCGCTGTCGTACAGGACGCTCCGTGTGTTTCTCTGTTTGCGTCTCGTTCACTGAAGACTCACAGCTCATTTATACTAAAAACCTACCCATTTCCCAGCTAAAGATGGATTTATTTTTATTTTTAAACCTTTCACCTCACAGAATGGCAAGGCTTGACAGGGTTACGCGTTTATTTTGGTCAGAAAGTTCATCCAGGGCCGAGTCAAGTTCAGCTTCAGAGTCCAGCAGCAGCTCTCTGCTAACAGAGCTAATATCAGAAGCAGCAGGGACAGAGAGGGCTCTTCAGACCCTCGTAGTGTTGGAATAAGATTGTGAACTGTCAGTGATTAAACCCTACACATTGAGCTGTACACTTTATGCCCGAAGTATATGCGCCGTGTGCACGCGCGCACACGCGACCGGACGCGCGTGTCGAGATGTTTTGAGGAGGAGCCTTTGGACATTAGATTCAAAAACTGCTCTCTTGATGAAATCCTCCAGAGTGCGGCTTCAACTGAACATTTTTCTCTTTTTTCCCAATTGACTGAAACCTGTTGCCACGACGGAGAACTTTAACCCCTGATTAATAGGCAAATATTAAAGCAATCTGTAATTACAGTATTATCTAAAGGACTTTCTCAAAATTTCAGTAAAAATAGTTTCTTTAAAAAGTGAATTTATTCTTTTTTCTGAAGATTAGTCTTGAAAAGAGGGAGTCATCTTATAATCAGGGCCGTCCTATATTCGGGTCAATACGGTAATTAAATATAAATACTTATAACTGTTCAAGGACGTACCTTTTTCTGTGTCAGGCGATTCTTGTTGTTTAACACATACACGCTCTTGTCAACAGCCACCAGTCCGACTTTTGCTCCTGGATCTCCTGTGATCCTCATTTGGAACATTTTGCGAGGTTCATAGGATCGAGCATTTCCTACAATTTCCAGCTTTAGCTAAATGAACAAATCAGTAGAGGTTTGTTTGTTAAAGCTTTGCCAAAAGTAAGCATGTTTCACACTTTCTCAGTTTGCATGGCCATGTGTGGTTTATCAGTTCTGTCACTCACCGTTCCCATGCAGGTGTCTTTCACATCAATCCAAACAGAATCTGATACCAGTTCATTAGAAGTCGTGTGGTAGTAGGCGACAATGCGGAATGAGGGCATCATCTCTTTTTTAATCTGAACCATCAATGAAAGTTGTTTCGACCCCTTGTTCTTGTATCTATTGTATTGCACCAACTGACCTCGGCTCAAAATCTAGGAAAAGTTAAACATTTCTCAGCACATATCCATTTGACTTTGTGGATTAACAAAGCTCAGTAATGCATGTACGCTAATAAGCATTTAGACAATAGAAACTCTAACCAGGTAGGTGATGTCATTTTCTTGACTTTCAGATGTGTTGAGATAGAGGTTGACTTTAATGTTTTCTCCTAATCCGACTTCAGCCTTATCAATGCCTTAAATAACATGGTTTGTACAACACAATTATAGGATTAGGAGATAATGACAGCAATATAAAGCACTGTTACCATTGAAATTAAAATGTTTATTTCATAATGATTGTTTCAGGATGATACTTACTTAAGTGAAGGGAAGCGCTGCTTGAAGATGTTGATGGATAAACTAGCATTGAGGCGGAAGCCTGTCTGTGAGGGTGGAGTAGGAAATGATTTGTTCTAGCCTGTAAATGAAAAATAATTTAAAGTCAAATATACACACACACACACACACACACCCTGGGGGTGATTTCACTTCCATGAAGAGTCTTCTGAACACTTTGTCTCACCCTTCACCGAGGACCAAATTATTACCATGGGAGACTCTACGAGACAACAGCTCCTAGGATCATTAGGGCACTCAAATTTACTGAATGAAGTAAATCAAGAAAATCATTCTGCAAGATAATTCTTTTGGGATTCATTTGTTATTTTATGGATATTTTAGCTCCGTCCACTTGAGAGGTCATAAAGTGTGTGTTTTGTTTTGTTTTGTCTAAAAACAAGTTATCACTAATGGGAAGTGTGATATTTTTGAAAATATTATTTATAGATGCAACTGTGTTCATCAACACTCATTTAATAAGCATTTTTCCTGACATGCCTACCCTCTTTTGTAAAGGCAACAGTCCAGCAGATGCATAGATGTCTAACTGTTAGAAGGTCAAAGAGGGCGTGGAACTGGATCTGAGTGCACACTGGGCATATGTGGCATTTGTGTGCATACTGGCAGACTCGGCATATCGCTACATTTACCAGTTTGTAAAAGACATGAGAGCTTCACACAACACGTAATTTCAAAATAAATGGATTATGATGATCTTTATGGAAGTCACTCATTCTTGAGGTCACAACTCTGATCAGACTTGAACATTATATTGGAGGGAGCCCTCAGTCTTTTGTGGACAAATGGAAGCACTGGGAGTGAACTGTAAATTGGACTCTAATGGAAAATCACTGTGGACATAAAGAATTTCTAGATGTTAGTGGATTTTGTGGAAGGTGTTTTAGTGCTGTGTAATATCATTGCATTGGATGTGGGCCAGTCTGTGTTTGTTTGTTAAACTATAATAAAAATTTTAAAAATTCTTTAGATATTTCAAACAATACATAGTATAAAAACATTTCGAAATACAAATACAGTGGTGTGAAAAACTATTTGCCCCCTTCCTGATTTCTTATTCTTTTGCATGTTTGTCACACAAAATGTTCTGATCATCAAACACATTTAACTATTAGTCAAAGATAACACAAGTAAACACAAAACGCAGTTTTTAAATGACGGTTTTTATTATTTAGGGAGAAAAAAAATCCAAACCTACATGGCCCTGTGTGAAAAAGTGATTGCCCCCTGAACCTAATAACTGGTTGGGCCACCCTTAGCAGCAATAACTGCAATCAAGCGTTTGCGATAACTTGCAACGAGTCTTTTCCAGCGCTCTGGAGGAATTTTGGCCCACTCGTCTTTGCAGAATTGTTGTAATTCAGCTTTATTTGAGGGTTTTCTAGCATGAAGCGCCTTTTTAAGGTCATGCCACAACATCTCAATAGGATTCAGGTCAGGACTTTGACTAGGCCACTCCAAAGTCTTCATTTTGTTTTTCTTCAGCCATTCAGAGGTGGATTTGCTGGTGTGTTTTGGGTCATTGTCCTGCTGCAGCACCCAAGATGGCTTCAGCTTGAGTTGACGAACAGATGGCCTTCAGGACATTCTCCTTCAGGATTTTTTGGTAGACAGTAGAATTCATGGTTCCATCTATCACAGCAAGCCTTCCAGGTCCTGAAGCAGCAAAACCTCCCCAGACCATCACACTACCACCACCATATTTTACTGTTGGTATGATGTTCTTTTTCTGAAATGCTGTTCCTTTTACGCCAGATGTAACGGGACACACACCTTCCAAAAAGTTCAACTTTTGTCTCGTCGGTCCACAAGGTATTTTGCCAAAAGTCTTGGCAATCATTGAGATGTTTATTTAGCAAAATTGAGACGAGCCTTAATGTTCTTTTTGCTTAAAAGTGGTTTGCGTCTTGGAAATCTGCCATGCAGGCCGTTTTTGCCCAGTCTCTTTCTTATGGTGGAGTCGTGAACTCTGACCTTAATTGAGGCAAGTGAGACCTGCAGTTCTTTAGATGTTGTCCTGGGGTCTTTTGTGGCCTCTCAGATGAGTTGTCTCTGCGCTCTTGGGGTAATTTTGGTCTGCCGGCCACTCCTGGGAAGGTTCACCACTGTTCCATGTTTTTGCCATTTGTGGATAATGACTCTCACTGTGGTTCGCTGGAGTCCCAAAGCTTTAGAAATGGCTTTATAAGCTTTACCAGACTGATAGATCTCAATGACTTTTGTTCTCATTGTTCCTGAAGTTCTTTGGATCTTGGCATGATGTCTAGCTTTTGAGGTGCTTTTGGTCTACTTCTCTGTGTCAGGTAGCGCCTATTTAAGTGATTTCTTGATTGAAACAGGTGTGGCAGTAATCAGGCCTGGGGGTGGCTACAGAAACTGAACTCAGGTGTGATAAACCACAGTTAAGTTATTTTTTAACAAGGGGGGCAATCACTTTTTCACACAGGGCCATGTAGGTTTGTATTTTTTTTCTCCCTAAATAATAAAAACCGTCATTTAAAAACTGCATTTTGTGTTTACTTGTGTTATCTTTGACTAATAGTTAAATGTGTTTGATGATCAGAAACATTTTGTGTGACAAACATGCAAAAGAATAAGAAATTAGGAAGGGGGCAAATAGTTTTTCACACCACTGTATATACCTGTGAAAGTTTTGTTTTTGTCAAACATAGAAGCACAATAATGAATGGGATTTTCAAAAAGCATAAAACAAGTAAGGCTATAAACGAACAATTAACACCTGCTGATAAAAATATTGTAAAAAATTTGACCCCCCAAAAAAAGACATTTTTAAAACTTACTGTAATGAAAAGGTTTGGGCTTGATGAGGCTGTCCCAGTATTGATAGTTAACCTTGCCATGCCATTGGCTGCAGTTTTGCCTGGTACATCTCCAGGTTCAATAAGTACTTGTATGTTATCAGCAGGACTGTTATCAGGATTCAAGACCTCAACCTGCCATCAAAGAAAAAAAAAAAGACAAAATGAAATAATTTCCAAAAATAAAAGTGACAATATAGATCTTTTTTTATTTATTTTAAATTTCCTACCTACCATTACATCGAATGACATTCCTTGTTTGAAATATTTTGAAGTTTTTTTGAAGTGGATGGTGTAAGGAGATTGGACAATCTTGATGTCTCGCAGCTCAGCATTCACCATTTCACTACCTGTTTGTGACGTTTGAACATAAAAATTAAATGCTGTCCCCAATTTAACAACGAAAACATGGTGATATAGAAAAATCACCTAAGTGCAACTAAATAGCTAAATAAATAAATAAATATTAGATTATTAATCTAACTAAATAATCATCTAACAAACGTGAGACTGGTATTCATTTTAAACCAACTGAATTATGATTTACACATAATAATAATAATAGAAAGTAGGCAACACTTTTTGTCAATGAATACACATCAAATTGGTAGAAGAACCATTATGTTGGTAAAAAAATAAAATAAAAAAGCAATGTTCCAAGTCTTTTTAAGGGTTAACAAAAATGTAGTCATTATGGAAGTTTATTGAAGGAACAGATATATCTCTTTTAGGCCTCACTGCTTTCAGTCTAAGGCACACCTGTGCAAATACCATGATGGCTAATCAGCACAGTGAGGTGGGTGGATTATCTCGGCAATGGAAGAGTTGCTATTATAATTTTGTTGAGTGTATTTTGTTTTATCAATTTAATGTTTCTTATTTTCTTTAAAGCACTTTGTGATTTTTATCTTGAAAGGCAGTATATGTCTCATTTATTGTCTGTCTTACTTAATCATGGCATCTACCCTGAAGAGAAGTCACTGTGGTGAAAACAAGCAACAAAACAAAAGACTTACCGGATTGCGTCAGGACACTGACTGCTACATATATGGATTTCCCTTGCTGTTCAGTGATGTTTGAGAAAGTCTTTGTGATGTGTTCCTTCATCAGTGTTACTTCTCCATGACCTTTGTGGATCTGATGAAATATAATGAAACAGCTGGGTAGTTAGAGTATTGCTGAGCAAAAGTTAACTTTATGAACCCTTTCTATAGGATTAGAAAATATTAACATTCTGCGTTCAACAAGCTAGGTATAGCTAGCTAACACGGTCTCAGAGCTCTCACCCCTCCCATCGGCTATAATCTCTAGGCCGCGCCTCCCCCGGACATGGGACCACGCATTAACAAGGTAGTGTAAAACACCAGTCGTTGAAACGCTACGCCAATGCTCACCCTGGTTTTTCCCTCTTTCTACATCCAAACATTTTTGGTTTTCTGCTAGCTGAAAAGGTGGTTTTCTTTTTAGGACTCTGGTATTTTTTCCTAAAATTGAAGCGGTAGCTCCCGGTTGTTTCTCTACTTCTCTCGCTTCCAAGATGTTCTACTACAAAATGCACCATCACGCAAACAGTGCGGAAGTGTGGCGCTTTGGAGAACCAGACAACCGGATTGTCCAATAGTTGCTTTCCAAAATGTATGATTGGCTGAGATTTTTTAGCCAACTGCAAGAGAACCACCTTATTAATTTATTTCATTTTTTTAAATTGCCAATATATTCATAGCTATATTATGTTAGAACATTTTTGCGAGGCATGAAAAAAGTTTTAAGCTAATTTGTTTTGCAGATTATAGCACCTTTAAGGCTGCAGCTATCAAATATTTTAGTATTTCTATAATTATTTGAATAATGTGATAAATCGTTTAAGCCCTAAATAGTCTAGTGATGTGAAACTCTTCATACTGTAGCTTGTAAGATAAAAATTAAATATAACTCAGTTGGATTGACCAATCAACTCCGAAACATGCATTATGGGTAAGAAAATGTGCTCACCAGGACTCTCTGAAGAGAGCTTGGAAAGTTCTTTTTGGTTTCCCCCTCTATCAGCCCAAACACCACATAAGCTGTTCCATCCACCTCTTCACCAAACATATACCTGGAACCACATGAGAATAGTCAACATGTCACCAAGAAAAACAGAGCAATCAACGTTCTGTGTTCACATACGTAGCTCTGATTGTGAAGGTGAGGCTGTTGCTGTCCACATAGAAGAATGGGGTCTCAGGTGGAGGTGATATTTTGACCTCAAAACTGGGCAGCACTGAGAAACAAGACAGCTTTTAAGGTTTGTCTGTTGAAGTAAACATTAAGTGTTTTATTAGGAAAACTTACCATATTCTTTCACCTCAAACTCTGCAGTAAAGCTCTCTTGCATATTGCTGTGGAATTTTGCCACCACTTTCCACTGTCCAAAACTGCACAACAACAACCAATTTATTTTCAGGTTCCATTGATGAATGTAAAAAAAAAGATTAAATTATTCATGTGTCAGAGCACTTACTGTGTTTGGAAATGTCTTACCTGACAATGTCAGGAAGCTTGTAAATTTCTGAGATGATTCCTGATTCTACTGTGACGTGTTTAGACTGTACTATGATGTCACCAGGGGTCTACAAATACAACAGAATTTAATAATAATTTTTTATGCAATGGAATTCTGCATCTTTTTTTCCTTCTTCAATGGTTCTCAGTAGTTCAAGTCAGGGGGTGGCTACGGGTGGGCCTGGGCCCACTGTGTACCTGGGCCCACCCAATCAAATGGCTTCCTCAACAAAATTATACATATTTGTTTTATTTTTGAGGGATTTCATTTAAGTCATCATGAAATGAAATAGAACAGAGTAAATTTGACATCAACAGCATGAATGTGTTGTGGTGATTTCATAACTATTACATCATTTGTAAGTCTTGCTCTCATTGGCTATTTTGAATAATTTCGGAACTCTCCAGACGAGCTACGGTAACAGCGCAACTGTGCGTATGCTGCTGTAACTTGTAGTGTCAACCAAAGCATTTAAGAAAAGGCAAAACAAATCTTCATTTCAAAATGTTTCAAAAAACAAAAAATGGAGGACCTGTCCTGTGTTACAGGTTTAATGTGCTTTGGAATTTAGATGTTTTGTTCAAAGATCTTTCTGTCGGTTTCTGACAGTGGTTCCTCTCTCTTTTGCAGTTCACATTTTGCAGCCTTGTACTTTCGCGGAATGTTTTGTGCAACTTTGCATGCTTTAAACTTTTTTTACAGCGCAGTGTTCATGCGTCCTGACGATCTCCTCCATGGAGCGGAGCGCAGTGCGTCCTGACTCCCTTTTGCGCGCTGACCAAGAGTCTGGATGAGTAGCGCCCTTATGCTCCCTTCCCTTTACGAGCTTCTTTTCTGCAGCAAGGTGGGAATGAAAATCTACACTTTCACAAGTAGAAAAGATGTTTTTAACTGATTGACAGACTGCAGAATCAGAACCATGGAGCAGCATGATGTCTCCAAACGGTGCGCTCTCCGCTCCTCTCTCTCTCTCTCTCTCTCTCTCTCTCTCTGTGTGTGTGTGTGTGTGTGTCCGACCTGAAATAATTAACGTATTGGTATAAAGGTATATGCCTGACATTAATCAGAGAGATTAATCGGGCTGAAATTGAGACCTCTAGTGATAAACACAGAGCAGCTCTCAGCAACAGCTGTTTTTTTTTTTTACCGCAACGAGGTGTCCGTCAGACGCGATCAGAAACATCAATTAAATTATTTATTCTTCCGTTCTGATGGTCAGGTTGTGTTTAAACGAGATCAGTGTGAAAATGTTCATGCCTGTCTGAGAGAAGTGTGTAGTGAGGAGTTTTGCAGGCTTAAAACTTCTGGAATTATTGTAAAAATATAAAACTGATTCTTGGCGGATTTCACCGCATCTGCGGGTTATTTTTAGAACGTAACTCCAGAATAAACTAGGAATCACTGTATAGACATATTTGCTTAAAAAAAGTGACATTTACAGATACACTTATTTTCAATTACATTTTTGGGCCCACCCATTTTTTATTAGGCCCGGCCAAAAATCTATTTCTGGCTACGCTACTGGTTCAAGTTATAATTCTCTGTTTCCATTTCATTTCACTAAACCATGCAATATGTGTGCCATATGTTGCATGGAACTTTTAAGACTCAGGTTCTGAGATGATATTTCAAAGTTTGAAATAAATATATTTATATATGTTTTGGTCATGTTAAAGTGACATTTCATCAGTTATTTATCTACAATAAGGAAACACACCCACTGGTAACATCTCTCAAAACAAGCAAAGAATAAAACAATAGAAACAGGGAGAAGTCTTCAGACCAGTAGCGATGAGATTTGTGGCTCTTTGAAGGGAGCTGTTTATTGGGGAGCTGTTCACTTCAAGGCGCCATTCAAAAAACTGTCTCTTTATTGTGCTTTTTTTTTTTTTTTGCAATATTTTGAAAGCGAAATGTCATGTGGAACAATTTTTGGGGACAATCTTTGTTGCGACACCTACGTGTGCATTGCTAATTAGCTTCCCTGATAGAACTGATGGGTTCATGTTGCTATGCTCACTAATGTTGTTTGAAGAGCCAGTGTCGTTGAATATTACCTCCCAGCCCCAAATGTCACAGTTAATACAATAAAATGAACGGTTCTTTACAAGGACTCCATTCTCCTTGTTCAAAGTCAAGAGCCGTTCAATAGATTTGACTCGTTCATGAACATCACATCGCTACCAACCAGAGCAATACTTAACAGTTAGTCAGGTCAGCAGACAAACTGCTGCTGAATGGTGACGATTTAGTGACTGAGTTTTGTGTAATTAAATCAACTCTTGTTCAAAATGTCAATTAGAATACTATTACCTGTTTGTAAACCTCTACAATTTAGCATGAAACTATTTATTTAGGGCCAGTTCACACGGGAGGATTTTCAAATTGTAAGCTGATTTAAAATAATGAGAGAACACATATGGCAATAAAAATTTTTTTTAAATCACAGATGTTGAATGTTCTGGTCCTACAGTGTTTGGTGTGAAAAGACAGCACATCACATATGAACCACTTACACACAACAATTTCCAGGGCAGACGTGAAATCCTGCAGAGCTTCTCGAGCTCAAACGTGACTTTGGAGTAAACAATCATGACCAACATTACACTTGTGACAGTTTTGCTGCCAGCTATGTAATAAAGAATACTAACAGCTGTTTTGATGTGGGATTCCCCTCACTCTATGCAGCTCGTGTCTGTGAACTCGCTCTCTGATTGGCTACATGTCACATTTGTAAGGATCAGAAGGCCATGCAAAAGTCAAAGGTCAACTGAAGCCACTGGTCACTCTGCTACCAGACTTGTGCAGACATGCTCCAGAAATATTGTGTACTCTGAAAGCCACCACATTCAGTCGTTTGTGACAGCTCTCTACAACAGATGTGGAGTCGTCACAACCCGACCTTGACACAGAACCTCTTTTCTGCTCCAAAGAGTCCTCTGACAAAGATTTTCTACTCATTAATAAAATAATTTCTCTTTTACAATCAATCAATCAAATTTTATTTATAAAGCACTGTTCATGCCAGGGGCAGCTCAAAGTGCTATACAGATTAATAACCAAAAAAGTAAAACAATTTCATAAAAATAAAAACAGTACCCCCCCCCCTCCCACACACACACACACACACACACACACTTTTAAATACCAACATAATAATAAAATTGACTAAACAACACTGGACACTGGACTGAGCACAGAAGAACCAGGTGAGGAGATGTGACTAAAAAGACGGGTCTTGAGCCTGTTCTTAAAAACATCAACACTCTCCGCGGCCCTCTGGTGCCCCGGCAGACCGTTCCACAGACGGGAGCCATAATACTGAAAAGAGGCCGCTCCATAAGTCTGTGTTCGGACTCTGGGGATTGTTAACAGACCGGTGCCAGAGGACCTGAGGGTCCGCAAAGGTTCATAAGTTAAAAGCAGACTCAGTGATAAATGAATAACAATGATTGTTTTCATAAGAGGTTTTTAATCAGAATTCATTGCTTAGAAACTAATGGTTAAATCCTAATTATTGATAATATTTAAAATGCATTATTTTAAATCTTAAAGACATCAAATGACTGTAATTGATGATATAATCATGTTTTATTATCAGTCATGTTTCATATTAATATTAATATATTAATAATGACCTTTTTTGAGCTTAAACCATGATTTTAAGGAAAAGTCATTCTCTTTATGAGTTTCAGAGAGGAAGTGAAGAAACTGTTCTTTGGTAATGCCTCCAATTTTCCTGGCTGATGATTGGTTGATGTTAAATTCTATAAAAACATATGATTTCCGAATTTCTCCAGGCTCTGTGTGAGTGGAGTCTCCAGCATCTCCAGAATCTCTCTGTCGAGATGCTAACTGAAAACCTCCTGTCTGGATCAGGCCAGATTCCAGACCCAGGTTAGGATGACTCATCCGTTTGCAACAACCATAAATTCTAATTTGATCCAGAGAAGAGCCATATCTTTGAAGTTTATCAGAACTACTAAATTAAACTCGACATCATCTACGCCAAGGCCAACAGCTTTACCAGAGAGACCTGGGACCAGTCTCATCCAGTGTAAGAGATCCTGATCACCAAGTCGCCGTCCGAGTCGTGGAAGGACTTCCTCTGAACTCGTTGATACAGACTTCTCCGGACAGCCTGATCCATCAGGAGCTGACCTGGTACAGTGACCCTTGATCAAAATGATGTTATAATGTTTTTCATAATTAATCAATTATCAGTAATTACTTAAAATCTACTCAGCCTGGTTAAGTTTATAATTACCGGTACTCAACTTCACTTTCTTTAAGAAACTAAACTAGACCCTTTTATACCATCTCTAATCATTTTGATAAATGTTTATTGATGTTATGTTTGTTTTATTTTGTTATTAAATTAGTTAGGGAAATATAGTAATAAATTGATTTGTATATAAAATTATATTTTGCCTCTGTGTCAAATTACTAATAGTTTAGACTCCCTGATACCCAAAAGGACCAATTTTGAGAATCTGATATTAATGATCTGACAAGTTTAATGACTCATCATTTATGAGACATTATACCTTGTCAGATACTTTTAATATTTTATTGACCATTTATTAAGTGTAACTACTTCACAAAGGTTACACATTCCACAGGCTGCTCCTCAAGTAACAACACCCACGCTGTGATGTCGGGTCAAGACAATCCAACATGTTGGATTTACTCGATTTGTGATCGGAGCGGTCCCGATGTCCTTCTGAACGGACCAGATCCCACAGGAGGAATATCTGATAAGGTCATTGTTAAAGTCATTACGGTAATCAGGGACATCCTCAAGATTGTCTGAGGTGGAAAATCGAGCAAAAATTGGCTTTAAAATCCTGCTGTGTGAGCTGGCCTTAAGTTGTTTAAGCTCCTGCAGCAGTAGCAAACAGTTGCATTGTAATTTTTATGCTGTTGAGTTGAAACAAACTAAACATATGATCTCATGTATAACTATAGAAGTTTATAAATAGATAATATAACATTCTAATGCATTAGCATGTCTTTTTTGAGCTAAAATAATTTTATATACCCTAAAATTGCTCATTAATTTGTCAGCATTTGGCGGCAGTGTCTCTCCTGATCACTGCGAGTTTTGCTCCAATCTACTCGCTTTGAGTGATGTCCCTGGTGGATACGGTCCTTATTGTAGATAAATCACCAATAGAATACAACTTCAATATGATTTGATCAATGACTTCACTTTTACATTGATTTGAAGTGATTTATATTTATAAAAATATTCAGTACAATACCACAATGTCCACTGTAACTGAAGTATTTGCTCCATGTTGAATATCTTCCATGCCAGGCCCTATTGCAAAAGCCCTGTAACGAACTTTTAGAGAGAGAAGTGGGCTCAATCCGGCGTCATCAGACCAATTTAAAGCTTTTCTAATTCAATATGTTGCTAAACACAACAAAATGGTAGAAGCTCTTTAATATTGAGACATTTGTTTTTGAGATGATGCAAAAATACTTCATCTTCAGATCCACCAATCATAATTACCACCTTTTACATAACATCAAAGTTCTGGTGATCCACCAACAATAAATAAATATTAATATGTTTTACATCAATTTTAATAACTTAGTATTGTTTTAAATGTGTTTTATCAATATTCTGACCCTGACATGGCATACCATTAGCCTACATTCATACAAATATTCTGAGGAAAATAGTAGAACTGTACTCACCATTGCTGCTAGGGGTATAGATGGGCTTGTCAGTCTGGATGAAAATGTAGCCAGACTGGAAGGAAACTAACACAATTTTCTCAAGAGTCTCTTTATTGTCATTGCTGAGATAAAATTCAGCTTGAAGAGTGACATACTGGTTTAGTTTAGTGTTCTGCCTGAACTCTCCAGCTGGGATCTGAGGGAGAGAAAGATTGTGGATTTTAACACAGTCAACATGTTTAAAGCTGTACCTGCAACAAGCAAAAATACAAGACCATGTTACATTTATACATTATACTTTGATTCTGCTCCCACTCCAAGTGTTTTTTGTGGATGTGAGTGTTTTTATGTCTCAAATTCTAAACTGGATGGCGAGAATGGTGGAAAACGTTTCACTGAAGCATGAAGCACTGGTGTATTTAACAGAGGTCATTAAAAAGTGGCATTGGTTCAAAGAAAAGGAGTCACAAATAGAAACCTCCAAATCAGGGGCGGATCTAAGGGGGGCCAGTGCCCCCTGACAAATACTGTTTCATGTTGTCACTGAAACGATAACCAAGACATCAGAGTATTTTTTTCCAAAATTATATTGTTCAATTATTTTGAAATGCATTGACATTATTGTGTCCAAACCGACTGTAACTGAATTTCTGTTATTATACTGATGTAATTATACACCAAAATTTGAAATACTTAAAGACAGAGTTTGTAGTTTTTTGTTTTAGAATGTGCCCCTCTAAAAAGCAGCTGGCCCCAGCCTCAAAATTAAAGATGACTGACCGTTCAGAACAGACACGTAAAAGCACAAATTGATGATACTCTTAACAAACAGGTTGCCTGGTTGCATTGAAATTTAGTTAGCGACATTACCATAATTCTTCCAAATTCCTGGAAATTCCCTGCCTTCCTCAGTCTCACAGTTGTGGATGCCAGAGTTTTGGTTTTGGTTGGATGGTTCTTCACAAAAATATGAACAGTAACGTCTTTTTCTTCCTTGTAGTTTTGAATTTCAATAAAAATTCTTTCTTCTGCTCCTACTCTCAGTAAGTTAGGGGCAGACATCACGTTCCTGGACAAAAACAGAAAATGCACAGGGTTTAGAGATTCTTAGAGATTCATTGCTGTTGTTTGGGAGATTTCACACATTTTTCATATAGGTTGAAATTACTGGCTTTAACATAATCTTTAAAATCAGTGAAGCTTTTAGCACAGTTGAATTAGAAATCACATCCTGGGCGTTACTTCTTCCAGCAATCAGGCAAGAGATACAGAGCAATGAAAACCAAGACAAACCGCTTTAGGAAGAATTTTAACCCATGAGCAATCATGGCTTAACCAGTGCAATTTATACATGCAATACAGTCACTACCTGCCAGTCCTTTATGTGCAATAGAGTCCTCAATTCAATCAGTGCAGAGAAGTCCAGTTGCCTTCATTTAAAACCTTTTTTTGGATCAACCAGTTTAATTTAAACATCTAACCTGTGCAATTTATTGTGGAACTCTTTTAAATACTGGGACTTTTCCAAATTTGTTCTGTTAGTTTTTGCCATCTTACCTTGTATGCCTCACACTGAGTAGTCGATCACACCTACTTAAATCCATTGTTCCTTTGTAAAACATGACAATCACAATAAAGATTTGATTTTGATTGAATGATTAAATGTGTCCTGGAGCTTAAGGAGAGGGACTGGTGCTTGAATTGGTTTTAACTGGGAGCAAGCAAGTTCTTAGAAATCAAAGTGTTTATATTGAAGTGACACTAATTCGGATTTGAAAATCAGACAGCGTTTATATTGGGTGGTGCTTGTGGACTCACTCTACCTACCACAAATGTGTCAATCTGATTCTGAATCAGTCATTTGGGTAAGAGTTTATTAAAACAAACCTTTGGATGTCAGTAGTCATGTGATTTTGGTTGAACGAATCAAGCCTCGATGCAAAGGTAGAGGTTCTCTTCAAAGCAGAGTATTAGTATTGTTCAGTGTTGTCCTTATATTAAATATGAAAGCTAATATAGCAATCAGTTCAAATCACTAGTGTTCACTCTGTTGGGATAATGGAGGACTTCAGCACCACACCAGGGGGTGTCGAGATGTCTGAGAATTTGGCTAAATCAGCAGGCTCAAATGCTTAAATGTAGGTTCTGCTTTTATTTCTAAGGACTGTAAGAACATTTTTAAATTAAACTCAGGAAAAGAGAGTGAACTTCAGCTTTTTGGTAAATTATCACTGATCTTGACTAAAAGCTCATGTGGATCGATATATTCTAGATTTTGTTTGTTGTCTCTGATGCAACACACGTCTAAACCAATTCAAAATGTTTCCAGTTTCCTGGCATTTGAAGGATCAAAGTCTCTTGTCTCATACCTCAGCTTATATCACCACTATTTACTCTGCTTTTTCATCTGTTGACCTCAAAAAACCCTGGCTTTGTTGCTCACATTCAAAAAGATATAACACCAACTAAAATAGTTGATTGAAATTGTAGAAAGTGTTTAAATTACTGGACACTAAACCATAGAACAATAAGTACGTCACCAGTAGCAATGTGTTTTTTTCCATTTTGTTTGATCCAAAACAGCTAAACATGTGTAGAAATGTATCAGTTTGTAAATGGAACACGTTATTGATGAAAGCAATCCAATATTTATAAAAACAGCTTTTAATAAAATATGTTAGCATAGAACAAAAATTGTAAATGCTAAATATTTTCAGAGGTGAAATCAAGTTTTCACATCTTTTACTTAGTAAAAGCATCTAAATGATGCTGTGAAACATCAATACAACAATTAATTACACATTTTAAGTCTTTTTATTGAAACAAAATCAGAATCAGTAAAGTTAGAAACTTTGCTGCATGCATGATGAAGTTTGTTTTGCTGCTTCACATTCTCTAATTTCTGTCAAAGTAATATAATCACCAACATGATGAGGAAACAGATGATATATAAAGTTTTTTGTTTCCTTTTGTAAAATAAAATCATTCAAGTTCAGAATAAGTGTAGACAAAAGGGTCGTCTACTTACACTGGTGATCCAGCAGCGATCTGAGAGAAAGATGCCAGAAAGGCCATCAGCCACAGCTGGACCCAACACATCCTCCTGCCGGACCCCATGACTGCTTATACGCTCAGCTCGTTACTCTCTTTTATCAACCAGCAGCAGGGGGTGGTACTTTTCCTCTGTCGCACCCAATTACTACATGTTTTTAACCATTATTTATTTACCAATTATTTTTAAAAACATCACATAATTAATACCAGAACACCCCAAATCTCTTCCAAAATGAAACACTTTTAGAGAAAATATATCCTCATATCAAACTAACTGTTCATTTAATCAAATAATCTGTGAGGAAAATAAACTTCCACAAATAAAGTCACCAAACTACACAAAATCAATGTTAAAGACTGATTATTGGTACAGGTTTCACGTCTCCAAAATGTCCTTACGCAAGGTCCAGAGTTTGCTTAAAGTTACGCACATTTTCCGTTATGTTTTCTTTTATAAATCCCAAAGTTTGCGTAAAAAGTGACTTACGCAACTTTCAGGCCCATTTTTTGCGTAAGCAAGTTTTATAAATGAGCACCCAGAAGGACAAGGATAGATACTTTTCTGGAGTCCGTATTTATGTGCAGGTCATTAATGACCTTAATAAGAGCTGTCTCTGTAGTTACAGTGAAAACTTTACTGATATGTATCAAAGATGCAATGGCACCACCATGGGGTGGCTAGGGGTGGCTCCTAGTCACCCCACTGTCTGGCCATTATAAATGTTAGTAGCATCAGTTATTGGAAGAAGACCCCCGGTAAGTAAATAATTCAAAATATTCTTTAGTAACAGAAGACAGGGAATTATGTGTCGTGACATGTGCTTTTTAAGCGCCAAATGGTTACAGTACTGTTCAATACAGCAGCTTTTTGATGTGTTTTTGACACATTTTGACAGGAGTTAGTTACCTAGCTAACCCTTAGCTGGTGCATGTATATGTTATGTCAATTTTCAGACAATGAAGAGAAAGTCCACATACATATTTTCTTATTGTAAGAAGAAATGTACAGAAAGAGGAGTAAAAGAGATGGCAGGAGAGCAACAGAGGCTTAATGAGGAGGAAGAGAAGGAGGAGGATGGAGGAGAGGAACAGACGTAGCATCATTAGCCAGCATTAATGACAGAACACAATGACGTGGAGAAACAGCCAGCAGCAGACCAGGGACAGTCAGCACCATTGGTCACAGAAGCGTGGCAGGAGTCAGACTTGGCAAAAGGTGTTCGACGTGGTCCTGGACCAACAGGTGAAGTTACGATCATGTGGCCCTAATAATGAAACTGATGGCTAGCCCCATCTGGCCACCCCTGTGAAAAGTTAGAGGCACTACTGCAAAGTCGTTTGATCAAAGGAAACTGTTAATCTGGGTAAAAACTGCTTTTTCGAGCAGTTTAAAAGAGAAGTGGTAGGTTTGAAATCAGACAATAATTAGAGTACTGTTGGGTCAGGCTGCTTTTCTTTAACGGGTTTAAGGGCAGCTGTTTTTAGTGCACTGGGGGAAAGTCCTGATAGAAGAGATGAGTTTATAATTGCCAACGCTTTAGTCCAATGCCTTTAAAGGTGTGATTTACTGAAAAACAATGTTTTCATGTTTTTCCTGATTAATTTTGGTCACTCTGAGCTTTTCATGCCGGCTGAATATGAAAACAGTCTTCTACATGGATCTCCAGCTTTAGCTTCTGAAAGTTTTTTCAGGCTGAAATGCTAGGATTTGAAAAACCTCGCAGATCAATGTCACAGTTTGCATACATGGTCTCACCCATCTCTTGGCTCACGCCACCCCACAGGCATTTCTTTTTTCGCTTTTGCATCAGTGCATTTACATGCACATCTTTAAGTCGATCTAGGTGGATTTTATGTTAATCAACTGGGAGCCTTTATCCTAGTTTACACGTACGTTAGAAAACTGAGCTCTCAAATGAAGTTTGCTCCACTCAGCAAGCAGCAGCGCTTCCATGGCTCCAGCAGAGTGTAGGTGGCGACATCATGCATCCTTTCATGTTGGTGTTCTGCTGGTTGTTTTCTTAAAAACTCTTGTTTTAAATGCTTCCATCAGACACAAATTTGCTTGGGCGTCCTCGTGTACCCTGCACTGGTGTTTGTTTTTGCTGTTTACCTGTTTTCGTTTGTAAAGCCGCTGCCGCACACCTGGAAGAGGAGCGTCCAGCCGGTCCCAGCTCCACTGAGCTGTTTACATGTAAATGAAATCGAGCTCAACTGCATTATCTGGGAGCTTCAGCTCGATTAGAGCCAGTTCGACTTCAGCCAGACCAACGCGTTTACAAGCATCTAAAAAACAACTTCAATCGATCTAAGGCAATAGTTAGGTTTTCTGATGTGCATGTAAACACACCGACTGATATCCAATCAGAAGTGAGGGGTGTGCATATCATTAATATTAATGAGGAATCCTCCTGTTTCATGCAGACTTCTGCATCAGATAATAGAAGCATCATAGCTTTTCTCTTTGTAAAAATAATCATAAGGCATTGAGTTACACTAGAGAACACTGCAAATGTAGTAAATAAACCAGTAAACCACACCTTTAAAGAGACACGCACATCTAAAATATGAGACATCAAAAATCAGAGACAATAAGTATCATTAAAGTTCAATTACTACATTTTTATTCAGTCACTTTCACATTTTTATGTAATAACAGTCAATGCTTTACACATATAATTCAACATTTAAAAAATATCTGAAATGAATAAATTGTTTTCTTGGATTTAATTCGGGCATGAGAACACATCAAATTGGGAGAGCAGCTCCTCCAAGCCCAAGCAGGCAGGTCGGTATTTCTCAGTCTGACACTCTTCTTGTGTCGGCCAGTACTCGACCCAGGTTCTCTCCCCGAACATGTACAGGTACCTGAGGACAGCAACCACAGAAACATTGAAAAGTGATGTGACCTGCTTTCTACAACAAGTACTAGGCAGACTGCACAAACAGTAAACTTACGTTTGCTCTTGAGGATGTCTGTGGACATCTTTGTACGAGCCCATGATAAGATATGCATTGCCTGTTTTTAGCTGTAAAGTTTCTCGGCAGTGCTGAAAACCGCGGAATGTTCGCAGTTTACCTACAGAACCAACATCTATATTTCCTGTAATTAAAATGAAGAAGTGAGAGATTAAACTTCATGGTTTAGTAAAGGTGAAATATGCTACTTAGAAAACAACAGTAAACTCAACAGTAGTAAAAGTATGAAAATACAATGTACTAAATTAAAGTTTAGGTATTTTATTTCAGTTCAGCATTTTTTCTGAAAACATTATTTTTCCATCAGCTGTATTATAAAACGTTTGATTTTTGTAATAAAAAGTTTATCCAGTGGAAACTATTTGTTGTTTTGCATCTTAAACATTGTGTTTCTTCCCAACATGAAGCAGTAAAGACAGAAAACACTGCTGGCCAGCCTCTGGACCAGAGGCAACAGGCATTTTGTGAATTACGAGTTCAATAAATGCAATGTGTCTTTTTCTTTGTCTTTTCTACAGTATGTCTTTGTCCAGCAAGGCCTTCTCTGCTGGCCTAAACTCAGAAAAGTTAATGCATTTTTTCTTTTGGTAATTATTTTTAAATACAATTTTTGCTCCCTGGTCTGTTCTCTTTATGCCATATTATAACCACTTGGTTGTGTCGCTCCCAGTGTTAAATACTAAAAAAGGTTTTATCCAATCAAATTTTAGCTAGCTTGTGTTGTCAGGCTGTATGAAATCTGCCCAGGCCTTCAGAATCAACAGAGCAGGCAGCTGTCCGCTGTAAGGGAACACACGAGTCTGCGTGGCCGACGGCAGCAAGCAGGTCTGACGCTGGTGTTGACAAGAACGCGTCTTGTGATTGGATAAGGTCTCATTGTAGCCTAAACGACTGAAATATCTGAACTAAAGATATTCCTTAGCTACCCACAGCTATCTGTGTATGTTTAACCTACAATGGCTATAGGAGGGAAAGAGGTCCTTTTGGATTAACAGCTTCAGAGAAACACTGGAATCATGTAGCTTGAAATGCTTGTTGCATGCAACTGATGGATTTGGTGTTTGGAGCTATGATGTGGAGGAGATCAATGTTGGTGAGTGCAAGCAATTTAATTGTAAATTGATTGTGTTTTTGTCACTTTCTTTCATTAGTAATCAATCACCTACAGCGTGTCTCCCTGAGCTTCCACAACTGTATGAGCTGTACAGCAGCAGCACTATGTGATCACAGGCTGCTGCCCGATACCACGATGTTACACAGCGCTGCCCGAGCGAGGGTCGGTTTGGACCAACCCAGAAATGTGTGTTGGCCCACTGGGAATTTCCTAGTGCTTGCTGCTTGACCAGCCTAAGGGTGAGGTAAAGTAAATGTGTGATTCTGTATGGATTCTCGAGCTGTGGTGTCGTATTGATGGTATTACGAGGATAAAAATTTAGGTTGGACTACGTAGGGACTAGGGATGCCCCAACACCAGTAACAGAACTAATAATGGTTGAGAATTCAATAAAGTGTTCCGATACATGGTATCCAAAAATCGTTTTGTTAGTCCACAAGGTTGCTTATTTTTGCAATAGTGTTTGCAGCACAACACACATGAAAAGCAAGACATGTTGGCACCAGTACATGTTCCTTCACTCTGCAGAGCAATGGTTCTCAGTTATTTTCTGTCAGACCCTCCCTACAAGCATAGATGCTCTTCAACGTTCAACCCCCATTCAAGCATTCAGGCTTTCAGCTTTCAGGCTCCGTGTCCAATCAACCATAACAATATTCTAATAAAGATTTTGGGGGTTATATTTAAACAAAAATCAGGAGGAGTTTTATAGCAGTGGCTGTAACCTCTCACCTGAAACAGCAACACTGTTGGGCTTGTTTTTGGCACTCAGACATTATTCTGTTTGCTCCACAGCCGGACAGGACACGGGGTTAAAAAAAAAAAAAAAAAAAGCATTCAACCCCCCAGAGTTACTGCCACTGCCACCGAGAGTGAATACAAACTGATCCGCATATAGTTCGTCGTATTTCTGGGTCATTTTCTGCCGGCTAACATGACAAACATCGTCATCTAGCCTCCCCGCTCTGCAAACCGGTTATTCAATGTTATCCTGCACAAAACTCTATTAAAATACTGCAACTCAAAAACCCTCCCAATCATGAATACATGCACTAATCCTAAAAAGTCCTCCTGCCCCCCATCCCCAACACCGCACCACACCCTCAACAAGAGATACTCAACTCAGTAGTCTCTATTAGAAACATCAGCCATTTCCCAGGTATTTCAAATGAAAACAGATGCATCCATGTTGATAAATCAAAATTAAGTGCTAAAATGTAAATACTTGTACTCAGTCTAAAAATGTCCTAATTGTATCCCAGGGTATTACCAGTGTTGGGAGGAACGAGTTACAAAAGTAATTAATTACTGTAATGCATTGCTTTTTTCTGTAACGTGGTAATGTAAGGCATTACAGAAAAAAATCTGTAATATTTTACTCGCTACAAACGTCAGTAACGCGCGTTACAGTGCATGTTTAACCCGGATTGAAGTGGTGGGTTTTTCAGAGGAGAAACGTCACTCAGAGCCAAATGTTTCACTTCCTGTAGTCAGACGGAGCAGAGGTGAGTAAATCCGCAGCCAGTGCAGCGAGTCCGGTTCTGTTTGATCCGAAATTCATGCGTGGTTCGGAACTCGGTCCAAAGGAAGAGCGCTGCCCGATATATGGTGCTGTCATCCTTTTAGCCCCATAGATGTGTGGATGAATGGGTTGATATACAGATGAATGGATGAGTTAATAGATGGATGGATGTGTGGATGGGTTAATATCAGATAGTTGGATGTCTATACATGTATCCATCACATCACCTTCCACTGGATGTGGAATGAACTAATTGAGTATCATGAGCTACAATTAGATGGTCAAATCCATATTTGCAGTTATTTTGGTGAGAGTAACTTAAAAGTAATGCAATAATAGTGTAATGCCTTACATTTAAAATACAGTAATATTAATGTAAGGGATTACTTTAAAATGACAGTAACAATAAATAATACACTACTGTTTTGAAGTAACTTGCCCAACACTGGGTATAATCCTTATGGTAAATCACCTGAGTGCAACTAACAATTAGTGAGCAGTATTTTTTTATAGCATTCATCAATATACTGTAGGTGGGTAAAAATTCCCAAATCAAAACTAATGTCACAATCTTCTACTATAGCACAGATACAAATTAATTATTTGAAAAGATTTGAACTCAATACCCACCTTCCTTGATGACATTGATAATTCGCACATTGTAGAGGTCTGCAGCTGACTCGAAGTCAGTGCCTTCCACTGAAACTTTGTATGCTGTGGGCAGACAGTGTATGAGTTCAGTGCTTTAATCCTAATCCTAATCCCAATCCCCAGTAGGTTTGGGTAGAATTCTAAATGGTTTCTTACCAAACTCTATTTTGCTGGTCTCTGTGCTCTCACAAATCTTATTTGTTCTCTCATCATCGTCGATGTGGCCCTTCTTCTGCATACTGCATTCCTCTGAAAATGTGAAGTAAAAACAAGACCCAGGATTAGTGGACTGTTGATCCATTGAAAATTTAACCATTTTTAAACATAAAATTTAGACTTAGCTACTTAGTCAAATTGAATGCACATGTCAATCTGGAGTAGATGAATGAATGTATCCACCTTATTCCTGGTGGTGCAAATTTTGGTGACTCTAGGTTCAAATATCAGCAACTGGACTTGATTATTATTGAAGATGCTGTGATTCTCAGTCAAGAAGTGTCATCAATTCAAAATGAAACAAATGGAGTTATGAGCTTCAAACTTAAGAAACTAAGTCCAAGACCCTTAGACAAAATCTGGTTCCTCTAAGGATGAAACACCAAAACAAAAGTTAGGTTGTTTCAGTTCAGTGGAGTGTTCAGATACGCATACAGGGGAAATCAAACAACAGCTAACCAAACACCTGACATAACCCAGGGGAGCTAACAATTCAGGACAAGACTCTGATCTCCATTTATCTCTTAAGCTTAAGGGACACTTTTTTGAGGACAGAGAAGATTGATGGTTGAGAGACGGGTACAGGAATCCATCTTTATCAAAGAAAAACCCTTCAGTACAGAGGGGAAGGGGAGTGAATAAATGTGTTAACTGACTTGCATTAAGAAATCACCACTGTTTTAAAGTTTGGAAATTCACAGTTTTTCAGTTTGAAGTAAGAAAGGGCCTCAAATTAAAAGCAAACAATCATCAAGAAAATAAAGAATCCAGTTATTTGGAAAGGATAGAACCAGCCAGATGAACAGTAAGGTGGCGGAGGAAACATGGCGCTGCCTGAACCAAAACACATTTATCTTATCTGGTACCCTTGAAGAACTCAACCCCCACAGAATGAATGCAGTGGCTCAGACCCTCTTTGCTACGTCCTCCCCTGACTTCTCCTTCCTCTCTGTTGGATGGCGAAGGAAGAAACAGCTGCGTTCGGCGCTGGTGTCCTTGTCAGCTGGCAGAGTTCCTGGTACCCCCACACCCACCTGATGTGTTTTTTAACAGTTGTTGTGACTGTTATGTGCTTTACGCTGAAGTTTTTTATATATTGAGCTACCAGTACTTTATTTTCTTCCTCATCCTTCCCGTTCTACTGTTCTATATGTGTGTCTGATCCTGTAGGATTGTACTGAGACCTGAATTTCCATTCTGAGGGATCAATAAAGTTACTTGAATATATTCTAATCGAAAACTATTCCAACTTCAATTTGCCACCAATGAAAAATGACCCATATCTGCTCATCCTTTTGCACATTTTTGCAGGGTTTACAGATGCAGCTGCTAGAACATTAGTGCCCAGAGAGAAGTGTAGTTAATGCTTTGTGCTTGCACGAAATAGGAACCTAATTAATTTCATTAATTTTCTATGCTACTAATGATGTTTACCTTCAGCACAGGTACATGCACCACCTGTACACATCTGCAGCAGTTTGCCATCCACCCTTTGTGGATGGTAGAATTTCATACAAGATGTTCCTGAAATTGAAAGAAGAGTGTATTTGAAATAACTCAAACTTACTGAGGTATATCTAAAATGGTACTTTCTCTCACACAATATATACAATGGAGAGATAGTTTTAAACAAGTTTATTTGTAAAGCACATTCAATAGAAATAAATTTGAGACACCAAAAAAAAAAAAAAAAACCCAGCATTTGAAAAAGACTAAATCAATAAAGTCAATAAGACAGTGTTTGGTTCTAACACTTACTGTCATAGTACTCATAAATAGAAATTGCTGCTGGTTGTAAGAGGCCTACTCTCATCGGTTGTTCAATTCTGAAGGTGATCTCCTCTGGCCGTGTGTGAGAAACCTGTGGAGACATTAAAAATGAAGATAAATTAGACAGGAGTAGGCAAACACCAAGTTAGTGGGACACAGCAGCAGGCCTTACCTTGTCCAGGTAGATGATGAGTGAGCCTTTCTCTGACAAATATGTGTCCATTTCATATCTTTCAAGGACACGAGCAGGACCTTTAGACAGCTAGACACATAGAAACACCTCATCAGGCATGTTTTTAATAGTGCTGTCATGAGATAAAAACATTTTTGCGATTAATTAATTATGATCTGTAATTAATCGCATTTTTAATCTCACCTAAAAATTGCTGAGGAAAGCCCTCATCTTGAGGTATTTTCATGTAAATTCATTTGTGGCAGACAAATTGATTGATTTATAAAAACAAAATGTGTCTTTATGAAGTCATTAACCCCCGAAATTACATCCATTTTATCCACCAGGCACGGACTGGCCATGGCACCGCTGGACTAGCAGTAACTGTGGACCAGTCCGATTGTGCAGCCTGTTAATTGAGCTACTCCTTTTAATTTCCCCTTACTGTTGCGGGGCTCAGCTAAAGAGCGCTCAAAAGGTCACGGACGCTCAGTGACACTGGTTTTGTAACACTGGCACAGGAACTGGCAGTGTGTTACGTTGCGGTATCACGCATGGAGCACATGATTACTGCCTGAAAGTGCAGGGCTCTTAACGAGCCTCACAGAGCCAGCACACACACACACACACACACACACACACACACACACACACACACACACACACACCACTATAATGAAAGCCCGCTTGCAGAAACAGTAAAGAGATTAAAAATTTGATTGACACAATTAAAAACATAATGCACTAAATATGGCTGTAATTAATTAATCACAATTAAGGCGATAATTTGACACACCTAGTATTTATCAAGATGTCCTTTTGTATTACATTATGTATTAACACTGACTGTTAATCCTGATTGACTGTTGGTGTTTGATACATTTCTTACCATGTTCAGGTCGTCTTTATTTACATTGAAACCGGTCAGCAAGCCGATATCCAAGATAGACATGGTGGCATCATGATCTTTGTTCAAATACCTTTAGAGGGAATGGACAGAACATTTTAGATGTCTTCAATAACTGTTTTTAACAGAGATCCCAACAATGTAGTGTAATATACTCACATAAACTCTATTTTCAGCTTGTATGTCTTTTTATCATCAGTTATTTTCTCTGAGGGAACAAAAGCATGAACATGAGATCGTTGGGAGGGGGGGGGGGGATCTAAATAGCAACCAAAAAAATCATTACCTGGGATCAGCTCCACTGACAGATTAAACTTCTTGCAGTCACTTTCCTTTTCTTTAGGTAGAGCATAATACAATGACACAATCTGCCAGACAAAGTAGATTTATTACACTGTGATAAAAAAAAGTCATCTATCAAAACTAACATGAAATAAATAGAATAAAATTTCTAATTAACCAACATTTTCTCACTGCTGATGTTTCTGTGAAATTGCTGAAAGAATATTTGAACAGCGTGAGTTTGAATTACAAAAAATTATCAGTTATTTCCTTCAAAATTTATAGTATTTGAAGAAAATCATTTGTTTTTAGTTTAATTTTAATCACACAGCACTTGTTTCTAGCCTCAATGAGATCACAAGATACATACAAATGATTTCACCCTCAAAGCTTTAGGCTATAATACAGTTTAGGCTTAGGTTAGTTTCTGTTTTATTTCATACACTTGATTATAATTAGAATCTCTCAAAAAGCAAAATTGTTTGAAGCTTTATGAACAAATGTAACCTAATCAGACCCGAGGTGCATTTCTCAAGTTAAAGCTGAGCTTTGTTTTATAAAATAACTTTTTCTGGAAATCGTCACAACTCTTAGATACAGGATCATCACTGCTCACTAAAACTTTTATTTATTTATTTTTGCTATAAAGACGATATAAGGTAAAAGCATGTATTGGCTGTGTGTCTGAAAGGAAAATTTGTGGATGTATCACATTTATTTTTAATTGATGACAAAACTGATGAGATGTTGGTAAATGAGGTAAAATGTGTAGACTATCAAAAATATAGAGGGGATAAAAAGTATTGAACACGTCACCAGTTTTCTAAGTAAATAGATACTAAAGTTTTTACTATTAATATTATTTCTAAAGGTGCTATTGATATGAAATTCACATCAGTTGTTGGTAAGATGTTGGGAGTAACTTCCAGTCCCTTTTGACCTCTAAGCATGATGAGTATTTTGGCATTCAAATAGTTGTGTCTGTTTATGGTGAAACAATATTTCTACTTCGTGATTATGGGCTCACTGGAACCCTCAGTCATTTAGAAATTATTCTGTTAACCAATACCATAAAAATATTTGGCAACAATAAAGTTGTGAAGATCTTAGGAGAGCTATTTGGCGTTACCCATCATGAGAGGTTTCTTGCATGGGCGTAGATTTGGCATGGACGGAGGTGACGTGTCCCCACCAATAATTTAATCCAAGGGTGCAGAAATGGCACGTGCAGCCCAGAGGATCGAGGTGGTGCGCTGCTGTGCAGAGGAAGGAGGTGTGTCTGGATCAACCGGGACGCACGCTGCAGTCCGTGCTCCCAGACACACCCCCCCTCTCCGGACAGAGGTCAGCACCACTCACGCCGGTGACCTGCTCTGGGTCTAGATGTGGGATGTGAACTGGCCATTGGGCATTTTCCCATTAAAGGTAACTTTGTTCCGGTCCAGACCGGGCTGGTCCAGTTGGACACATAGTGATTTACTTTCTGTTTCGGCTTGAAGCCCCCCCCCCCCCCCCCCCCCCCCCCCCCCCCCCCCCCCCCCCCCCCCCCCGTCCAGTTCGAATCCCCACCGATGTCGAGCACAAATCTGTGCTATCGGTTTCTTGTGTGACGCCTTGGTAATGAAGACACCTTTCTAATCTACAGGCCAGTTGGGACTGAAGCACCTGATATTGAATTGATTTCTAATTACTGATAGATTCCAGCTCATTGTTGTTTGCTAGATCCCTTTTTGGACCTTCTTGTTTTCATGTGTTCAATATGTTTTTTGCCCATGTCATTACATTAAGTTCCACATAACCTAATGTATGAACACTGATAGCTTGATTTCTTTGCATGTGTGGATTGGATGGGTTGTTACTGACATCTAGTGATAATTTCATGTCAGTAGCATGTTGTTCAATACTTAATTTACCTGCTGCATTTAGATTTATCAATGCTTCGGAAACAAATTGACATAAAAGAGATTCCTTACTTTCACGGTTGCCTCTCCTGTTCCTGTAGCGGTCAGTTTTACATCCTGGTTTATGTCGTTAATCTGTTAAGAGCCAAATGTGACAAATATAAGCAGCATGTATAAGGCTAAGAAGACATCAATAATGTGCACTGAATGAGAATGAGAGGTTGTTAGCTCACTTTAGATGTCCTTGTAGTGAACTGATTCTCCCTGTGAAAGTTGAATGTGTCAGGTTTTGCTCTGCCGGGCAACAAGATGTCCACATTCAGATTATAATCTGGTTCACTAGCCTGGGTCCAGTACTCGGCTACAGCCTGGTACACCATTATAGTAGCCTGGACAGGAATAAGTGAGAGAAACATTAAGAAAAATAAAATAAAAATCCTCACTAAAAGGTAAAAGTTCACTAAACACAAGAGAGGACGTGTGTTAATGCAGGGTATCTGCAGGTTTATGGAAGCCACATTTAAGACTTTTAAAGACCTGTTTTAAGACCGATTTGACCAAATTTAAGACCTTACATTCACGGAATGGGAAAGGGGATGTGACCACCTTACAAATAGTTCTGACTAAACCTTTATTGGAACTGAAAGTACAAAAAAAAAAAAACAAGCATCAAGATCACTGATTTGCATTATATCTTACGGAAGTGTACTGTATTCACCTGAAAATAATAAAATAAAGCTTATTTTTTCTGAATTAACGAGATAACTTTTACAAAATAAAAATAAGCTATGTTTTGCTGAATTAATGAGATAACAGCCTTAAGTGACCTAGACCCTTCTAGACCCTTGCTGTCTGGTGTGCTGCTGAGTTTCAGATCTTTGTAACCCAGAAATCATAGGAGCCCTAGAAATTTAAGACCTTTGGACACTGAATTTAAGGATTCTTTATCATGTATATTCAAGGCCTTAATTTTAGAAAAGCAAATTCACGACCTTTTAAGGCTTTTTAAGGACCCGCGGATACCCTGTAATGGTACGTTACCTGAGTCGATCCATAGCCTCCACCAACAAACTGCTGCTGGTTGAACCATTTAACAACAGGTCTTGCATCTTCAAAGGCCTATAATGAAGAATGGAGAGAACAAAACAATCTCAACTTAGAAAACCATTTTGTGATGCTATGCTAACTGCATTTTCTGACTAACAACATGAACATTATTGGAATAAGAAACTAGTGACAATGAAAACAACTGGCTGATGCCTATAAGAGACAAGGCATGGAATTCTATCTGTATCACTTGAAGCAATAATCAGTTTAAATAGGAATGCACCAATACCAGATTCTTTTCAGAGAACGAGTACTAGAAAAAATAAGTCAAATACTAGTTCTGTCTTTTTTAAATGTATTTTTAAATACAGTAACTTTGACCAGCAGCAGCAGGTCATGTTACAACAAGACAGGATCGTCAGCTGGTTGATTCACTATAAAAAAAAAAACAGTCATCTGTTTTTTCATCCAGTCTTAACTGTAAGCAGAGTTTTAAATGGCAGGGGTCAAACTAAACATTTGATCAACTCCAGAGAGATTTCTCTCTCTGAGTTAGAACAGGACTGACTGCTTCAGTTAATCTGACCTGGACTGGATGCAAATACAGTAAAACAGACTGAAAAACAAATCCTGATGTGGAAAAACAAAATCACAAGCTGAATTATTAATTTTATTTACAAGTGGTGGATGAATAAATTGTAAGTAATGCTTCTAAAGAGCTCCAGTAGGTGCTTCTTTTAGTGAGGTATCAGACGACGTGTTGGTGCAGGTGAAGAAGAAAGATGAGCTCACCTTAACCTTGACCAGAGCCAGGAGAGCGTAAGCTGTTGCCTCCAGTGTGTACAGCTGTGATCCGGGTACGACCCAGTGGCTCAGCTCTGAACGACACAAACAAGTCACTGTTTTAACATGTTGAGCAAGTTTATCTTAGAAATATTTCTCTCTAATAATCCCTAACATTTCATCACCCTAATATTAATAGAAGGGAATTTTTATTTAATGTTAGCTTACATCACAAAATAAACACAACAAAACAGCATTATTAAGAAAGCCTAACTGTGACAGTGGGTAGGTTTTTAACAGGAAGAAGATCCGACATATGTAAGGTTTAATTTTATTGTTACGTGCATTTAATCAATTTGTAAAATAACTTTAGTGCTAGAGGGTTTCTACACTTGTTTATAGCTCAAAATGGACATTATCTAATGTTGTAGACAACTTTTGTAAATGTTTGTGTTTTAAACTTTCCTCAAACCTTCAGAATTGGATTTAAAAAACATCTAAACACATTCTGTCAAAATGATATTATACATTCAATGAAATTAAATGCTAAATTATTTAAATGTATTATCAACTGTTCAGTGGTTATAAACATTTCAAAACGTATAATGAGAATACCAGGAGAGGCGAACTTGTAGAGGATGTCCTTGTTCAGTTTGTTTTCACTGGCCAATGCATAGGATGAGATGGCAACGGCATAAGGATTGGTGAGGGAGGGCAGACGCTTCTCCAGGTAGGAAACGGCTTTATCTATGCTGGATGGAAGACTCTAAAGCAAGGAAATAACATCAAAGCATAATAAGATCATATATTTAAAGTGAATTTCTGTGAAGAGGTTATAAACCTTAGTTCTACCTGTTTAAATGGATCTTTGAACAATTTCAGTTTAAAGAAAAAGACTATAATACTGTCCATATGTTAATAATAATGGGGTCAGTTACAAAGTGGATTTCTGTGAAATATTTATAATCTATAAATATTATATCAGCTCTTGTGAAGGCTTTTTGATTCACTACAAAACGTGTCACAGCCAACAATTCCCTTCCCTTCCCCTACTCTACTGCACTCTGTATGCACTTCCCTCTATGCTTGTACTCTTTTCCTACACAGAGTCTGACTAGTGTTTGTCCCTCTAATCTGAGGTATTTAAAAAAAAACTATTTGCAACAGGTACGGCATCCATAACAAAGGTACAGAAAGCCATTACTTTAATATCTGCTCTTGTTTAGTGATGAAGTGCTGGACTGATTTTAATTACAAAACATCCTCATGAAGCTTCTGTGAAGTGACTTCCTTTAACACACCTGTCTCACTGTTTTAGAGAGATGTTACACCCTGCATTTCTATTTAATGGGAATAATTGTTACTTTCTTTGCTTTATTCTTAGCTGATAACTTATATCAGTTCCTTAACACTCTTGTAATAATAAAGAAACTATAGATGGAGTACATGAAGAAGTTTGGCACTACGCTAAAGTTGTGTTACTCACATTTACAGAATCGGAGCATATTGTTCGTGTTTCCTGCAGGGTAATGAGGCTGAAAGCTGTCAGGGAGGCATCGGAGTCTTTGCCACGCACATTACCCTACACACAGACACACAATGACAAACAAGACAGAGAAAACATCATTACGACCCAATAATTAAATGGTTTATTTGGTTTGATCGTTCAGTTTCATGTTATAAAATATCTCGTTAGAGGACAGATGAGTAATCTACGCCGTATACTGATGCACTCACAATCATTTCTCCATGGATTACACTTCCTACTTCTTTAAACATGCCATCAGGCTGCTGAGCGTTGAGGATCAGATACTTCACAGCACCACAGATGTCTTCGTTTTTCACTGCCACTAAGTGATAAGCTAAAGCAAACACCTTGGCAACATATGCTGTCAACCTTAAGGAGGAGAGAAGACAGTTTAGTCTTTTAGTTTTATGTGAAATACACCTTCAGCTTATACAAAGCTTTGAATGTCTTACCAGCTGCTACTTTGATGGTTAGCCCATACAGCAAAAGACCCGTCACCTTTTTTGTAATTCAACTGGTGATTGTAGCCTGGATATAAAGAACACAAACTTTAAAAAAATTAAATAAACAACAACATTCAGCTTTCTTTGTTTTTGCTGAAATCCACAAAGCCTTTCATTAAAGTGAGCTCTCTCTGCTATCCTCTGAGTGACCCTACCAGTTCTGATGTGCTGGATGGCTTCATTGCGCCTATGTAAGCCTACAACTTCCCACTGATTGGTTTTGTCCAAATATACGGTTGCGATGACAGGCAGCGTCATGTGGATCATGTTCTGCTCCCCGCAGCCTCCGGGCGCTCGGATCAGCGTGCCCATCGACTGCCCACTGACGGCGTTTTCTACCAGTCCACTGAGTTCTTGTTTCCCTGTGTGTGCAGACACAAAAAAGACAGAGTGCTACATAATTAAATAATAATTATAACAGGGAAACTGACCAAAAAAGATTTTGACAAACATATTCCAAGTTGACTGAAGCACTGAATCACATGCTGGAAGTTATCAAAGGTTTTCCTCACCTGTCACAGCAACGTCTGTTCTGGTCGGAGCGTTCGGCACCAAATCTATCCTGGGAATATTACTGTTCACAGTTTCCACTTGTTTACCATCTAAATGGAAGAATTAGTCGTGAGGTTTGTGGATCGTGCACACTTTAACTACGATACATTATAATGTCTGAACATACTTTGTCCTTTTTCGGTTGGATTTAGAGTTATTGTCTCAGATGTTTGAACCAGGACTCCTTGAGGCTGTAAACAAAAGTAGATTAGAACAAACATTAGACAAAAAATATTAATAATAAACATGCTTGTTGGTACATTTTAGCATTTTAATCACATGCCCAAACTACACCAACTGAATAATTTTGATGGGGAGGAGCAGCAA
>SSNR01000033.1:340537-357953 GCA_006937965.1 Callopanchax toddi | reverse complement strand
GACACAAAAAAGACAGAGTGCTACATAATTAAATAATAATTATAACAGGGAAACTGACCAAAAAAGATTTTGACAAACATATTCCAAGTTGACTGAAGCACTGAATCACATGCTGGAAGTTATCAAAGGTTTTCCTCACCTGTCACAGCAACGTCTGTTCTGGTCGGAGCGTTCGGCACCAAATCTATCCTGGGAATATTACTGTTCACAGTTTCCACTTGTTTACCATCTAAATGGAAGAATTAGTCGTGAGGTTTGTGGATCGTGCACACTTTAACTACGATACATTATAATGTCTGAACATACTTTGTCCTTTTTCGGTTGG
Source organism: Callopanchax toddi (assembly GCA_006937965.1). Lineage (NCBI taxonomy): Eukaryota > Metazoa > Chordata > Actinopteri > Cyprinodontiformes > Nothobranchiidae > Callopanchax > Callopanchax toddi. The sequence continues at coordinate 357,628 of SSNR01000033.1, read as the reverse complement.
ATTTAGAGTTATTGTCTCAGATGTTTGAACCAGGACTCCTTGAGGCTGTAAACAAAAGTAGATTAGAACAAACATTAGACAAAAAATATTAATAATAAACATGCTTGTTGGTACATTTTAGCATTTTAATCACATGCCCAAACTACACCAACTGAATAATTTTGATGGGGAGGAGCAGCAACTCTACCAAAGCTCCAAGCAGATGATAAAGCATATAAATATAATATATATACAGTATATATGGCAGGCAAAGTGTGCATGGCATGCCATGACCAAGTGGAACGTTTTACAGGAATATCTGAGCCGAGTATGGACTGGAGGTTACATAGTCAAAAGTGGGAGGGTCCACCAAAGGTCATAAAGCTAAGAAACTGATAGACATCAAGACCCAGACTGATAAACTGGCCACTGTGGTGGTCAACAAACTGCAGAACAAGGCTGTTGTGACAGATGTAGCAATCCCAAGTGACAGTGATATCAGAAAGAAGGAATAATAATAATAATAATTTATCCTTTATTCATCCTCTTACATAAAGTTAAATCTTCTTTAATTTGAAAATAAACTTTTAGTCTTTTAGTCAATAAATGGAACTGAATATTGGATACAGATTAAAGTCGTCTTTTTCATCTTTCACTGAGTTTCTCTCTCTTACCACCACCCGCAGCATCTTCCTGATTCCATCATTGAGCGATGAGTCCCGAACGGCTGCTTTGACCTCAATGCTGCGTTGTCCTTCCTTCATGGGAATAATGATGAATTTCACGGACCGCGTGCTAGTGGCCCCAACGTCAACGTACTGAGTGTACTTTCCATGTTTGGAGGCTGCGCTGCACACGTTCTCTTCCTCTATCAGGTCCACTTTAACCCTCTGAACAAGACAAAGATGGAGAGAGGCGATGTCCCTGGGAGGTCTTTTTGATCTTGAGAACAATCAGGTGCAAATTGTACACAGAACTCAATCTGAGCTAAAACAATTAGAACTGTATTTTTTCTGTCTTAGTTTAAATTCACCCATGTTTATGACTTACAGTGAGTTTGTCTGGGCTGTAGTTGTGAAGGACTGCTTTAATCTCTAGCTGCTCCCCACGAACAGCAGAATACGGCAGACGGAGATCGATGAAGAATTCTTTCCGGACAATCACCTCCAATGGCTCCCCAACACAGATTCCTTAAAGGATAAAGACAGCAAAAAAGGTTTTTAAAACAACTGGTGGGAGAAGGAAACAAGGTGATAGAAAATGTGCTGCAAAACTCAAAGTGTCCGTGCAATGGACTGCTCACCGTGTGTCCTCGACAGGCTGATGCCAGTGAACTGCCAGGTAGTGATCGAGTCTTGCAAAGGAACATTTTTCACAGATGATGTGGTAATACTAAAATGTAAGAAAGAGCAAATTTTGTCAGGGATAATTTAAGAAATAAAACAATCATTATGTGTGAGTGTATATGGATTCTTCCCACATGGGGGAAAAGTTCAAAATGACTCACCAGTTACCAGGTTGAGGACAAGCTGGGAGCTTGATGTCCGACCACAGCCAGCTTTCAGGAAAGTTGGTACGAGAAATAATTTCAGTGCTGTCCATGTAATCGCCATCGCCCTCACCTAAAGTGTTATTTCATATATCAATACTTCATCATGATATTGTGAATGTCCCCACAAATCTTATTGACCCATTTCTTACTGCGAGCTAAAAGAAGATTTTCTTCTTTCTTCTCAGCTATCTGGCTTTGCATCCTATTGCAGCAGTTCACAAAAGCTTCAACGCAAGCAGGACCTTCCCAAATATACTCCGCACGACGCTCACATGTGTATGACAGCGGGATTTCCTTCATGCCATCCAGACAACACTTTTGCTGCAGTTCGTTATTATATTGGCTCACTGGAAGAAAGAGGGGTTGTGGAGTGAGACATAAATATAAAAGCTAAATCTGCTTTTTAAATTTAAAAGAGAAAACAATCACCCAGCTAAGTCATAACTTATACTTGGTTTGTTGTTGGTTTTAGAGCTGTGTGTGTTTCTTACCCAAGGTGGTTCTGACTTCTAGTATAGTTGTAGCTCGCTTTCGTCTGGCTGCAGCTTTGCATTTCAACTCTGAAACACATTAAAAGTCAGAATTTTTAAAAAGAGGGTAAAAAAACTTACAATCTGACCTTAAGATTTGATTTGAGATATTGCTCATACATGACAAATATATGAGAAATTAAATAAAATAGGACTCTTTAAAAAAAACAAACATATACAACATTCTATTTGCTCAATGTATTTTATAGATTTTGTTTTTGTAATTTTTTCCTTTTACTGAATGTTTGTGCTTGTGTGTATTTTGATCTGTCGATTTCCTGCTGTAACAATTCCTTTGTTTTTAGAGGAAAAATGCTTTTTCCTTTATATACAGTACGTATTTACAATCCATCCTTTACCTGCTTGTTTCTGGCATTCTGTCCACTTAACTGCCGTTAACTAGATTTTTTTTCTTTGTAGGTCCATTGTCTGTAAACTCTAGAAATAGTTGTGGGTGAAAATTCCAGTAGATCAGCAATTTTAAAAAAGATAAAAATTCAGACCAGTCCATCTGGTACCAACAACCAAAGTCACTTTAATCCTCATTATTTGCCATTCTAATAAACAGTTTGAACTTTAGCAAGTCATCCTCACCATGTCTAGTTGCTGCTTTCTGATTGGCTGATTAGCTATTTGTGTTAATAAGCCAGTAAACAAGTGTACCCAATAAAGCTGTCACCATGTTTTGCCTCTAATGCCAAACTAAGAATGTCTTAAAGATTGTTTTTCAGTCTTTTTAACTTAAATATCACCACTGAGAGGCAGAAACCCTAAAGACCCTGTTTTCTCCTTTATTTCCTTCATAAATCAGTCATGTTAGTCACCTATATTTTATATTTAAGTTTATTTAACAAACGTATTTACCTAAAATTAAACACTTAAAAGTGTTTTAACCTCATTAATTTGTATGGTAGGACCTCATTTCAGCAGGTAGAGTTAAGAAAGAACATAAAACTATATTATTTATGAACTGAATTATAATCACCTTGTCTGTATGGAGTTCCCTGGGCGATGCTGGACTCAAACAACAGCCCAGCATCAAAGAACACATTCATGCTGTTGCTTCCTCCACCTGGTGTGCAGCCGGTGTCAGACTTCTCTACAACGTCCCACACCTACAGGGTAGCATCATAATCAAACCAGACATAGGGTTACACAATAGGATGTTGTTAACAGTGTTCATGTATTTTTTAAAAATCTAAGAAATTACTTTTTTCTGGGTTAGACGGTGCTTGTTGTTTAGGACGTAGACCCCTTTGTCCACTGCAACCAGTCCCACTGTGGCCTCTGGATCTCCTGTGACTTTCAGACTGAACATTTTGCGAGGCTCATAGGAGGCAACCGGTCTTGCCGATTGCAAAGTTAACTGCATGTAAACATCAATTAATAAAATGTTTAGATACAAAATACGACTATAACTACTCCTGGCTGGCTCGTCATTTTGTTCTGTACTTCATAAGTACAAGAGACTTAAGAACTGACAGCTGGGAGATTTAACTGAACATCATAACTTCAATTTAACATGATTCCTACAGTAGGAAGTCTGGATATCTTACTGAATGAGCAACAAAACCATACTTATAGTTCTTAGTTGTCTCTATGGCAGCAATCTCATACAATGAACACGTCATGCCAGACACAACAATTACTTGACATCCTGACTTTGGTGTTTGAATGCTGATAAACATAACCATTTAGTTTTCATTTAAAATCCTCATGTTCTAGAACATCTGTGTTTGTCATTTCAACTTTACGGTTTCAGTGTCTCACCGAGCCCATGCAGGAGTCTTTCACATCCACCCAAACTGAGTCTGACACAACTTCATTGTCGCTTGGATGGTAGTAGGCTATGATGCGGAATGACGGCAGCATGTTTTTGGTAATGGGAAGTATGAGGGAAATCAGTGTTTGGCCTCTTGTTTTGTAACGTCTAGATTCCACAACCTGGCCTCTGCTTGAGATCTGAGAACACAGATCTACACATTAGTGCACGTGGAAAATGTGTGCATTTAAACCAGCACAGTTCAGAAGATAAAGAAAACAGACGCTAAAGGTTTCTCACCAGGTATGTGATGTCTGTTTGTTGACTTGGCTGCTTATTGAGGTTCAGGTTGATTTTCAGGTTGTCTCCAACTTTTACCTCAGCTGTGTCAACACCTAAGAAAATAAAAAAGTGCAAGCAGTGTTAGAAGATCTATGCTAAGTTTCCCCCCAAAGTTAACACCACAATTTCTGCCTGAATAGCTTTACTGCAGAACAATCTTCACCTATGTGGATGTAACTCTTGCTGCTGGTGGAGTAAGGAGCGGCTTCCATCTGAGCTGACGCCTGTCTCGCTTCTGTGATCCTAGGATCTTCAGTCTTTGCCTGTAATTAAAAGGCAGACATTAGTAAGCTTGCACAAAAGGACGGATGGACAAACCTTTTTATCAGAGCAATATTTTATCAATTGGTGTTACATGTAAAAAATTGATTATTTTTGTTTGTTTGCCTGCTTACAGTGATCCTTAGAATGGGATCCGTTGCTTGTGTATTGATGGTAAGTCTCGCCATGCCATTGGCTGCCGTGTAGCCCTTCACATCACCAGGAGTGACCACCACTGGAATACCTTCAGCTGGACTGTCATCAGGGTTCACTACTTCAACCTGCAGTTAAACAGTAAAAATAAATCTCAAGAATAATCCAATGCCACTGGGTTAGTTTATCCTCCAATAGCCCAAAGTCTGATAATGGTTCTTTACCGCAACATCAAAGGACATTCCTGGTTTGAAATACTTGGGTGTTTTTAGGAAAGTGATTCTGTAGGGTGATGTGACGATCTGGATGCCTCTGAACTCTGCCTCCACCATTTCACTTCCTGTAACAGAACAAACACATCCATGTTTGTTTTTCAGCCATCTGAAAGAAGACGTCACTCAACAGAGTTAAGAACAAACAGACTGCACAAGATTCATTCCTCAGGTTGTTTAACTCTCAGGTCCTTTTGCAGTCATTTACATAAACATAGGTGGGATTTCCTTTAAATACATGAATAATCCTAATAAATGGCAGCTGTGCAGAGGGACACTGTTTGGTTGGCAGAGCAGCATGAGAGGCAAATGTCTCTTTGCAAAGGAGTTGAGAATTAGACTGAAGAACATAACCCTAATTTTCACCTGCAAAGCTGTGCAGTGCCACGGTGAGGTTGGCTCTCATTAAGTTATATTTTTACAGACTTAGCCAAACATTAGGAAGATTTAATGGAAATAGCAAAGACTATATTCGAAGTATAATTTTAATTTGCTTCACCTTAACTGAGCACCTGATTTTTTTGTTTTTCTTCCACCTTTACTTTTATCAGTAGCGAATGGTTATTGTTTTTTCTTACATGTATCCTTAATGGATGCCATTTCTTTACCTCTTGGTTTGATTGTTTTAAGTCCTGAATAATCCTGATATATTTGCATCTCTTAGCCACTAATTAATCATTATCCAGTCAAATGAAATGAAGTAAACACTCAAAACCACACCGTCTCTGCCTCTTACCGCCCAGTGTCAGCACACTGACAGCCACATAGATGGAGCGCCCTACAAGCTCATCGATTGATGGGAAGGTCCGAGTGATATCCTCCCTTTTCAGAACGGCCTTTCCTTCTCCATTCTCGATCTGATGCCACACAAAGAATGATTAGTTTGATTTCACATTAGCATGTTAAACCCTTACCTACATTTGAGTTGGATTGGTAAAATATAGTGCGTGCTCACTAGGACTCGTGATAGAGACTCTGGGAGGCCCCTCTTCACGCCGTCCTCCACAATCCCAAACACCACATAGCCATGGCCCGACACTTCTCTTCCAAACAGATAACTACAACCAAAACACACAGATGTGTGCATCAGACATAAATGGTAGAAACTATCATTTCATTTTTGTTACAGATTTAAACAAGTGTCCACATACGTAGCTTTGATGTCGACGGTGAGGTCATTGCTGTCCACATAGAAGAAGGGTGTCGTAGGCAACAGTTTAACCTCAAAACTGGGGAGCACTGTGAAATAAAAACGTTTTTGGTGTGTTTGCTCTGATAGGTGAAACAAAAATGAATATAATAAATATCAGAGCTGGTAATAAAAGATGTACCATATTCTTTGACCTCAAACTCTGCATAATAGCTCTGCTGGGGGTTGCTTTGGAATCTCGCCACCACTTTCCACAGTCCAGGACTGTACAAACACACAAAAACACTTCTTATAAGGCAGATAAACTGGTTCTTTGTTTTAGGTTTGTGTGAGCTCCATGGAGACTGATTTTCTTTCCCATAAACCAGGCATGTCCAAAGTGCAGCCCAGGGGCCACTTGTGGCCCTCAGAGGGATTTTGTGTGGCCCTCAGCTGAATTTTAAGAATAATGTAATTTAGTCCTCCTGCAGGATGCTGATGCAGAGAGATGCTTTCTGATATTTGTATGTTTAGATTTTCGCTAACAAGAGACCCATCAAACAAAAATACAAGTAAATTAGAATATTTTTAAAATGCTAAATTTACCATCTAATCAAAGCATTTGATTTTTTTTGTTAATCAGGTTTTTCCAGATAAATACATTTCCCGGTGAAAAAAAAAAAAAAGAACCAAAACCTTCACTGACTTTTACTAAAAAGCAGGCTTGTGCGCTCTGTTCATAAAACGTGACTAAAGTTTTTAACGGTCGACCAATCAGATCCATTGACTAATAAGTTTCATCGCCTGGAAATTTAAAAAAAGTCTAACTGACTTTTATGGACTGAATCTCATGCCTGGTTTAAAAAACCATGAAAGAAACAAAAAATCCTGAAACAATACCAAACATCAAAATGCTAAGTTATAAAAGATATCGATATATAATAATACTGAGCAGTGTCAAAAGCCTGAACAACGCGGCTGAGGAAGAGCTTCTCTCAGGCTGTGAAGTTCATGAAGTCTGACCCTTAATCCGCCCTCTACACTTTGTTTACTTCAGTGGGATTTCATGTGTTTATTATTGACATTGAGTTATTTTTCTATATTAGGCTGGCTAAAGAAACACATCAGTTCTTTCTATCATGCCTCTAACATGTTGTTGAATTAGAAAAAAATATATATATTTTAAACTCACCTAACAATTTCACCGATTTGGTAATCTCCAGAGTGGATACCAGCGTTCAGGGAAACTGGTTCAAGTTGAGTGATGATGTCTTCAGGGTTCTAAAATAAGTAGATTTTTTTATTTCACAAGCATCCATCAGCAGCAGGACTTTTAGAAAATGTGACACATTTACTGTGCAATCAGTTGATATGTTATTTTCAACCCCTTAAAAAAATAAAAAGATAAAACACAATACCACAATGTCAATGGCAATAGAAGCGTCAGTGTGAGCATCTCTTTCCACAGGTTGCATTTGTGGTGACAGAGCGAATATCCTGAAATAAACTGACAGGGAGACAACAAGTCAGTTCTGCTTTGTCAAACTGGAAATTACATTTGACATTATTTTGAATGCAGTGTCTTAAAACTAGGCCAGTCCCTGTCCCTTTAAACGTACTACACGATGCGGTTCAACTCAGGATAAGTCGGTCAAAATGAAGTTAAAGTGGGATTTCACCAAATCTGCACATTTAGTTGAGATTATTGCACAGCTGAAGAACAGTTTTACAAACTTTGAGAAAGTAAATCAAATGCACAAGAGACGTACTTAATCCTAAACTCAGTTTTTATTTTAAAATTACAGATTTAAAAGATCATCTGGGATGTCTGTGCTTCTCTTCAGGTTATTTTTCCTTTTTTATGCTTCCTGTGTATCTTACAGGAATCTAGACTTTATGAGTTCCTTACTTTCTGAGGGGAGGCTGTGCTCACCTTTGCTGTTGGGGGTATAGAGGGTCTTGTCAGTCTGTATGAAGATGTACCCAGACTGGAAGGACACCAGGACGACCTTCTCCAGCTCTCGGTCGGGGAACTTAGCTTGCAGGTAAACGTACTGTTTTACAGTGGGATCCTTACTGAAGTCTGCAGCTGGGATCTGAAACCAGAACCAAAAGGCAGGTGTCTCTTTGCTTACAGGGTGAAAGAGAAGAATATCTCTAAACTGAGTGTTTTGGTTTAAACTAACCCTTTGACAGAAATAAATGTTCAAACAAAAATCTATTTACAGTTATTTTTCCAAGTTGCTGGAAGTCATTCTGGCTGCTGAGGATCACAGTCGTCTTAAACAGCTCTTTGGTTTTAGTGGGGTGGTTCATCACTTTGATGTCGACGTTGATTTGTCCTCCAGTGCAGTCCTGACACTCCACAAAGACGTTCTCTGCTGTTCCGACTCGCAGTAAGTTAGGAGCCGACATCAATTTGCTGCAGAACAAAAAGTTAAAGATTAGGAAAAATAGGATAAGTGATCAAAGTACCGGTAAGTAAAGATGATCATTTTTGGCTTCATAATTTATGCCACAAACTGTTTATTGTGAGTTGTCTCAAATAAAACTGATTATCTTATCAAAGAAGTAAAAATTAAATAAAAACTTACATTTGAATCCACGTTTCACTGACCTTAACTTACATTTGGATGAAAAGGACTAAACCATCACAGCTTTAACTGGACTTAAGTTGAACTTTAGTTAATTCTGACCTTCAAACGGAGAACTTTGATGTCTATTGGTTCATGTCTCAGTTTACATAACTTTTTGGGGCTGTTTTGCAGATCTTTGCTCAGTTGAGGGTTCTGAGCTGCTCTTTGGACTTTGCGCTCAATAAGTGATCCATTGATTATCTTGATTAAGATCCAGCTGTGGATCAATTCAGCTTTTCATCATGACCTTCAGACTCAGTTTGCTGTATTTGGTGGCGTTCAAGGCTTTGCAAATGCGGACAAAAACCCCAGTAAAGTTTCTTTAGCCATGTAACACATCAGGCAAAGTGGGCGTCAGGTTATTTTAAGGTAAACTTAAGTTAATGTAAAATTTGGCACACAATTTTCAAGCATTTCTGAGAGATTTCCATTAAGTTTTCACAAAATGTTGTTGAAACAAATCTACAAATTCTGTCATTTAAATGCCCCAAAAACAACAATAATCTTTCTAAGTTTTATTTTTCAATGACTGAAGTAAATTCTGTCGTTACTTACAGTGGACCTGCATCAGTGAGAGAAGGCAGGGTGGCAAAGGCCAGAGAGACCAGCAGCAGCAGAAGAGTCCTCCTCATCCTCCAACCAGATCCTGACCTGCTGTCAGAGTGGGTCTAGCTCCTGCAGCGCCCTCCTTTTATCCACTATCCTCCGTCTTTGTGCACCCTCCCCATTTCCCCGCAACACCTGCCCAGCTCCCGCATGCTTCACATGCATAAACACAAACAGGTTTACACAAATTCCCAGCAGCAGTTGAGAAATTGTTCTGATTATCTCCTCTCTGGGGGGAGGCGGGGGAAGCAAATAGTAGAAAATCAATAAGGGTTTTAAACATCTCACCGACTTCTGAAAGTAAGTTTAGTAAAAGATTGTAAAAAGAAAAGCTGCACTGGCAAGAAGATGTTTTTAAAAATGTTAAAATGTCCCGTCATGTGTTGAACTTTAAGAGACGTTGAGTTTAATTCTGTGTTTTGAGAATCAATAAACATGCAGGATTAAAGATACAGAACAAGTGCAAACACACAGAGCGCCGGGGTTGCAAAAGTTTTGTTGTGCAACGTCTAAGTAGGTTATTGGTGGTGGGACTTTTTGGACTTACGAAAGGGAATTTTTCTACAATTACCAAAAACAACTGATCTGACCTCAACATTTTGATTCTGCTTTATTTACTCAATAAATATTAAAAAATAATTACTTTTATTTACTTCTTGGCATCGTAAAGGGTTTATCCCAGCTAGTAGTTTATTCAATGTTTTTGAGCAAGTATTACATAAATATTTTTGTCTTTTAAAATAATTTCTAATTATTTAATTATCGATTTGCTTGAAGCTGTGCTGAGGTAGAGTTTAGTGTTACTGAACTGATTTGGTCTATGTTCTCTGCAAGTGCAGGTTTCAAAACACAGCAAAAATATGTTTTAATTTTTATGTGAGACTGGAAAAAGTAAATAAGTTATTAAAAAGTTATTAAATAATAAAAAAAGGCAATAAGCATTAAGAATCATCCTGAAACCTTCAAATAAAATAGTTCTAATTAGCTGTTTTATCACCTTTGACTAAACCTAACTCAAGGTGGCGCCATTGTGTCTATTTAACAGCCATGAACCCACCCATCCATAAAATCCTGAATTGCTCATAGTGATGTGGAACAATGGACCAGCTCTTCTTCCTTGTGAATTTGCTGAGGAGGTTATGACTTGTCTTAGGACTTGTAATGCTTATCTGGTCCCTGTACAACCATTGTAGATGTGCACATTGTCCACGCTAAGTTCAGCTCATTCCCAGTGCAGGTCAGACTCCACCAGGGATGTCTCTTCTCTCTGAACCTGTTTGTGATGTTCATGGATCTCAGAAGAAGGTGTCTGTCTGATTATGAACCTCAGGGTTTCATCTCTGCTTTTGCAGAGGCTTTTTCAAGCCATGACCTTCAGCATGTATTAAGGAGGAATATATTTGCAGCCAAGTATGAAGTGGATCAGAGTCAGATACTTCCAAGTCTGAGACCTTGGTTCTCATTTGGAAAAAGGTGGAATGCTTCCTCTGAATTGGGACTGAATCTTTGCCTAAAGTAGAGGAGTTTGATTATCTTGGTGTCTCATTAATGAGTCATGATGGACTGACAAAGGCAAAGCCTTGGAATCAATTTATGTTCCAACCCTCACCTGTGGTGATGAGTTTTGGATCACGATAAAAAAGAACAAGATCCTTGATGCAAGTGGCTGAAAGGAACTTCCTCTGTAGGATGGCAGGACTCATAGGGGGGAGCTCAAATGAGTCAGTTGAGGTTCCTTGGGGCAGTTTACCTGGTTGCCTCCTTCTGAATGTTTCTCAGACATGCGGGGAGGAGACCCCAGTAAAAACCCAGAACTCACTGGAGGGATTGTGAATCCTGGCTGAAGCATTTCCTAGTCAGAATGGTTGGGAATGAGTCTCAAATTCTGGAGTTTTAGACAAAGACCTCTGAGGTCACGATCATCTGCAACACCTCCCTGAGGTTTTTTGTCCTTAGTTTAAAAAACTTCCTTCTAATTTTTCTGTCACACCTGCCTTTTGTGAAATGGCAGATGCCAAACTTTATTACAGGGTGCTCTCTGCCCTAGTGTTTAGAAATGTGAATAGATGGTGTTTCATTATCAAGCACTTTTCATTTTCTTTAGCCAAGAAGGCAAAGGCCTGAACCCACTGAAAGCAGTGACCCTCATTTGGGTTGGAACCCATCAGTTGAGAATCACCAATCTAAAGGATCTCAGTACAATAAAGATGCAAACTACCTCTGTTTGGATGGATGGATGGAATTTAGCACAGAAAATATTTGTGTCATATCTTGATTGTATCTATTGTTTTTAATTTAATTTTTAAAATTCAATGCTATTTATGTTTATTTTTCAGAAAAAAATTGTAATTTGTAAGTAGCTTTTATATTATTTTCATACATTTTATAATTATAACTTTGACATGATTTAAGCATTTTATTTGATTCTAGAACTCTTGTTTTAAAACCTTCATGTGTTTCCTCATTAATGAAACTGTCAGTTCCTTTGGATCTTTAATGCTAGTTTGCTCCTTTTTATCAGTAGTTTTTCTGATATTCAGAGAGGTTTTCGCCTCAGAGACTTCCTGTGATGACTGGTCTGACTGTATTCGACCTGAGTGGACTTTATTTGGATTCCACCATTTAACAAAATAGTCTGTTTGTGTGAGCTGATTGGGCAGATGTGTTTGAACAGTAATAGTGAAGGAATGTTAGAAGTCAAACAGACTCACACAAGGCCTTTTCCCCTCTAATTATTGAACCAACACCCTGGTTTCAGGGTGATTGGTGGTTTGTGTTCTGACAGGATAAATAAATAAAAAATTCAAATGATTAAAAATACATTTTAAATATTAAAAAAAAGATGTAAAAAAAGCTACAGTTTTCATAAGAATAAAAAGAAACAAATAGAAGAAGTTGGGAGGAGGGGTCATCTGATTGGAGCAGAGAGGTCACGTGTTCAGGCAGGTGAGCGTGGGAGAAAATAGTTTCAGCCCGCGTTCACACCTGTCTGCTGGACTATGAGGATTCCTCGGTGTGTTTAAAGGAGGACGCGTCTCTCACCTGGACCCCCAGGTAACCATAGTAACGTTCTAAACAACTCGTGTCACAGAAACGACCCTTAGTTGTTGTTTTTTCCACCCGCGAGCGTTTTCACGTGTCAGTTCGCCTCGGCTGCAGTTAGTGAACTCACCAGAACAGGAAACGCGCACCTGTCCGACAGGTGCAGCCGGATCCGTGACATTCCGCCGTGTATCCGTCCGCCTGTAGCGTGTTGTTGGTTTGAGTTGGATTAGAGGGGAGCGCCTGACTTTTTACATCTAAACTGTTCAATAAATCGACAGGTTTCCAGGACTTTCACGGTAAGTTTATACATTTGTTCTTTCAGGAGTTCAGTTTCTTTGCAGGACATCTTGAATTCGTGTTCTGAATTAGTTTAAATGTTCTCTTAAACTCGTTAATAGTGAACAGAATCACGTCCGACACATTTACAGCTTTTAATTTACATCTTATTTTCTAATATTTAACTTCTAAACATCACTAAACCAGTGTAGTCTGGGTCAATGTTCTCAAGTGTTTTAGCCTCAGATTCATGAAGTAGCTCCAGATATCAGTGGTTGATGTCAATAGACGTGCATAAAAAGCTACTCATATTTTACTGTTTATGATTACTTTTAGCTTTTTTTCCAGTAACTCACTAAATAAATATTAAACAATTGTCCTAAATTAAATAATAAAAAATAAACTGAAGTTTCCCTGAATAATAATGACATAAGCAGAATTAAACATTGTGCAAAAAGACTGCTCGGTGATGGTGAGTTCACTGACTAGGAAAATAGTTGGATTAAAAAAGTTGCTGTTCAGCACTGGTTATTTAGGACTGAAAATTAAACATCTGATTGATTCTTTTAGTTTCAGGTGGACTCATCACCAGTGAGTCCAGTCATGCCTGATGTGGTCCAGTTTTGTCCACCGGCCAGTTTTATTATTCTTTTTCTCTATTTTAAAACAATCCTCAGTTACTGAAAAAAAAGAATATATCACTTTGCTTTATAAAGAGACAGAAAACAAATCTATTTTTCTAGGAAAATGATAAATTCTTACATTTAATTGACAAATTTTCTAAAATTCTAAAATCTAAAATGTATTTTTCTCCCTCTTTCTGTTGACCATCCATAGATGCTCGCTCCTGTTTTGGTAATAACAAACCTTTTAAAAAGCCAGTACAAACACACCAGTGTGTATGGACTTGTGCACACACACAACCTTTTAGAATGTGTGTGTGTGATGATTTGTTGTTGAACTAAACTCAGCAGGATATGGAAACATAAGAGGAAAAATGAGAAGCAGCTTATTGTTCCTAAAAAGTGTCTTCTAATGAACCAAATTGCGATCATGTTTGTCTTGACTCGGCTATGACGGACGTATTTGTTCAGGCTGTAGCTGATAGGATCTCTTTAAAGGAACATTCCGAACATGTTTCTCTGACAGCTGATTTTTAGAATGCACACCTGATATTAGACTGCAGCTTTGTGATAAAACATGGACAGTTTTGTCCTTACAGCAACATTTATGGTGTTAACATTTTAAGAGCTTTTTCTTTATTTTTTAATATTATAAATTCAGGTAAAACAAACATAAATGCATATATTATAGGCTTCTTCTTCTTTATTTTTTATAAAAACCAACCAGTTTCCTTGCTGTTTTAATTAAAACTCTTTATAACAACTAGTGAGGAAGGAAGATGGTAATAATTGTCTCATCACTTTTCTCCATTCCTTTATTACATTCCCATCTCACATTTACACCTGTGGTTTTCATGGCCTGTGGTTATCCAGATTAGACGATAACAGGAGCCCAGAAGGCCCAAAATAAATCAGTTTTTAAGTAATTTAGCCGTTTTCTTTCCTATCTCCTTTAATTTCTCTTGACATTGAAGAAGAGTGTGAGGGACTGGAGCCTTCAGATGAGCTTTCCTGTGCTCTCTCTCTTGAATTAAACTTAAAGGTACAGCTCAAAAATTAGAGTATCTTGAAAAAGTTAAATGTTTTTGTCACTCATTTTAGATAGTGAAACTTGTATATAGATGAATTACACGGTGAAATATTTTAAGCATTTATTCGTCATGTGAAGCCACTCCTGAACCAGAGACAAGGTCAGAAGTGTCTTATTAGGAAGTCCAGGTCCCAGAGTCTGGAGGAGGAGTAGAGAGGAACAGAATCCATGCTGCTCAAAGTCCAGTGAAGTTTCTACAGTCAGTGAGGATTTGGGTCCATGTCATCTGCTTGTTTTTTTTGCTGTACCTGTATAATATACAGGGTCCAGAGGTAGATCAGCCATTTATTTTCAGATTTCTTTATAGATCTCTAGCCTGAATAGTTTCTTTTGGGCAAACAAATAGTGTGTTTTCTTTATGAATGCATCATTATTCAGATTCAGATTCAGATTTGTTTATTTTGGTCATTTTTCATGTAAAGGAGAACATTTCAATAATACAGTTTCCAAAATTTAACCAAAAAGGATTATCAAGTATCAATGAAATAATCTGATATTGCTGCTAAGTGCTCATTCGTGCCAGCAAGCATCAAAGATCTTCCTTCTAGAAATGTTTTGTTTCCAGGGTCATAATTTTCAAGTTAACTTAATTTTGAAAAAAAAAAAAGTGTTCTGTTATTTATAGTTGATTGATTGTTACTTTCTCCTTTTCAGGTGGTCCACTGATGTCTTACTGATGCTGAATTGGTCCAGATGTAAGAACACAGGCAGACCTGGCCTGATAACAACTCTGGATTCTCCCCACAGGTGAGCTCAGCCTAAACTCTCATGTGATCAGTAATAGTTTGATCAAATTCTCTAATAAAGGTTTCCTCCTCCAAATCTGAGACCATGATTCTCGTCCAGAAAATGGAGGCTTGCCAACTTCATGTCAGGGGAGAGGTCCTACCTCAAGTGCAGGAGTTTAAGTGTTTCAGGGCCTTGCTCAGAAGTGAGGGAAGGAGATCGACAGGTGGGTCAGAGCTGCTGCTGTCTGCTGTGGTGAAGAAGGAGCTGAGCCAGAACGTGAGGCTCTCAATTTACCAGTTGATCTACATCCCAATACTCGCTAAAGGTCATGAGCTAATGACCGACGGAATGAGATTACAAATACAAGCTGCAAATATGGGTTTCCTCTGCAAGGTGGCTCAGCTTAAGAGAGTGAAGAGAACTGCTGCTCCACACCAAGAGGAGCCAGCTGAGGTGGTTTGGACATCTGGTCAGGATGTCTCCTGGGGAGGTGTTTAGACACGTCCTGACAGCAGGAGGCCCCCAGGTTGGCCCAGGACATGCTGGAGGTATTCTATCTCTAGGCTGGCTTGGGAACGCTGTGGGATCCTGGTGGAGGAGACTGGGGAGAGGATGATCTGGACTTGTCTGCTGGGGCTACTGCCCCTGTGACCTGGTCCCTGATAGGTGGAGACAGAGAGGCCAGTTTTGTGACCAATTAGTAGGAAAACAATACAATAATGTATTACATTAAACAAATCAGAAAAACGTTCAAATATTTTGTTTCCTGCTACTTAAATTCTATGGTGTTGAATAAAACCTGTGTGTGGTATTTCTCCTCATGTCTCGTCTCCATGGTGATGCAGGTGTTAATCCCACCTGCGATGTCGGCGTTCGCCATCAGCTTGTCCTCCTTGCTCACTCTGACTCTGCTGCTCCTGTTGTGCGTTTTCCGGAAGAAGAGAAGGATGGAGGGAACATACAGGCCGAGCGCAGAGGAGAAGAAACAAACGAGAGCAGCTGGGCCCGAAAAGCCCGGTCTGCCTCTGCCTTTACCCAAAGCAGAGCGCCTCATTTAAAGGAGGAGGCCTCGCCATGTTGGAAAGACTTGTGCTGATCTGATGTTTACTGAGATCAGCTGTTTTCCTGCTGTTACTTCGTGTTTTCTGTGGCGACCAATGGACTGATCAGACAATCAGGGTATTCTGTCACCTGTGACACAAACATGAGCGGAAGTGTAAATATATATTTATACGCACGTTAGGACGTTTTCTCACTGTATTTTTATATTTGTATAATAAATATGTGACTGTTTTCACTTATGTAAACTGTGATGCACTGGTTTTTAAAAAATTGTTTTTTCAAGACTTATTGTCAAAGAAAACTCTGTACGTGTAGCACACAATGATTAAAACAATGTGCACATCAAGTACCACTCTTTATATTTTTCATTTATTGAAGTAGGATTTTGTGAAACGCTACAAAATTGCAACAACCCTTTAGAATATGTCAGTTTTAAAGGGGAGAAACAGAACGACAGCATTTAAAGAACAGAATCTATCTCTTGCTGCTAAAAGCTTTGAACTCAACATTCAGACAAACTGTTGGAATGTTTCCTGAATGGTCAGTTTTTGACTTCAGTGTTTGGTGATCCATGTGCTCCATGATGCACGCGTACCTTTTAAAGGCCCGACGTTTTGAGAGTGACACACATATTGCCTCAAAGCTTAGATTTTATGACGGTTTGCATAAATGCCAGAAGAAGTGATCAGAGGAACTGCATTTGTGAAGAAGTCTTCAGGGTGGCCAAGGACGTCCTGCAGCACCGTAGCCTAAATTAATGCAGGGCTGAATCCACCAGTGTGGAGCTGGTTCAGGAATGTCAGCAGACAGGTGTGAGTGCATCAGGATGACCTAATGTCAAAAAAAGCTGCAAAGAACCCACATCTCTCCAAGAAAACAGACTAATGTTCTGCTTTAGGACCAGGGATTGGACTGCTGAGGACTGGAGGAAAGTCATTTGATGTGTGGGGTTGCTCCTTAGCTAAGGGAGTGGATTCACTCACAGTTTGGTCTCAGAACAACAATGAATACAGAATGGTACCTATGTGGGGGGGGGGGGGGGGG
>SSNR01000033.1:325997-340527 GCA_006937965.1 Callopanchax toddi | reverse complement strand
GGGGGGGGGGGGGGGGGGGGGGGGGGTCACTAGATTACACTCACACCCAGAGCAGAGTGTTGACTGTATGTAAATGTTTTAGCACCCTGTGACTGAGTGAAACCTTCATGTCATCCTTTGACTCTTCCACATTGGTGACACTATGAGCAAACCTGACGGTTACATCTGAGGAAGTCCTCCCAACTATCCAATAATGGTTTGGTGCCTTTTCCAGAAAGATGGAGCGTCACGCCAAGGACTAAAGTCAGAACTGTTATTAAACTGTTGGGTTCATTTACCAGGAAACTCCTCGGACCCAAACTTGTGTTCAATCCTCCAGAAACGGGTGGTCAACAACCTCTAAAAATTCAAACTCCAAGAACTGATGGTGAAGATTGGGCTGACATCAGTCAGGAGTTGAGCTAAAGGTTGATTGACAGCATGCCAGGGTGAACTGTAGACATGGGTGTCATGTTGGTGGAGAGACGAGGGACATGTCCTCCTCCCCACTTTTTCAAAGGCAGTTTTGACACCTCCGTGAAGCTGAACCCCCCACCCACTTAAAAACTAAGCCAATAGGTGGAGTTGTTAGTGCTTCGTTTGTGCCGTTAAAAGTTTCATTTGTGCTGTTATGGTTTTTGAGATATTACCGGTTTTATTTTCGAGTATGACGTCATCATCTCTCGGCAGTTTGCCCCAAAATGAACCGGACTGGTCTACGTTGTTCATGCTTTGGTTGTGCTGATTTGTGTGGTTTAAAGTTTTGTTTGTACTGCTGTGGATTTTGAGATATTTTGAGAATAAAACTTAGATGACGTCACTGGTTCATTTTGGGGAGGGTGACCCCTGAATGACCCCAGAATGAACCCTGAATGACCTATAACATAATCTTAAATATCTCAAAATCTATAGCAGCACAAATTAAACTTTTAACAGCACAAATCAGCACAAACGGGATAATGACCTCTGTAGAATGGCTTATAAATTAATATTTAATATCTCAAAAACCAAAGCAGCACTAACCACTCCACCTATTTACCTAGTGTTTTTAAGTGGGCCTCCTCCTCCTCCTGCAGCTTTCACCATAAAACAATGTTACACTCTATTAAATGGTTACAGAATGAAAAGGAAGAACCAACACTGCAAATATTGACTATTTACATAAATGTCATGTAAAATAAAAGCCTTTGAGACATGAAATGTTTTTAATCATATTTCAGTAACCATAGAAACGTCTGACAAAATGTTTCTGTCCTGGGCTGGACACTGGGTTGGACTGAGCAGCACTTTTCTTCTGCTAGTTTTCCAGAGCAGACATGTATTTCTGAAGGAGGGCTGATGGGATTCTTACAGACAGATCAGCCTGGCAGGTAGCCAGAGTGATTAAACACTGACAACAGATCAGGATTATGGGTCATGTTTACTTTGAAGTGACCAATAAAAAAAAAGTCAACCATATTTTAACGTGTAACTGCTGCCAGTTTTTAAAAAAAATCATTATTTATAACCTGAAAGGCAGCAGATACACTCGAACCTCGACTGTACAGCTCAAGTGGGATTTGTTCCAAACAAGCATCTTGAATGTAACCATCTTTCTTTTTTAAGCTTCAAATCTCTTCTTCAGTTTGGACACTTTGACTGGGAGGCGGTCTTCTTCTTCTTCTGTGTTGCTGTTTGTGTCTGAGTCACATGGAGGGTGGGTTTGCTGGTTTTCTCTGCCCTGAGACACGAGGTCCCCTGACGGTTTTGGTATGGACCTGAGCTGGAAGTTCTGAGCGGATCCCTGACTCTGGAAACATGCTACAGCAGACAGCGCTTTGGGGGGAGAGGTGGTCGGTTGCACAACTTTCTCTTCATTCTTTGCTGTTTGTTCGCTCGTTGCCTCCTGAATTTCTGGTAGTTTGGGTTCAGTGGTAATACTCTGTGTTTCAGGAGTCTCTCCTGGTCTTTGCTGTCCTTCCACAGAATGAACAGCGGTCAGTTTTATACACGAGCTTAAAGGTTCTTTGGTTTCTTTATTTTCTTCTTCTTTAGATTCTTTGCTCTCGTTTCCAGTTCCATTTTCTTGCATTTCATTCATTCTGATTGCTGGTTCTTGTCCCACCTCTTTACTCTGTCTTTCATCGTCTTTCCTTTTCTCTTTTGACTCTTCATCCTCGTTTCCTTCAGTTGTTTCATTCACACTGTCCTCCTGTGGATCTTCCTTTCTCTCGTCTTCAATTATCACTTCTTTAAAGTTATTTATCTCTTCTTCATCATCTTGCTTTCTGTTTATTGCTTCATTTGTTTCTTTTAGTTTCTCTCCATCCTCCTGTCCTTTTTCTTCCTCTCCTATTTCACCATCTAAAAGAAGACAGCCTGTGTTCTCCTCCTCAGCCAAGCTGGTGTCCAGACACAGAAAGTCAGAGTCCTCCGTCAGGTCAGAGAGCTCCTCTGTGGTTTCCAGGTTCCAGCTGTGCAGGCTGCTGCTGCCACTGATGGACAGGGACAGGCTCTCCTGGCTGGGGTTGGCTGGACCACGCTGATAAACACAGAAATCAGTCAGAAACAACTCAGTTGTGCGTACTAGTAACATGTCCTCATGCTCTTACCTTAGTGATATAATCATGGCTGTCCGGTCCAAACAAATCCAGGCTGCGGGTTCCGTACAGAAGGCCACGGTCGTGGGAGCTGCGAGCACTAAGTGTGTCGAAGATCTCCCCAAGAAGATCCATCTCTTCTGGGTCACAAAGAGGTGATTCATCCTCCTCTTCTTCATCCTTCTGGAGCTCAGAGTCAGGCTCCCCAAGGGTCCAAGATACAGCACTGATACACAAATAAACACAAAATTTGACATTTTTCTTCCTCTTATCTGTATCCCTCACATAATGGACTTATCTTTATTTTAGAGACATTATGTGAGCAAGACATTTAAATAAAGTTAGGAGATTTTGTAATATGACAAAGTATTATAAAAACTAAATTATGCAGACTAATGCAGGTCGTTATGTTTGCAACATTCTGTAAATAATGCATTAATAAAAAGTTGAATAGGATGGAAAAAGTAGATTTTTTTAAACTTATTAAACAATAAATATTAAAGAAGCTGCAAAGTGCTGGACTTCACCCTGAGACCCATTATTAGTTTATCAACCATATTTCTAATAGATTATTATTATTATTATATATTATTACAAAGTGAATATTTTTGTCTGTATGTTTTATATATATGTGTATATATCTAGAATTCTATATTCATTCTTGTATAAATATATATATTTTTCGTCTCATAATTTATATATTTTTAAGTTTTAATCAACATTGAAAAGCAGAACTCTGCCACCTGCTGGTGTAAATCAGTCTCCTTAAAAATGTCTGTTAACTCGGTGAATGATTTTGTGAAATGATATTGATTACAGCTACCTTGTGATGATTTATTTCCCTTAAATCAAGTAGTCCCCACCAAAATGTGCCTTAAAGGGAACTTAATTCAAAGTGTTTAAACGTAGAACAAACTCCTCCTCACCTGTTCCATCCGTCTTCAGCGTCCGGTGTGTTTTCTCTGTCTTTGTGTTTCTGAAGAGGTCGACGGGGTCGTGACTGACAAGAGACAAAACATTGGAAAAGAAATAGGTGAAAGAAAATAGTAACAGTAGTTGAGGTGGTGGTTACGATTAGGCTGTAAAACTGTGTTTGAATTGTTTTTCTGGTGCATTAAACAGAAAAATTACCATCCCAAAGTGCTGGGTGATTGGCAGGCGGTTCTGCAGGCTGTCAGACTGGGAACGGTGGTGTGAGATTGATCTACCTCTCAGGAGGATTTGATTCTCATTGTGGGTCTGAATTAGACAGAACCACGTGTTAAAACACAGCAGAATATAAAGAATCGACCCTCAGGAACACGAGAGCCTACCTTATGAATCAGCAGGGTTTTCAAACCTGACTTAGTGAAACCTTTGGCCTGTTGGAGAGATTGATCAGCACATTAATGAGGCAAGAGTCCAACTCTGTGCCACATGACCCCCCCACCCCACCACCACCACACACACACACACACACACACATCCCAGCCTGCCCCAAAGCCACCTGAGGCTGCGCTCACCCTCATATTTGCTTTGGTCTTCATGTTGAGGATAAGAGCTCCGCCCCCTTTCTGTCAAAACAAATGCATCCATGTGAAAATGTTCTTTGTAATAGGAATGAATGAATGAATAAATAACGTTACCTTTAAATTACCAACCAGGTGCTGGTAGGATTTGCTTTTTCCTTAATAAATAAAAAAGGGCCATAAGAAAGACGAGTAGAAATTCAACATAAAATCATGTGTTTATTGTTTCATAACAACACACACCTGCTGATGTTTCACATTTTAGGATCTCTTCCTCAAACAGGTCGTCCGGTTCCCTCCCCTGGTTCAGAACATCCAGACGACCATCGATAAACTAAAGCAGAGACCAAAAAAAAACAACAAAAATCTGTTCACAATCCTTTAATTCAACTTCTTATTTTTTGTGCACTCGAACATTCTGTTAAAATCAATAAAAAAAAACCATTACTAGAAACATTTGTTCCAATCAAATTAAAATATGACTCATGTTTTTAGCTCATAGTTGCCCCTTAGAGAACAGCTCCACCCAGTTGCAGTATGTGTCCAGCAGAGGGCGCTGTGTACCTGCTTGAAGAACTGCAAGTGAACGGCACTCTGCAGGAACAGCTTCATACTGGTCGACTTGTGATCTAGAAATAGTTCTTCACAGAAATGTACTTCACCTTCCTGTAAAGAGAGTCGTATATGGAGTGAGCAACGTGCAGCACACACACACACACACACACACACACACACACACACACACACACACACACACACACACACACACACACACACACACAGCACTGTCTGCATTCTGTGCTCATCTTAAGTTATCAGTATGTATTTTCTTGAATGACAGACCTTGTTGCCCTGCAGAGCATCCCTGTAGCCTCCAAACAGCAGAGCTTGAGCTTTAAGGAAAGCTCGAGAGACGCCACAGCCAGGTGAGACCGCCTGGCGCTTCAAACAAGCCTTCAGACCAGACATCTGGACACACAGGTAGAATTTCATCTTTCTAAAAATCCCCAATGACTGCTCTGTAATAATGAGTTTAAACCAATTGTAAATGATGCAACAAAAATGAAAGGTTCTTAAAAAAAATAGAGCCTCATAATTCTTGACTTGGCTGAGTTCACAAGTTGTGTTTTCTGATTTATTATCATCACTGATGGACCCAAGAGTCACATTTATGTTTACTATGCATTAAAGCAGGTTTTTTAAAATCATGTCCTAGTATCTCTACTAATTTCAAATTAAATAAGAGCGTTAAAAAGAAACATTTGATCTGACTGGGGATCAGTTTTTGACTATGAGCTATCAACCCCTATATCCTGTATCAAATCTCCAGTAAAACATCACTACCGCTGGTTAAAGTCACACTTTTAGCAGCAACAACATGTTAGTCTACACAAAGCATATTTTTACCACATCTGAAGGTATCCTCTTAAGGTCATCGAAGGGGGTTTCCAGTGTGTTTGTGTCCACATTCAGAAAAACGACTTCCTCCAGCCCCCGACTCCTCACCTTCTGATGGGCGGACACAGAAACAGGTTGATCATCAGTCAGTTCAACCTGGTGAACTGATGTCACTGGAGGGGGGTGGAGTTAGCAGCTTACCTCAGACAGACTGGTGTGGACCCCAATTAGATAAGGCATGGGAGCACTGGAACCACAGAGGACATCAGCATCAGTGGTGAGGTGAACATATGTATGTAAGGATGGATGATGGATGGATGGATGGATGGATGGATGGATGGATGGATGGATGGATGGATGGATGGATGGATGGATGGATGGATGGATGGATGGATGGATGGATGGATGGGTGGATGGATGGACTCATTAAGTGACAGAGTGATAAACGAGTGTACTGGTTGCTTCTCACCAGCAGTAATCCAGCAGGTGTGGTGGGAGGACAGGTATGAAGATGTGCTGCCAGTACATCGGGTACAACACAGCACCGAGTGCATGCACACAAGATGTTAGCTACACAAACAAAACACAATGTCAATACACAGAAACTCACACAAGCTGATGTCCTTTATAACCTGTGGTTAACATAACAGGGAGTTTCACATCTTACTCAAGTCTTTATCAGGGTTTAATGAGAATTTAAAAACGTGTTAAATTTAACACTTGGTTGAGGTCATGCTTCAAAATAAAAGCACGCCTCTGCAGCCAGACAGAAATATTACACTACAAAGATAGAAAGCCAGAGTTTGTTACTCACAGTGCTCAGCTTGCTTGCAAAGATGAGGATGCGTCTCTCAAACAGCATGCTGGCATAGAGTTGAAGAAGGTTTCCAACATCTACAGCTACAATTAGCTCAGTCAAGTTCCTCTGGTGAAGCCACAGCGTGTGCAAACACATTGGTCAGAGTAGCATGTGCAAAGACAACCTCTGCTTCGTTGGTTTAAACCCTGGGTTTAGTGCAATCAGGCATACTCACATTTTCAGGGATGGATGGGAGATTTTTTGGATCTGGAGCAATAAAATATGGAATCTATCCAGATAAATTAAATGAGAAAAATGTTAGAATGTGACAGAAATTTAGAGGAAGTATTTTTTCCAGCAACGTGGGTATAATGGTGTCTTCATAGATGTGTGCATTAAAGGCTGTAGAGTCAGAATGAAGGTTTCATTCCAAAATTCTTGCTTTGTTTTAGTTTTAGGATCTGTTAAAAATGCAAAACTAAACCTGACACCAAACACCTGTATTAGTTACATTATTACAGGATTAGATACTGTTATAGAAAAATCTGAAATCAAACTTCAGGAACTCAGATTTGGAGATTTGAACTTTAAGTATTGTTTACAGTACAGAACTATATTTGACTCTTCCTGATTTCTTATATTTTGGAATGAAACTCAAATACAAACATAATGATTATGAAACAAGCTTCAGCTTTTTTCAGTTCAACAGTTTCATGGAGTTCAGACAGATTAATGTACAACAAGAACCACAGCTAGCTGCTGCAAATCAGGTCAAGTTTGACATCATTCCTATTAGAGGGGTGAGCCACAAGGTTTTAGTCCAACAAGTAAAAGCCACCAAAGCACAGACAGCCAAGGATGTCCAGCAGGAGTTAGCGAGGATGGGTCTGCCCCAGGACCACATGGACTCCTGTGGAACTCACCCCCTTATGTCCCTCTGTGTGTCCAGCAGGATGGGACACCTCTGTGCAGACCATAAACTGCTCTCCCTCAGAAAAAAACACAACATGCTGACACTGACAGAACAAATACAAAGTCAACTGCGACTCCTGGCTCTGATTGGCTGGTTTAAAGATTTACCATCTGCAGGGTGACGGATCCATCAGCCAATGGGACGGACTGTTTGTGGAGGTGAGCCAGCAGCGCCTTTATCTCATTAACCTGTTAAAAAGGCCACCTGTTCATCATGCTGTGACCTTCATTCATGTGTGGATTGTAAAGATCAAAAACTAGCAGCTCACCTGAGCTTTTGCGAGGTATTCAGCCAAGTTGTTGAGAAGTTTGTAAAAGACTTCAAACCATGGCAGATAGCTGTAATCAGATTGATAACACCTGGGTTTATTAGGAAGGCTAGTGGAAACACTTAATATTAATACACACGATAACAGCACCTGAGAATACAGAGGCAGGTCTGAGTGCTGCTGGTGAGACGGCAGAATCCAAACTGCTGGCATCCCTCAAGGTCAGTCAGAACAAAAGTAAAGTGCTGAACGGCGACTCCATCCCTCGCTCTAAAAAAGAGGTTAAACAGTCAACGTGCAACCCAGGTAACTACCCAGGTAACTACCCTGGTAACTACCCAGGTAACTACCCAGGTAACTACCCAGGTAACTACCCAGGTAACTACCCTGGTAACTACCCAGGTAACTACCCAGGTAACTACCCTGGTAACTACCCAGGTAACTACCCTGGTAACTACCCTGGTAACTACCCAGGTAACTACCCTGGTAACTACCCAGGTAACTACCCAGGTAACTACCCAGGTAACTACCCTGGTAACTACCCAGGTAACTACCCTGGTAACTACCCAGGTAACTACCCAGGTAACTACCCAGGTAACTACCCTGGTAACTACCCAGGTAACTACCCTGGTAACTACCCAGGTAACTACCCAGGTAACTACCCTGGTAACTACCCAGGTAACTACCCTGGTAACTACCCAGGTAACTACCCTGGTAACTACCCTGGTAACTACCCTGGTAACTACCCTGGTAACTACCCAGGTAACTACCCTGGTAACTACCCTGGTAACTACCCAGGTAACTACCCTGGTAACTACCCAGGTAACTACCCAGGTAACTACCCTGGTAACTACCCAGGTAACTACCCAGGTAACTACCCTGGTAACTACCCAGGTAACTACCCTGGTAACTACCCAGGTAACTACCCTGGTAACTACCCTGGTAACTACCCTGGTATTACTTTATAAGACCCACCTCTGTATGTCATACGGGAAGCAGAACCTGAGCAACGTTTGATAGGATTCCTAGAAAATAAATAGTATTTTAGTGGAAATAGAAATAAAAAATTGTGGAACATCAAAGCCTACGGATGATTTTCAATTCTTCTAAAATGTTAAATAAATAAAGTGATAGTAAAGGCACACTATGCAGTTTTGCTTGTTTTTAGCACCCCCTAGTGTCCGTTTTAAAAACTGTAGTAAAAACATTAGCATTGTCTTTGCTCAGAAACACCTAAATCTAACTGCTGAAATGTCTCCTCAGCCTTCATTGCTTTCTACTGGAGCGGTTCATCACTCAGTCAAAGAAATCAGCTGTGTTCAAGCAGGGAGAGAAAAAAAAGCAGGAATCATGAGCTAAAAACACTGCGGATCTAGCATAACAGCTAGCCACATTCTAACCCTTGTGAGATATGTGACTTTGACTTCTGGAGCACCGATGGAGACTCAGAAGTTGCAAACGTGGTATTCTAGAACCAAGCAGCGGATGGGGCTGAGGGACTTTTCATTAACCCTGTAAAGGGTCATGTTAGCACAGACTGGCTCAAGGAAAAGGTTTAAAAACATGAAAAAGTTATATAGTGTGCCTTTAACAAACAAACAAACAATCAAAGAATTATAAATTAATTTTGTTTTCCAACATATTTTTTATGTCTCCTTTTTAAAAATATTCACATGTATCTGTATAATTATTATAAATAGGGCCTATAGAAATAGAATATTATTTATTTCCAGGAGAATGAGAGCTTACCTCTTCACTGAAGTCCTCTGGAAACTGAAACTTGACACCAGGATCTGCAACAATAAAATGAAAGAAGTCATAAACAAGCTGACTGAAAGGAAAACTGCATTCTAGTGAAACTAAAGGCTTTTCATGTGAACAAATCTAGTAAAATCAGCAAATAGAAGGGATTTAAATATGAATTTCTTCTAGTCGGTTTGAGTATCTCCTTCAGCCTCACCACAAGACATCCCTGTTGGGTTCATGTGAGACCAGAAAGGCTGTGTGGTTTTCTGATCACATGACAGGAAGGATGGGCGACTCTCAGCACAAACACCTTCACACACAGCTTGATTCATTTGTCACATTAATCTTTATTATTTCATGTTAGAGGCCAGTCTTAAAGGCTGGTCAGATTAGTGTAATGACTCATGCACAAACTGTGTGTAAACAACTGATGCAACACACACACACTGTTGTCATGTGGGAGTGTGACAAGAAGAAGGTGCATTTAGTGACAGGAAAATACACGACTTCTCTGTGGCTGAGAAAATGTCAGTCAGTCTCTGTGCTGACAATGAAGAGATTTGAGACAAAGAACGGTGACATAAAGAAGGCAGGAGCCACAAAAAATTAGAAATAAAAATGCAAAACACAAGAATATATGAATGAAGCGGACTAACTAATCATCTGTTGACTGGATTCAGTCAGTAGTCTGCAAGACTGGTTTAATCAGTGATTGGCAAATCTAAAACTCCACTTTCTTTTGGTTCATGAATGCACCATTTCCAAGCAGTAAATTGCTCTTGCAATAACACGATCTTCCAGAATCGCTCATTTTAAATTTGATAATAAATTATAGTTCAGCCAAACCCAGTTTAAACTGGTTAGAGCTGCATAAGAATCAGAAATCTAAACCCGAATCGGTGCATCTCTAAAACTCACATTCTAATTTAAAACACCAAAGGTTAAACTGATGTATAAAGATCGACTTGAATCAAAAGCTATTAAAATGAGGTGACTCTCTCTTATTCATAGATAGAATCAGCCTCCAAAAAGCTTAACAGCCTCAGGTTTAAGGTATTTAAAAACAATCTGTACATCTAAATTCATATAATAAACTTTAAGCATTAAAAACCCTCAAACACACAAAAAGAAGTGAACATATTTGGGGCTGTGGGGGAAAGCCAGAGGCCTCACCTTTGTCTCTGGCTACAGGACATGTTGCTTCAAAGAACCAGTTGAAAGTTCGCTCTGGGTTTTGTCTGACAAGAAAAGAGGATTTACACCATTGACATGAGATCATTTTTAGAATGTGTTTCGCACCAAACAGCATCACAATCAAACAGCTTGTCTCGACTCAGAGCCTCATCTAAAAGTGCTAGAGTATTCTGAGAAACTTTGTTTTTAACGAGGACAAAGAAAAACAGATTTACCAAAGGAATTAAGACAGATATGTGATAAATATAGTTATCGTTTGTGTGTCAGAAAAAAAAAGGTTTTGCTTTAAAAGGAGCAAGTCCAATATGCAGAGCTGCTGCAGGAAACTTCCTGTGCAGTTGTTAGAGGAAGTAATGAAACCACAAGAGCTGAGTGACAGGCTAAATAATGATGATGATGGAGGACAATAATCTACTCACTTCAGTCTGGAGCCCATCCTGTCTGGATGTGGCTGTTTCCATGTGTTTGTCCAGGAGGAGAGAGAGATCTTCAGCAGGTTGGGAGGACTCTCATAGCGGTGATGTTCTAAACACAGGCAGTCTGCTCAGTCAGCGTCGGAGTGGCACATCACTTCCTGATCCGTCAATATGTGCTCTTCAAATGTGTGAATGACGTGCAATGAGACGACCTCTGTAAACTCCTGGCTGTGCTACAGACTTCTCCTAAATGTTCATTTCTTCCTGTTTTTGTTCATTTTTTTAAAATCAGATGCAAAAAAATAAGAGTAGAAATCACATTTAGACTTTTGATTATAGAAATATTTACATGGAAAGAGAAATGTAGGTTTCCACATGTAGTTTAAAAGTTTTAAAAGGACAAACACCCAGAGGAGTTTCCACTGAAAATCCAGTAGAGCTTGATTTATGTAGTGAAGCTTGTCCTGTTTGATTATTGTTCAAATAAATAGCTGAGAAAATCTGATGCAGGCCACAGCAGAGATGGATGACAAAAAACAACAGAACATAAAAAGTTCTTCTGCTGCCCCCTTGTGGTGTTAATGTAAAGTGCAGGTCCCCATTTTGGCTCCACATTAAAAACCTTTATTTATTTGAAACAAAGCTTGCACCAGGAAGCATTTATTAAAATTTAACTAAGGTCTAAACAGCAGAATTAAGAAGTGATTACAAAGAAACAAGCAGTTATTTTTCAATAAATTTATTTCAATTAATGTCAACTTTAACAAGTGATGAAATTGGCCCAAGTATGGAAGGTTATCTGATGTCGGTAATGAAGATGAACCAAAAACTACAGTGAAAAATACCACGAGCACAATGGTGTTAGCTACCTCTACATGGGCTCAGATTAGAGTTCAGCTCCTACTCTGGAAGAAGGAAGAGAGAACAAGAGAGAGAGAGAGAGAGAGAGGAAGAGGAAGAGAGAAGAAAGAAATGGGAAAAGATAGCGTGAGAAAAAACTAGAGATCAGAGTAGGGCTGAAGTGAATGAATGGATGAGTGCAGATGAGACATGACTGATTTTAGCTTTAGGCAACCTCCTCCTCGCCTTCCTCCTCAAACTCGCCCTCCTCGGCGGTGGCGTCCTGGTACTGCTGGTACTCGGACACCAAGTCGTTCATGTTGCTCTCCGCTTCAGTGAACTCCATCTCATCCATACCCTCGCCGGTGTACCAGTGGAGGAAGGCCTTGCGGCGGAACATGGCAGTGAACTGCTCAGAGATGCGCTTGAACAGCTCCTGGATGGCAGTGCTGTTACCGATGAAGGTGGCGGCCATTTTGAGCCCGCGAGGCGGGATGTCGCACACGGCCGTCTTGACGTTGTTGGGGATCCACTCCACGAAGTAGCTGCTGTTTTTGTTCTGCACGTTCAGCATCTGCTCGTCGACCTCCTTCATGGACATGCGGCCGCGGAACACGGCGGCCACTGTCAGGTAGCGGCCGTGGCGCGGGTCGCAGGCGGCCATCATGTTCTTGGCATCGAACATCTGCTGGGTGAGTTCGGGCACAGAGAGAGCTCTGTACTGCTGGCTGCCTCTGCTGGTGAGCGGCGCGAAGCCGGGCATGAAGAAGTGGAGGCGGGGGAAGGGGACCATGTTGACTGCCAGTTTGCGGAGGTCGGCGTTGAGCTGACCGGGGAAGCGCAGGCACGTCGTCACCCCGCTCATGGTGGCAGAGACCAGATGGTTCAGGTCTCCGTAAGTGGGCGTGGTGAGTTTGAGGGTGCGGAAGCAGATGTCATACAGCGCCTCGTTGTCGATGCAGTAGGTTTCATCTGTGTTCTCAACCAGCTGGTGGACAGAGAGGGTGGCGTTGTACGGCTCCACCACCGTGTCTGACACCTGAAGAAAAAAAAAAAAAAAGAGTTCAGAGAAAAGAAAGGCCAAAACATAAAACGCATCACAAAGCAGCGTGATCTGATTATCGTACCTTAGGAGAGGGCACCACGCTGAAGGTGTTCATGATACGATCAGGGTACTCCTCTCGAATCTTGCTGATGAGCAGAGTTCCCATACCGGAGCCGGTACCACCACCCAGGGAGTGGGTGAGCTGGAAGCCCTGAAGGCAGTCGCAGCTCTCAGCCTCCTTCCTCACAACATCCAGGACTGAGTCCACCAACTCGGCTCCTTCTGTGTAGTGGCCTTTAGCCCAGTTGTTACCCGCTCCACTCTGACCTGTAGTGACAGGATTAGTGATGACCAGTATTTCTCAATATTTATTTAACTGCAACCAAAATGATAAAACTGTTAACCTATTGAAGTGAAAACAAACACCAAATAGCTTGATCCACAATTTTCTGATGTATTATATTAAATGTATGTATGTAATTCTGTACCAAAGACAAAGTTGTCTGGTCTGAAGATCTGTCCAAAGGGGCCGGAGCGGACAGAGTCCATGGTGCCCGGCTCCAGATCCACCAGGATGGCCCTCGGCACGTACTTCCCCCCTAGAACACAAAACGCACAAGTTCATTTTTCTGAATAAAAGAAGAAAAACGCTAAAAAGTTTACCTTAAATGATAAATTTGGGTCATTTTTAAATGTCGTTCCATCAGTTATTTCTCTACAGTAAGGACCACACTCTCCAGTGACATCACTCAAAGCGGAGAAACAGGAAGTAGTTCTCTGACAGAGCAATACTCATGGTTAGTCAGAGACACTGCTGTGATTATTGAAAGCTAGCAGATAATTAGTTGACATTTATAACTCTTGCTCAAAAATGTCATGCCAATGCGTTAGAACACAATGTTTGTAAACTGCTACAATTTTGCATGAGACCATTTCTTAAGTTTGTTTTGACCGAACAATGTCCAAATTACAGTGCTACTGTATGTGCTGTAGCATAAACGCCATAAACTAAACAAGTCTCATGCTAAATTGTAGATGCTTATGAAAGGGTGAGACATCAGTATGACTTTTCTGAGCATGTTGTTATAAAGTCACTATCTGACCAGCTGCGCCAGCGAGTATTGCTTCTGTCAGATGGCTACTTCCTGTTTCAAGATGCTCAGCTTGCTTTGAGTGCTGTCATCAGTGGGTATGGTCCTTACTATAGATAAATAACTGATAGAACGCCATTTCTAAATGACAGAACTATCCCTTTAAACCAGGGTGTGCATGTTAGAGGTCCAAACCTGAAGCCTCGTTGTAGTAGACATTGATTCTGTCCAGCTGCAGGTCGCTGTCACCGTGGTAGGTTCCTGTTGGGTCAATCCCGTGCTCGTCACTGATCACCTCCCAGAACTACAAAACAGGTCAATAGTTCTGAAGCGGTGAGACACACACACACACACACACACACCCCTAAAGGACAGCCTGAATCAACTGATGTCTCACATGTAAACTGTCTCCATTTACCAGACATCAATAATCATTTGAATTAACTGGGTTAAAACCATATGACCGCTGTAATTCTATAAAAACAGAATGATGTTCCAGTGTTTGTCGCCCGAGCCACACCCCTCTCCATGGCCACACGCGCAGACACGCGTGCACGTACGTGAATGATCAGCGTCTGTTCATTCATTTATTATTTAATTTCCTAGCAAAAAAACTGAAAACGTTTTAAATCCGAGATTTTTTTTCCGCGTCAATTTAAAGCCCCCCCCCCCCCCCCCCCCCCCCCCCCCCCCC
>SSNR01000033.1:301624-312133 GCA_006937965.1 Callopanchax toddi | reverse complement strand
AATTAGCATTAGCATTAGCAAAATTAGCATTAGCATTAGCATCTCTAAAAAAAGTTTTTTCTGTTTGCCTTTCAGGGCTCCAAGAGTGGAGAGGAAAAAAAAAAAGAATCTCGCCCTCTGGTGGCGTTATAAAAGCATTACAAGAAAAATAGAAAATGAGCCTAAGTAAAATATTTTTTTTTCCATTTGCCACTCAGGGCTGCTTAAGTGGAAAGAAAAAAAAAAGTTTTTTTTTTTTAAATTCTCATTTTTACAACAGTTTAAGTATATTAGACCAGTTGTGACAATGTTTCAAAAAAAAGTTTTTTTTCCGTTTGTACTGGTCAGAAAGTCAAGCGGAAAAATATTTTTGACCAAACTTAGAAAATTGGCCACCCTTAAAAAAATTTTTTCCTCGCTTGCCGTTCAGGGCTTCCGTAGCTAACAGTGTGGACGGTACCCAAAAAACTGGAGTGGACTTCAGTTGGGCTGAAGCCAGCACTTCCCTCCCCGTTTGTATTATTGAAAGCGTTTTCGTTTCCGGTGAACACAGAACAAGGATGTCAATAAATATGAGCATTACGACCAGAAGAAGGAACAGTTTGTGTCTGCAGTGTTGAAGCTGCAGGATGTTTGTCTGTAAAAGGGTGTGTTTCTTCCCCAAGCTAAAAAGTTAGGAAAAATAGGTTAGGATGAATTTACTTAGTGGAAATAGTTTATTTACGACCAGATTAATGAGCTAACAGCTGTAACAAAGCAGATCGCTGTTAACCTTTACTCCACCATTACACAGTGATACATAATGATATTCCTGCTGCAGCACTGGTGAAATCAGTCTGCACATCCTCTTCTTGTTTACAATTTTCTTGTTAAAAAATGGTAAATTAAACAGAAATTTGTAAATGTAAAATAGACCTTGAAAGCTCCTGTTTCCCACATTTATTATGTTTGGTATTCTATGTTTACAGCTAGCAGAACAGATGCTAAAATGTATGAAACTGCTTGTTTTTTTTTTTTTAATACCAGTGCCATAAAAAAGTTTGCTGCTGTAATTTTTACTTTTTGTTTATCAATTTATTTGTATTCAGTTGCATCCAGTGCTTGTTTTAGCCTGCTGAGGTGGTACAAGTTTCAGAAAGTCTGAGGTCTCATTGTGCTCATTATGCTGTACGAGCGCCGCAGGTAGGTGATGTGTAACCGATGCATCATGTGTTCAGCACAGCTTTGTTTAAAAAAATGCAGAAAGTCAGTTCAACTGAAACATTTATTTATAGCATGCAGTAGAAGTTTTCTGTCGAGGCACTGACCTGATCATACCCCACAGAATTCTTTTACCCAGATAACACTGGGTGGATATGAGTAAATGCTCTTCAGAGCCTGCAGATGAATGCTGCGGTGGTGGTGCAAAGTCACAGAACATAAAGAAAGGTGGTGAATATATCAGCTGGACAAACTGGGAGGGTGGATGATGTGGAGTGAGTCATGTCATGTAACAGTTCAGTTTGAGCTGCCTGCCGGGCATCGCTCCCGTCGATTATTTAACAAACGTTGCACCGATGATCAGTTTACTGCTTCTTAAGCACATATACATTATTATTTTGAACTATTAAAAATAATTCATGCCACTATGAGTGTATTCAGGAGTCTTTTTCTAAATCGGAATAAATAATAAAATCAGCTCCAGCTTCACTTTGAACATTTATAGTCATTATGTGAGTCTGCTGAGAAGTTACAGGATGGAAACATATGAATATAGTTAAAATATTAATAATCAATTATACAGATAAAACAGGTGCTGACACAGATGGAAAAGAAACCTAAGAGCAGGAACATGTTCTGCTTTGATAAGAGGCATGTTCATGTCAAGATGCTGCCTCAGATTCTCACAGATGACATGAAGCTACATGTTCAGAAACCTCAACTCGTCTCCTGCTATCTGAAGTGAATTTCCTCAGTTTGCTGAAAATGGCATTAAGCTATAATACTGACACACCCTGCATGAAATTTAAATAGGGAAATTACGTCTCTTTTTAATGGTATTTAATTAAAAGTTCCAAGCCCCAATGTTTGGTAATGTTTTTGTCTAACCAGCAAAAAGTCTAGAGTGTTATCTATTTACATACATTTTTTTGCAACTTTAGATCTTTGTTTTATGCTTAATGCAAGACTCTACAAGAACTACAGTAATGCATTGGTTTAGTCGAGGAAGTGAGAAAAGGAACGGTTTGTTCTGGTTCACGCGTTTCATTCATTGTGAGAAACTCAACCCTAGAACTCTTAGGAAGTCCTCAATCACAGTAGTTGATGGAGAAAACTGGTTCTCCATATGATACACAAGCTGGAGAACTCTAAAACCAGAGAAAAAAATGATGTCATTCTGCTTTTGCAGCCCTGGGAAAAACAAAAAATCCTAAATTCTCGTGTAGAATTTACAGCCTGATACTGACGGCTGTTAAAGAGACAAACATTTTATACCCAAAATCTAGACTAGAACCAAGTTTAGGAAACTATTTTAAACCACAGAGCCACGTCTTGGGAACCCCAGTCAGAGCTCAGTCAGGCTGATTCAATGCTGTGATTGGTTTGAAGACAACATCAGATTAGTCCCAAATTAATAAAATCAACGAAACCAAAAATCCACCTGTTAAATCTGAAAATAGTGAATTTTATTTTATAAAACCAACCAGAGTCTGCGTCTCCAAATGAGCAAACCTATTGTGTTGTGAACGCCATCATTTATTGTTCCTGTTTGAACAACCGATGTGATTTAAATCTGCTGGATATGATGAAGTCCTGACTGCACATTTTTAATTCATTCATTTATGTTGTTATCAAAAACTTCTCCAGAAACTGTGAACGAACAACCAAAGTCACACCTCCTCCCACTGGGAGAGCCTTTTCTCTCCGTTCAGCAGATAAACGTCTCCCTCGCTGCTCATCCTCCTCCAGTCCAGTCATACGCCACTGACCAGAGAGGAGCAGAACCCCTATGAATCCCTTATAGGGACAAATCACCCGATCTGATCACTTGTGTGCTTTGTAGCGCCGGCAAAGGCGTTACTATCTCTGAATTCTGACCCCTTGGTTCATTCCTTGGTTATATTACGCTACAGCTTTAAAATGGGATTTGCTGCCTAAAACTGAAACTTTTATAAAAATAAATTTTTTTAAGTGAGGAAAGTATATTTTAAGATAACAAAACCCCAGAAACAGTTTAAAAAGTAAATTAAATGCAAAAGAAAAACAGCAAAATTGTAAAGTTATACAATACAAATGTTTGGAAAAAGTAAGAAAAATTCAAAATAAAAAAGAGAAGGGAAAGAAAAGCATACATTTAAAGATGAAAATGATGTGTTTCAAAAACTAAACTAAAAAATTATTTTAAAAGGAAACAGAAACTCTCTACTAGTCTCTTAAAGTTGAAGCTTTACATTTCCAAGTATTTCAGTGAGTGACTTTTATCAAGAACACAACAAACACTCCATCAGTTCCTTTGTTTTACTTTATGAGTCAGAATTAAACTATAACAGTACTTCACCTTGACTGTTGCTGAAGATGTTTGAATACAGTTCATTTATTCTGCTGTGTTGGATGTTGTTCCTCTGAGATGACACGTTTTAATTATTTATTCCTAGTCAATTTAAACCAGCTTCTGTTTCACAGCACCAGTTCTAAATTCACACTTTTACTTCTGACTTACTCCACAGTTTTCACGCTCCACTAACCCAACCATTAACCTTTCATAGTTGCCTTTTTTATCACCAGCAGAGACAGAGAAATATGTAACCGACGGGAGGAAAGTGGAAGAAACAAGTGAGGACGACGACTCCAGGAAAGTCAGAGAGTCGTCTCATCAACGGCTTTAACCCACAGCCACCGGCTTTTTATGGAAGAAAGGAATTATTTTCCTCTCAGTTTATCTTTGTTTGTCTTTATACTTTTGTTTTGTCCTTGTGAGAGTTTTGTGCCATTTACTGTGTTTGGTTATTAATAAACATCTAATTAAAGACAGTACAAAATAGAAAGTAAACTGAATAATAAACCCAAGGTGAAACTGAAACTCAGCGATTCTCAGCTTAGTTTCTATCTTCTTATCCTCTTGAAACTGTAAGATTTATATCAGTATTTGCTCAGTTTGTAACTTTAAATATACTTTTTGTTTTTTTAACAATAATTTAACTTTTTTATTCTCATGGTTTGATGTCAGATGTCTAAAGTTCTATGTGGCATTAGGCAGCTTAAAGTGATGACTCGGCTATTTTAATGGTTTTGTGGAGAAGTTAGGAACAATTAATATCTCACCTGTTTTAGATAGCTCTTTGAACAGCCTCAGTTTGGAGAAATAAAGTAGATAATCTGAGAATGGTTAAGGACAAAGCAGTTTTCATACATTTTTCTTTCTGTATCTCTTTTTATTCTTAACACTTTGGTAATTGCAATTGTATGAAACTTGACAAAAGTTGATTTATTGTATAGGTAAAAATGTTCAACGTGTAGAATATTCACATATGTACTTACGCTCTTTACTGTTGAGCCAAATGTGGTCCAGTTGACTTTCATTTCAAGTATTGTTTAATATACTGTAATCCTGATATGTTAAAAATACTTTCCCCATTAATAACTAACACACCTACCTTCAACATAAAAGCAAAAACAAAAATATAGGTGTGTACCTTCATTAGAAAAATCTCATTTTGTATCTCACTGTAAGAAAATTCTGCATATTTTTTTTGTATTTTTCCCCTTGGAAAATTCAGAATGTTTTATATATTCCCCCTGCATGTTTTGGCCTGAATTAAAAAGAGTATCTTAGTTTTCAAATTGCCTCAAGAAATCTAAAAGAACGGAACAGCAGTTTATATAAACATATAAAACTGTCATGTTTGTACTGATGAAAACAGAGGTCCAAACAAAAGGTTTAATGATGATGGAAGAAGAAGCAGAGCACCAGGTGAGTCACAGGAAGAAATAAAATCAATTAAAACATCGGCAGATCTCACAGGGCGGTGGAGCAGTGAGCATCTGACCATGAATGAAAACAAAAGTATCCTGATTACTGAGTGATTAACGGGATGAAACAGGTGTGTGATTAGAGCTCAGAGGAATGATGAACAGAAGAAACAGAGGAGTAAACAAACTGATCACACAAAACAACAAGAGGAACCCTATAAAAACCACCTGAACTCATGATTCACAAAACATTTTTATATAAAATATGATCATATCCTAAAGAGGAACGATCCTCGTCTGTTTCCTGAATAAACAAGATTGTAAAAAGTCATACAATCTGTAATCTAAAGTAATAGAAAATCTAAGTGTAAGTTTTATTAAATGAAGTGTTAGAGAACAGCTTCACACATTATCACAAAATTTAATAAAAAACAAACAAGTGTGAAAATGATTCTAAAAAACTAACTCAGCCATGAGTAATCACTCATATTAACACATCTGCTTAAAGCAGGGTGAATTAAAAACACTCCGTTGTGTTTTTGCCTTGATGTTGAACAGAGCCGTTCCTTTCGTTTTATACATTTTAATCACATGTTTTTTGCTGTTGACAAAACAAGAGACAAACATTCAAAAGGTGTGAGGTCTCAAACGCTGTTGATGAGTTTTTCATTTCCTGCTCGGCGAGATGTGTTCAAAGACCGAATGAGCCAAAGAAATCAAAAGCAGCAACATGGAGGGCTTTGTTCACAGAGCAAGGTTCATGAGCGTCAGTTCATTTAACTCCATGGCCAGGATCAAAGACTTGTCACAAAGCAGCAAACTGTCTCATTTTCTACGACTTATTTTAAACACACCTTTAGTTACACACACAGCACACAGAACAACCCAGATCTTTGTGCTGAAATTAAAGCTGCTCCCCAGAGGCTGACAGGAGCTGGACTTAAAACAGAGAGAATAATATCAAATGTCATTATTTTTAATAAACAGAGATAAAAGAAAACTTTACAATCGCACAGAAGAGAGTAGGACAGGAATCAGGATCCTTTTTGTTTGACTTCTGAGAAACGGAGCAAAGAGTTCCTCATGCTTCCTTCTTAGGGAAGCTAAAGGTGCAAAATCATGTATTTTATAAGAAACTGAGGACAAATTAATCTTAATATTGAAAGAAAGAATAAAGAATTGATAAATAAAAAACAAAATGAAAGGGAAATGACGGAGATGAAGGATGAATGATCTGTGCAGCAGTCACCAGTGACAAGTCCTTGACTTTAATGACAGAGAAATCTCACTCATGTGCAAAACGTTTCTTCATAGAGACGGAGTGGTAGTTTTTCTGACAGATGAAGTCAGTTATAGATTTTTGAAAACATTTAGTTTTTTGAAAATGTGAGTGCAACTATAAAACGAGATATAAAACTGTGACAAAATACATCTTTAGATTATTCTTCTGAGATAAAACCATCAACATAAATGTATGTATATGTATAATAACTAGATGTAGGAACGTGACAAGGAATTTGAGGCCAAAATGCTGGTGCATTAATGTTCATTTCTTTGTTTTATAACATTATTTTCTCTGAATGATTTTAACAAAACCACACATACGAGAACCTCCACATTAATGAGACATTAAAACACAGAGAAAGAACTTGTTTTTTTCCCTCATACAGTACATACCGTCTCCTCTCAGTCATGTTTCAGCTAATGTTTAATTTAAATTGTTTTTTATTTCTTGCCTGGTGCAGACCTGATGTTTCCTGAAACAGAAAACATGATTTTCACAACCAAGAAATGGATCGTCTGACTATTTCTCTAAGAAACGAGAAGCTCCTCTCTCTCTGCATCGTTTAGTGTTAAATACGCTGTTGCTGAAATGTAACAATCCCCAAGCAGTGTTTAACTATTATTACATGTTTCAGTGTTGTTCCTGTCCCTGAAAGTGCAGCCCAGAAGGCTTTGATTTCTTCAGATGATCCCAGGGGGAATCTTCTGGTTTGTTTCTGAAACTTAAGTCTCAATCAAACTAAATTCAATACAGCTTTGCATTTTAATTTGCCTCAATCCCCTCAATGAGGAAACTATCAGGAATCAGAAGCATGAGGAAAACTCTCTGTTCACATTACATCATCAAAAGTAAACTTCACCCACTAAATGCCTCCACTTGATCCTCCACACACACACACACACACACAGAAACACACAAAAAGCCTAATAGAGTAGCTGGAGAACTTAATATGTGTTTGTCATTAATAGAACCTTGAACAAACACTGCCTGTCTCTGCGGACTTGTTTCTCTACAAGTGTGTGTGTCTGTTCCTACGAGTCACAGCATGAGAGAGGGGACGTGTGGTGTGATTTTTACAAATCACTGCTCTCCAGGGGTCTCATTTATCACAGAGGTCGGCGTGTTGATTCTGTTTCAGAGAAGTAAATCTGGACAAATTAAACCAACCCACAAGGGGCCTGAACCAAATCCTTCCATTTCTTCAAAAATGTAAAACAGCGTTTTGGTGCTTTCTGTGAAGGTGAAAGAGCTTGCTTCAAGTAAAAGGTCTTTAGAAAAATTAATGGAAAAAATATGTTAATATCTTTCCATGGCTTTGGACTTATTCCAAAATCAAAATGAAACAGCTGATTTTCAATGTGAAATCCCCTGTACAGTGGGCACTTATAATAAAAATAAAAAGACAACCAGTTCACAATGTTGACTATCCTGTTTGGATTAAACAGTTGATTATGATTTAGACCCATCATGCTGGTGAAGGTTCTCAGTAGTTCTTTGCTCTGTGGATGAGAGTGTGAACAGTGGATTAGCACCAGGTATAGGTTTAAAGGCACACTACGTAACTTTTTCATATTTTAAAAAGCTTTTTCTTGAGCCAGTCTGTTCTAACATGACCCTTTACAGGGTTAATGAAAAGTCACTCAGCCCCATCTGCTGCTTGTGTCCAGAATACCATGTTTGTAACTTCTGAATCTCTGGTCCGGTGCTCTGAAGTCTCACAAAGTCACGTATCTCGCGAAAGTTAGGCTAACCCAATGTGGCTAACTGTTATGCTAGTGCCGGACATAACTTCTGAGTTCTGCATGAACTGATCTGAATCAAGCAGGAAGCTCCTGAGAGCTGAAGTCTGGCTGCAAACTGTTTCAGGGATTTAAATGAGCAATAAGCAGCCGTAGTGAAGCTGCAGCCCAGGTGTTGGAGACAGATAATGCATTAATGAACGTTTTCATCCGGAGCAAAGAGCGTGGATTGGTTCTGCTATTCATTTGATTACTCGAGCGTGCTTTTTCCTTTTCACAGTTGTTGGAATAATGATAAATGTTCTCTTCTTAAAGTTCTAACACATTTCCTCTCATATTTATTTAAATTAAAGATAATTTCTGAAAAAGAAAGTAATTTGAGGTCATCTGTGTGGGTGTTTGAGACAAATCCACGCTGTACTTTGAAAAAGGCTCTCGTGGTGAAAAGTACAGCGGTGGTAACATTCTGATGTCAGCTGACACGTTATTAGCGGTTATGAAAGTCTGAGTCAAATGTCAAAGAAAGCCAACATCCATCCCTGTCTTCCTGTGTTGCTGTTACACATACTGAGACTTAATGAGCCATCAGTCATCTGAATTTGCAGCAGTCGCTCTGAATTAGATAATAAGCGTAATACATCAAATTGTTGAGCAGAGCTGTTGGAGCGTATTAAACTTTAGTGTGATGGCTCTTCAGGGATGAAGAGAACGGAGACGATGGGAAAAGTTCACCCAGAGGAGCTCAACCACTGTTCAAGTGTTATAAATGAAACCGTCGCTTCAGGTCGGTAGTTCACGCTACTTCTCACAGCACTCAGAAAGAAAAAAAAAATCAAGCCTGACGGTTTATTTCTGTGATTTCTGTCATGTTTTAAAAGGAACAGACTGCTGGAATGCCTTCAAGACTATTTCCAGACTTTCTAGAGCAATTCATTAATGTTTGGAAAGAAAGATAGAAAGAAAGAAAGAAATTTGACATCAATTACACATACATGATCAAACAGCTGATGATTCCATTTAAATACTGAAAATTTGCAGTTTATTTAGTAGAAAAGCTCTATTTGCACCAGTTCTTTTAATTGTGGAACATTTTAAATAACATCAGTAACCATTTGACCTTGCAACAGGTCGGCTCAGTTTTATGGAGGACAGATCCTGCCATAATTTACAATACTTATAGAAATGAATAGATGGCTTGATAAAGTAATTAAAGGCGTACTCAGTAGCCAGGTAAACAATGTAGCTTTTAACGTTTTTTTTAAAGCCTCTTACCAACGTTCCAACATAGTATAGCCATAAATATATTGTGGAGATTAAAAAACCCCGAAAGAAATCAATAAAGTGGTTGTCCCGCAGTTCTCTAAAAACTTCAGCCAATCCTATCGTTCGGACCGAACGATAGGATTGGACAATCCAGCTTTCTGTCTGCCGCATTTCCTCACTGCTTGGATTGGCATTAATCCGCCCGGACACATTTTGGGGCAGAACATCCCGGAAGTGAAAGTGAAAGTAGAAGTAGGACAGAGAGCTGGCGGTTAATGCTTTAATTTTAAGATAAAAATACCAGAGTCCCCCCCAAAAAGCCCCTTTTCAGCTAGCAGAAAACTAAACACGTTTGGAGGTGAAAAGAGGAAAAGCTGGGGGAACATTTCTGTGGCTGGAGTTAGACTCTGCTTTGTCACCTTTGCAAACCGTGGTCCTATGTCAGCGGGAGGCTGGCGTAAGGATTTTACCTGACGGGAGGGGTGAGTTCACCAAGACGTGTTTCTGAAAAATAGCTAGCGAGACCTCGTTTGTTTACCTGGCTACTGAGTATGGCTTTAATCTGTCAAATATTGTGTCCAATACATAAAAATAAAACTTTTCCAAACTTATTTGATTGTGTGACATAAAATAGTATTTAAACAAGTTAAAAATAATATGTTTTCTTTTTATTTATTTTTAAAATCATTTTTTCATGTTCTGAATTTATTTATTACAATTTGTTTAATTTACTCGCATTTTATTTACATTTTGAAAATATTTTTTCATTTCCAACTGTCTGTATGACCATAAGCAGGAAGGGATGTCTGCTCTTTGGTCTCAGCAGACAGCTCGGGTTGATGTTGACCAATAGGAGAGGAGTTGACTCTGAATCCCCGCCCACCAGAGTCCCCTCCCCTCCTTTCCCCCCTTTATCAATTTACCTTGTTACAAGGAGGCAGAAGGAAAAATAAAAGAGAGCATGATGAGAAAATGACAAAAAGAAACCAGTAAATAAACCAAAAGGAGAAAATAGGAGGGAAGAAAATGCAAAGTGGAAATATTAAACAAGAAATAAAATCAATGTATGATAAAAAAAGAAGTGACAGTAAATTAAAAAGAAGAATAAATAAATACAAAATGAATAAAAAATTTAATAAAATTTGAGTAAATAAACTAATTATATTAAATAAATACAGAAAAAATTAATTAATTAATAAATTAAAAGGAAACTCATTACCGTATTAACCCAAATATAAAACAAGTTTTTTTTTCATTGAAAATAATGTAAAAAGGGGGGGGGGGGGGGGGGGC
>SSNR01000033.1:258651-292515 GCA_006937965.1 Callopanchax toddi | reverse complement strand
AATCTTCTTTTTCTTCCCTCTCCTGTGAGACTGGTGGGGTGGCGCCCTAGCGCCCCTATTGATGGGTCGCCACTGCCCAGCACCCAGCCCTAGACCCCGAGACATCCCAATATGACGGCGGAAAAAGGCACCACCCACAGCAGAGGCGCAGCCGGGGAGGATAGTCTCAACAGAGGAGGGCCTACATGTCTCTGAAGGGGGGACACCAGACCCGACAGATAAACAGTCACACACACACACACACACACACACACACACACACACACACACACACACACACACACACACACACACACACACACACACACACACACACACACACACAGCACGCACACACACACACACACACACACACACACACACACACACACATCCCTGCAAACATACCAAGACACATACGTAATAGACGCTGTACACCCACTCTCACTCCTCATGCATACTTTATGTTCCCAGCACCCTAAGGGTGAAACCAGCCCTCAGACCCAGCTCCCCCACTGGCCCCAATAAGCACCCCCATTCCCCAAAACCCACCCAGGGCAGGGAGATCGCGGGCCCATCCGTCCAGGTCCATGGCAGAAGCCCCATGGAGCCCGTGGCCGTCCCCCACCCCCACCCCAGCAGGGTAACTATACCCCACAACCACGCACATAGTAAACTACAAACTTATACAAGACATAGAAGCCCAGGCAAAGTCCACCCCCCTCCAAACCCAAGACTCCTTCCCCCCAGCGCCGATGGAACCAGCCCCATATGGCTAGGTGGTACCAAGGCCCCCAGAGCCAGGACCAGGCACCAGGATAGACACCAGCCCCCCACCAGCAACAAGCCAAGCGGAACCCAAGCCCCCGGGACCATCCCAGGCCCCACCCAGGGACGACCCGCCCAGAACCTGAGCCCCCAGACCCCAATTTGCCTGCTGGTGGTGGTCAGAGGGACTTGGAGAGCACCGGTGCATGGCATCCCCACCTCTGTCAGTGTGCTCAAGGGCAGCTGTGACTACAACGTAGTTTATCACCACCAGTGTGTGAATGGGTGAATGACTGTTTGTGTTGTACAGCGCTAAGCGCTAAGTTCTATTCTAAAGCATTTTTACTTTACAAAAAAATATATTTTATGGAAAAAAGTGAGATTCACTAAAATATTTGATTTGCACATAAAAATGTTTTGTTCTCTAAAAAATATATTATACTTTAAAATCCCTTGCAAAAACACTCAGTTTTCAGCAGAACCACAGAACTTTGTTAAAGATAAAAACAGTCATTAGATTTTGAATCCTGTAACTTTGATTTGTTGGATTTTTTGTCATTAACTTATAATTACTCACGTTTTAGGTTAGTAAATGTGGTTGGAATTAAAAGGAGTTCAGAAAAAAAAACAGATTTGGGGAAAAATGGAAAAAAAGGAAAATGGGAAAGCAGATTTTATAGGGCCCTACATTTGTTTCATTACTAGTATTGTTTGTCAAATAGGCCTACTGTCAGGTAAAATCACTGGTATAATCTAATCCAAATGCCCTCAGAATGCACCATTTTCAATTCTTTTTCAGACATTTCGCTGGGGGTGGGGGCTGGAGGGTAGGGGAGAGAGACAGAACACCCACTTTTTCCTGTTGGACACCCACTTTCCCTGTTTCTGGCTAATACCCTGACTGAAATGAAAGTAAAGGCCACAATATTATATTTTTTGAGGGTATCAATATAAACAGCATCTTTCATATGTTGATTTAAACTTTAATGATTATCCTTAAAAATGAACAGATTTGTGGAAATTTTGAAAACTTATTTTGGATTTCTGTTTATGCACAGAGCAGAACAATTGAGGCGTCAGTTAGATATTATACAGTAGATAAGCCTTGAAGCCTGTCATCAGCTGCTCTGAGTTTCGTTTTCCATGAAACTGCACAGACAAAAGCATGAGAAATTTTAATTTGCATGGAACAAGTTGGGTTTTTATTTTCATGAAAACAAATGGATGGGAGGGGTATGCAAATGTTTCTTTGGAGTTCAGCTGAACTGACTTAAAACTACAGCCTTTAAACGAAAGGTGTTTTTTTTCAACAAGCTTTGTGCAACAAGCTCAATATGCATATTACCGGTATCTATTATGCAAAGGCGTCTAAGTTTGTCAATGCATTTCTGCGTTTAGGAGGTGTTTGTTTCTCAATATATACAAACTGAAAATAAGTATGTTATTGTAAGACACTACACATTACAATTGTGTCAATTCCAAGGTATATAATATATAAATATATGTTATTGCACAATTTATGTTATGTGATATTATGTTTTCTGCTTGTAAAGAGCTGCATCAACTGCCTTTTATTTTACTGTCCTAAATGAAGTGATTTAACTTTCTTTATTCATCATTTTAATTTGTGGACATTTAGAAAACTTACTTTAGATTTAATAATAATGCATCAGTTTTATATAGCGCTTTTCAGGTCACTCAAAGACGCTTTACAGAGTTGCATTATTCATTCACACAGTCATTCTCACCGGTGGTGGTAAACTACGACAGACGTCTGTAGCCACAGCTGCCCTGGGGCAGACTGACAGAAGCGAGGCTGCCATTCTGCGCCATCGGCCCTTCTGACCACCACCAACATTCACACACAGTCACACTCAAACAGGCAAGGTGGGTGAAGTGTCTTGCCCA
Organism: Callopanchax toddi; assembly: GCA_006937965.1. Lineage (NCBI taxonomy): Eukaryota > Metazoa > Chordata > Actinopteri > Cyprinodontiformes > Nothobranchiidae > Callopanchax > Callopanchax toddi. The sequence goes on along the minus strand of SSNR01000033.1, from coordinate 289,860 downwards.
AGGGCACAACGACAATCTAACCCAGCTAAATCCCATTCAGATATGTGTAACAAAACCAAAGCAAAGGCCACATTAACATATTGTTTTGAACCGACTATTAGATGCTTTGTTTCATTTTCAACGAAACTGCTGAGGTCATTGTAGGGAGGGGCAGTGGGAGGATCAACCTTCGTGAAATAAAAAACAAGTCTTGTGTTTAAAGAGAAGAAGTTTAGTTCCGACAGCAGTCAAACTCTTTTGGTTTAAAGCCAGTTTTAGGTTGCTTTTCCAGTTTTCTTTTTCTCTACTGAATAAAACGATGGAGAAAGCCTCAGGTAAAGGTTTGAATTTGTTTCTTGTAGATATGCATGTTTCTGTAGAGTTTAGCTGGATTACCTTAAAACCCAGAACTTTAAATAGAACATGTGTTTGTCTTTGTCCACAGATTCCAGCTCTCCGATTGTAAAAGATCTGAGGATTGTGCTGCTGGGGAAAACTGGATCGGGTAAAAGTGCAACAGGGAACACCATCCTGGGAAGGACAGCTTTCCATGCAGAGACGTCTCCAGAGTCTGTGACAAAGATATGCACAAAAGAAACTGAATCAGTCGCTGAACGGACTGTGAGTGTCATCGATACTCCTGGGATTTTCGACACGTCGATTAAGCAGGACGAGCTGAAACAGGAAATTGAGAACTGCATCATGTTGTCTCTTCCTGGACCACATATCTTCCTGCTGGTCATCAGTCTGGCTGCACGCTTCACAGAGGAGGAGAAGAAGGCTGTTGAGTGGATAACAGAGAACTTTGGTGAGGAAGCCTCCAAGTATACTATAGTTGTTTTCACCAGGGGAAATGAGCTCGATGCAAGCATTGAGAAACATTTGCACAAAAGTGTTGATCTGAAGCAGCTCACTGCTGATTGTAAAGCTGGGTATGTTGTGTTTGAAAACAAAACTAAAGACAAAACTTCTCAGGTAACTGATCTGTTTCACAAAATAGACAAAACAGTGCAATTAAATGGAGGCCATTACACCAGCAGCATTTACAAAGAGGCTCAGAACAAACTGTGGTGGCGTAGTGTTAGAGGCAAACTGAACTCTGCAACAAAACCTTTGATTTGGACAGCAGCTGGTGCAGCTGGAGCAATAGGTGTAGCAGCTGCAGTTGCTCCTGAGGCTGGTGCTGCAGCAGGCGGAGCTGCAGCTGAATTTGTGCAACCATTGATGATGTTTGGAGGTGCACTGATGAGTAAAGCTTTGGGATGGAGGCTTTGAACAAACAAAAGTTCAGTTGTGTCAATCTTTTTTTTTGCATTTATTTGTTCAGCTGGGCAATAACTGTTCTAATAAATTATAAGGTAATAATGTAAGGTTAATAAGACTGTGCTAAAAAAGCTTTTTATGTAAATACTTCATCAATAAAAAAAAACTTAGATTGTCTTTTCTGAAATATATACCTATTTAACATATTTTAACTATTTTTATTTTGGTGTGTTTCCTCTGGCTTTGAGTGTTTTTTATGGGACCATAAAATCCTAATATCTATCTAATCTAACTTCTCAATATTTTATTTTACACAAGCAGCATACGAAGAGCGTGGACACAGGTTGACATTAATCTGAACTCTGCTCTAGTTTGTACTGTCTTGACTAAGGAAGCAGCATAATGTTCATTACCAATGATTTTAAGTTGCTGCAGGTATCAGAGAATCCAAATAGAACAGATGTTTGTTCAGAAAATGATTCTGAAATCATGAAGGTATTTCTTTATGTTCATTCAAACTTTTGTATTTACCAGTTTCTTTATAAAGACTTCTGAATTGTGTGATGTTGTTTCTGGTGGCTACAAATAATTTTGGAAGGAAAATAATGTTTTATTTTCTTTCATAACATATAAAAAAAAGTTTGATTGTTCTGTGATTCCGATTGACAATGTTCATTAAATATATTTTAATTCAAAAAGATAAATTCCAGTATCCTTTTTCTTTCATTAGAAAACAAACTCCTGTCTTACAAACAACAACAACAAAAAACAATTATTGATGCTTTGAAAAACCTTTCTCTCATGAAATATAATGGTATTAATGTTTTCCACCAAAGGTCCTGGTGAGAATACTGCTATCAAACCTTCAAGATTATAAGGAGGGTTTTGACCTCTGATGGGACAGTAGAGGGGGGTCATTCTGCTGCTAATCCAGCTGTGAATGAAGCAGCTGTCCTTTGACAGGTTTATGATAAACAAACTGTTTTGAAAAGGTTCCCTTCAGTGGCAGCTGGTGAAAATATTTTTGGGTGGGGCACATTTTTGCAAGTCAGTTTTCAAATGTGCAAAAACCCACATATCACCACTAGGACAGAGAATGAAACAAAATATTTTCTTCTGACTGAAAATGTTGCTGGTAAAAATCCCTACCACCAACTCACTAAAAATGTGGAGCAGTTAGGTCACACACAGTTTTGACCTAATTCTACAACAAATAGTAAAGAAATCATAAGGTCTTCATAAGGTCTTCATGGAGACCTTAATATTATCAATATACGGTAATCAGAAACAAATAATAATAAAAAAAACACAATGTGGTCGCAACAAAACTAAGAGTTTCAGAGAAAAAAACAACCTGACCTAAACAATGTCAAAAACGTAACTTAAAGGTTCAAGGGTCAGCTTTAAGAAACGAACCTCACGAGCGCCACGCCCGGTGCTGCAAATAAGTGCAGCCTTGAATGGGAGCTTGCACAAACTTCTCACTAGTTCATCTCATAAGGGTTCAACCAAAGGCAAGCAAAGACATGATTCCATAAATAAAAATACATTTTATAATACAAAAGGAAATATGGTAAAACAATGCCACACACGCACGCACGCACTCACACACACACAGGTTTGTATTAAAACCCAAGAGTTTTGTGTGCTTAACAGTAAAAGTGAGTCTGTGTATTTATCATCAACTTAGAAAAACCCTTCCTCTTGATCTCCTCCCAAATTTAAATCATGTTGCACTTTTGTACCAGAGAAATGGGAAGTCAAAACTATTTTGGTTGTGGTTTTTGCTTTGCAGATCAATTTTTAAAAAATCACAATAACAAAAAATGATCTATTACCGCTCTACCAGATTTCTAGAGTTTTATCCTCCAGTCAGAATGGAAGCTGTGATTTTCTATTTATTCCTGAATGTTCTGAGCTACAGTATGCCCTGCAGAAGAAAGAGAAGGACAATGGAGTCATGTGTCTCACTAAACTTCTAAAATCAGCAGCAAAGACACTGGTTTCAAAGAAAGGCTGCATAAGACTTTTTATACTTACATTTTTATACTGTAATCCTGTTGTAATTCAGTCAAATCCTTTCAGATTGTTCATTAAGACTTCTGTTAATCCAGGAATCTAGAAAACAGCACCAAATCTGTTCAACCAAAGGCAAGCGAAGACATGATTCCATAAATAAAAATACATTTTATTAATACAAAAGTAAATATGGTAAAACAATGCCCCGTGCCCCACACACACACACACACACACACACACACACACAAACCGGGTCCAATCGCGGGAGCCGAGCTAACAGAGCTAATGTCACTAGCTGCTACGTTCCGGTCCTGCTCCGCTGCCCGTTTCACTTCTCCGCCTTATGGAGTTCCATTTGTATAGCCCCAGTTACACACAACTCACGCAGAACGAGACAGCCCGAGTGAAAGTTGTAGTCAGTCGGTGTTCTCCTACTCCCGGAGGCGAATTTGAGAAATCTAGGGTGATAAGAGGCCCCGCCACCTCTATCACCCTAGATTTATCAAATTCGCCTGACAGAGTGGAGCTCTGGAGCAGCATGCACAGCACAGCCACCTTTGATCACCTTTGATGCACTGTAAGCGGACTGAGGGCCAGGAAACAGGGATTTGAGGCCTAGTCCCAAGACCTATAAACATCCACAGATCACTGTGCGCTTGTCTATAACAGCACCTTTAGCTCTGTGAATCTATCAGAGTTATTATCAGCTCCATGACTGCTGCCAAAATACCACCAGTATTATGAGAAAAACAACAGATTCAGATGAAGTAAGTCAGCCATTTTCATGAAACTCAATGGTGCAATTCTGCCACCTACTGGATATACATTTCTTATTATATTTGAAGTTTCCAGAAAGCGCAGGCAGCGCCATTTGATGTCACATCCGTAGGACAGCACGGGAAATTTGGGCACAAATTGTAGAACATTTTACAGCTCTGTCAGGGACTTTCACAAAACCAGCCAGGAGAGCACAAATGGGTGTTTAACAAATCCTACATTTATTTGGGAGAGGGTTCAAAGAATATTAACAGAATAAAAGACTAGACTTGTCCGAATGACACAAAGCACAAGACTGACTGACTTACATTTGACACACGAGGTTCAACTTAAGTAGTGGCTGATCAGACCACTTCAATAAACAGGAGGGGAAACACCAATTAACAAAAACAATATACAAACCCTATAGGCTATAACTAACAAACACAAACTAACGAGTCTAATCTGTTCTGGTAATTCATAAAGAAATACATAATATAATTACAACCCCCTAACCACAACAGAAAATAACGAAATAAACAGGAAACATTAATCTCCTCTCCCCTGGTAGTTGGTATGTCCCAGAGGTGCTGATTGGGCCTCCTGAGAAGATGAGCTGCAGCTGTGTAGTGCTCCAGCAACTCCTAGGCCACTGGTAACTCAAAACAAAAATACAAAATCAATACATACATTCACACTGAAAGAAAACTGATTGTGTGCACTTCAACCAGCTATCTTAAACAGAAAGAATACAGAAGAAAATAAATAAACAAACATTACCAGACAGCCATTCTCCTGAGGTGAAGGCAGTGCCTGCTGTCACAGTCCCCACACCCCACCAGGAGGCCACCCCGCTGTCACTCTCTCGGCCTGGCACATGCTGGACTGTGAATTGGTGGTAGGGATTTTTACCAGCAACATTTTCAGTCAGATAAAAAAAGTTTGCTTCATTCTCTGCTCTAGTGGTGTAGGTTTTTGCGCATCTGAAAACTGACTTGCAAAAATGCGCCCCACCCAAAAAATTTCACCAGCCGCCATTGATAATGGATGGATCGTTTAGTTTTATTTTCTTGTTGTTTTTTTTTAATATTTTGTGATTCTATCCTCTTCTTCTCTTCCTCTTGGACTGGTGGGGTGGCACCCTAGCGCCCCCTATAGATGGGCCACCACTGTCCCTCACCCTTCTTTCTGTACCCTACCCCATCTTTTCCATCTCTATGTCCATTGGGATTCAAATCAAACCAAAAAACAATTCTAATAAAGACTTTTTAAAAAAGTTATATTTGGACCAAAACTGTTCATATTGTTTATTAATGATTTTGTAAATGTATCTGAGCTCCTTGGTACTGTTCTGTTTGCTGACGATACCACATTGTTTGATTCAGGATCAGAAATAAGTGAGGTAACTAAAGTGAAAAATAATGAACTGATTAAAGTTAAAAACTGGTTTGACATTAACAGATTAACACTAAATCTTAATAAGACAAATTTTATTTTGTTTAATGACAAAAGAAAACAGTGAGGTATCATTAACAATAGACGGGATGGAAATTCAAAAGGTTAAAGAAACTAAATTCTTAGGAGTGATGTTTGAGGAAGGTTTGACCCGGAAGTCACACATTGGTTATATAAAAAGAAAAATTGCCAAAGCCATCGCAGTACTTCATAGAGTCAAGTTTTTACTGAATAGTTCTGGGCTGTTAACATTGTACAACTCACTGATTGTTCCATACTTAACTTACTGTACAGAAATCTGGGGATCCACATATAAAACCTATAGACAACCATTGTTTATTTTACAGAAAAGAGCTATGAGAGTTATTAATAATAGTTACTATAGAGATCCATCCAGTTATTTATTAAATATAAAATAATGAAATTTCATGATTTGGTGAATTGGAAAATATTACAAACCATGTACAATGCTAGTACAGATACTATGCCAACAAATATTCAGAAGATGTTTGTAAAAAGATTAAGTAATTATTTATTGAAAGGAAATAAAGTTTTTAATAAACCTAGATTTAGAACCAAAACAAAGGAATTGAGTATTTCAGTGAACGGTGTGAAATTATGGACCAACCTTAATATGGAAATGAAAGATTTGAAGTCACTTCATGTATTTAAAAGATGCTTTAAATCAAATATATTGAGAAATTATGAAAGTGTAAACTAAGTTAGTGTCTGTGATGTGATTATTTTGGTAAATATTGGAACAGGAAGGTAATAAAAATATTGGAGTTTACATATGAGATAATTATTAAGAATTTCTGTTTGTAAATGGGGCAGATTATATAAGATATTTTCTTCCTTCTGCCCCTTTTCATTCAACTTTGTATTGTAAATGTTGATGTATATTTTGTTTTGTTTTTAGTTTTTCTTTGAATGAAATAAATTTAATAAAAAAAAAAGAAAAAAAAAATATATACAGTATGTCAGGTGCAGCATTATAGCAGTGGCTGTAACGCCTCACCTGGAACAGCAACACTGTTGGGCTTGTTCCTGGCACTCAGCCATCAATTCTGTTTGCTATACAGCCAGACAGGACACAGGAAAACAGAAAAAAAGACAACATAAACAAAACCTTTCTTTGATGACAGATTTGAGTTTATTTTTATTGGATCCATTGAAACATTTGAGACAGTCAACAAGTCCTCAAACATTTTCTGACTGACGTGCATCTCAGACACCTTCTGACGCCCGACTCATTTTCAGGGTTTGATGATTAAACCTATTTACTGAAACAATACGAGCAGCCACACTGCCAGTAAGAATACAAAACAACTGTCACTGCCTTCAGGACATTCAATACATTCATCAGTACACAGTTCACATTTCAACACTAAAAACAGGAATTTCCATTCTTGATCCAAACTTTTCATTGAAGATTCTCTGTGAAAATCCATGTTGGCTCCAGTTCATTCATTATAGCAGGAAATAATTAAGATGTCTTTTTTTTTTTTGAACATGTAAATGTTTTTGTCATGAAATATGAGCCCTGATTTCATATTTAAATAATGAATGAACACAGTCATTTATTTGCAGCACAAAGTTTTTATCTTTTGCTAAATGCAAAAAAATCAAATAAAAGTTCTAGAAAATCTTTCGAGCAGATTTCTTTACAGACCTGCCTGTTATGACCAAGTATGAAAAGGAAGAAATGGTTCAGGGAAATGATTTTGAGAAACTCTCCCCTTAAAGAAGACTTTTGATACAACTAAATTAATTGTTCAAGCTTTTGTTTTGAAATAAACTTTTGAGGAATAAATATATTTTGGACATTTCACAAATTGCTGTCTTGTTGTAATTACATGTTTGCACCAATTTTCTTTAAATTCAGTCAAAATGTGTCTAAAATAGACAAAAGCATGGAGTTAGTATAAAAAAGACAGGAGAAGGGTTGGAAAATGGTTTTAATGCAAAACATAAAGAATGTCAAATCTGTAATATATTAATATTTATATAATATTTTGGCATTGGTTGTTTTAAATCACAGTTATTGTAGCACATCTTCAGAGCAGCAGACACATTTCCCTCGTCTCCGGTGAATCGGTCCGTCCTGCTGCTCTCGTGACTCACGCACGCTGCAGTTCAGTCTCATAACAACAGTCAGGACCACAAATAAGCTTCAGCTGCTGCAGAGAGACACAACCCAGCCGTTTCACACTATGGCAACAGGTTTAGTTTCTGAATGATATGCACACACATTCTGCACTGTCACTATGGAAATGAATAAAACTGGTTTCCCATTTGTCATCATTCCTGATGCTTTCAGTCTCCTAAAACAAATAAATATCACTTTGACCACGAGCAGTGTGTCTTTTCTCTACTTTTCTCATGAAGGTTTTCACATTGGCGTCTGGTAAAGACTGATTGTAAAACACTACAAGCTTTGTGATGAAATTCAGACACTGGTCTCCTCTCCTTCCTGTGAATATGAGCAGTACTGGACCCGCTCCTCCAAACAGATGTCATCTGTCATCGTGCTGGCGTGGCTGGTGGCGCCTCTTTGAGGTTGGAAGGTGAACTGCAGGGTGTGTCTGTTCTTGGCGGGTCCTTTCCCGGTTCCGTTGCTGTAGGAGACCACCAGTCTGCGGTTCTCTTCGGACGCAGCGGAACACGACGGGCCGCCGTCGGCTTTGTTGAGGCGAGGCGAGCCGCTGCTTTGGTCGCTGGCGTTGTTGTGGAGGTCGGGCAGGTTGCCGGTGGCGACGCTGCCGCTCTTGATGTGCGGCGTATGGCTGTGGGTGTGGCGGTACTCCTCATCGATGTCCTTCCCAAGTTTCCACCTCTTCCATTTTTTCAGCATCTCTGACTGAACCTGGGAGATGATTGGACAGCAGAGGAAGAAGAGACGATCCAATTAAACACAAAGCACTTTGAGAAATAGACCACTGTGGCAGGTTTAGATTCACTTAAATATTGTGCTATTGTGTTCACTCAAAAGTTAAAATAGATGGGTCTTTTAGAGAAATAAAAGAAAGAATAAATAATAACAACAGGAACTTAGACAATAAAAAGTATCCTCTCAATATGGAGAATTGGAAGAACTGCAACAACAGCAAAGATCACATTAAAGCTGGACAGAAAGGCAGCCTCACCTCTTTGTTGACAAAGCAATACAGGATGGCAACAAGCAGGCCCTGAAAAAAGAGTTGGGCATTTCACTTAAATGTTTATTACCTGCAACACATAACTAAACGTTAGTAAAGTTTGCTTTAATAAAGAAATGCTCTCAGACATAGATAACAGCTTCATCTATCTGCAGCTAAAGGAAGGACATTTACCTTTTGGTCTGTTTTGTATTGATGCTCCTTACAGCTTTATTAAAAATGACAGAAAAGTTCATGACAAATAATCAAGTTTGAAATGTCAAATTTGATAAATTAGCCTCTATTAGCTCCATCCTGAGCCGGGCTCTGGCTCCTTCCTGTTTCTCTCCACGCTGGTCTTCTTCTGCATACTGAACTCAGGGGGGGGGGGGGGGGGGGGGGGTCATTTAATACAGTAGGTTTCTTAAACAACTTTATACTGGTTGACATTTTACAATATGCCAAATGTACTGTTTATGAATGGACCATATTATGGGATGCACATCTGAATCAGCCCCTTTTCACTGACCTATCTGCTTTTCTGTATAAGGCCTTAAGATGACTTTTGTGAATTGGAACTAAATAAACTGAATAATCTGAAGTCACTAAAGCTAAATGTCATATTTCCATAGGACAGGTGTGTGCCAAGTGCATGTTAGTTATTTGAAACAAAGGCAGTGGACAGAAGCAGGCGTTCTCATAAAGTTGAAACTCATTGAACAGTTAACGTGTGAGACTTTAATTTAACTGTTGGAGTAAATGTCTCACATTTGTATATTGCTTTACAAAGTCAATCATTCACTTGCTGATGGAGCTACAGAGGCGAAGCGACCAGACACAGAGGTGCCACCAGCCCTCTGACCACCACCACCAGCAGGCAATGAGGGTACAGTGTCTTGCCCAAGGACACAATGACAACGGAGCCCAGCTGGAGTGGGGATTTGATCCTGCAACCCTCCGATTGCAAGACCAACACCCTAACCACTGAGCTACTACCTCCCAACTAAATAACTTGAGTTGTTTTAAAGAATAGATATGACCTTTACTTACAGTAAGTGACTCCCAACTTTGGACCCACAAATAGTTGTAGCAGAAGTTTGGAACCTCCAAAATATCCAATTTAGGAATCTAAACAGTCGTAAGAGTCATGAAGTTACTTTAACAGTTTCTGTTTTTGCCAGAACAAAAAGCCACCAGCTGTTGTTTTTAAACCTGGCATTAGAGCTGCAGACCTAAAGGTGCCCAGCTGCTGCTTCATGACCCACATCGAGGCCCAGACTCTGGGAACCAGTTTTAATTCAGAGAGAGAATTCTTAGTTGATGCAGTTAGTTAGATGAAAAGCTGCACCTTCACACAAACTGCCTTTTATTGTGATGCACTTTGTGATATTTATTTATGAAAGTTTCCAAGTAAATGACTAAATTATTAAGGGATATTAGAATAATAAGGTTCAGATTCAGGTGAAAAGCTTTTGTTAGGTTGACTTAAAGCATATAACAGCTTGTTACTGCAGGTAAAAGCAAAGAAATGAAGGATTCTGTTGCTAATTATGATGTAAAAATCTTGATTTTATTTGTCTAATTTCTATTTGATCATCATGCAGTTCAATCAAACTCAATTTAATGATGATTACGATAAAGTTTCACTTTCATTTTGTTACGTTTTTGTTGATTTCTGTTTTGTTGTGAAATATTTCAGATCAAATTACCAAAAAGTAAATGAATCCTGAGTGCTTAAAACTACAATCAATTAGAAAAAAGTTCAGTTTGATTTTTCTTCATCCATCTCAAAACATAAAGGCAGACACACGAAGAAACAACAGAACAGGATGTAACATTTGTAGAATTTGTAGAAGGTTTTGTGTGATTTTTGACCTGGAAGGAGTTGAAGAGGAGGTCACAGAAGAGGCGGATGAGGCGAAGCATGGAGCCTTTAGGGACAGACTCATCAATGACAAAGGTGAAGAGGATGGCATGAATGCCAAGCAGGGGGATGAGAGTCAGGGTGGACTTAGCCAGTCTGGACCAGAGGAGGAAAAAAGTGAAACAGAAAAGAGTTTTTAAGATTATCTGAAAGCAGAAAAGATCAAACACCTTCAGCTGGATGCTTTATTTTATAAAAGGTCTTGGTTTAATATTTTAGTTGATGCATAAACCTTTTAAACAATATGACAGAAAATAAACATATTAAGATGAAAATATTTACAAGGTGGTAAAAGTTAAGTTTTTGTTTATTGCCGTTTTTATTTGATTTTTGTTTTTTCTTTTCTCAGCATCACCCCAGATCCCACTACCTGCCTCTTTTCTACTTTAACTTTGTTTTTTTAAAGTAAAAACACTGTATGTACTTTTCCTACCTGAATTTGTAGTCCGTGTATCTCATCTGGTGAGCTCTAAGTTTAGACATCAAGATTTTAATTATCCTGATGAAGATGAAAAAGTTAATCTGAAAGAGAAAGAGAATTACATTTAGGAAAAAGAAGGTGGAAATTTAGTGATTTAATAATCAAAAGGGCAACAAAAAGCAAATCAGAATTTCCTTTGGTTGGATTTCCTATGAAAACAGTGTCAAGTCTTTACAATTTCAGAAAACCTGAAACTGACCTGCCTTCTTTTTCATGCCTATTTAAACACATGTTCTAACCTGAAAACTAATATTTATGTTTACATTTGTGATATCTGTGCATACTGTCCTCACATTGGATGTGGTATAAGGGCTGTGCAGTTAATCTAATTTCTATTTCAACTTTGATATAGGCTTTAAAGAGGCATAAAAACAATTAAAAAAAACAACCCTAGCAACTCGTGTTTGCTTATAGCAGCACTGACTGTCCATGTTTTGTTCATGTGACTGACCAAGTAGAAATGTCTGTATGGCCCAAGTTACCATCACCGGGAAAATGCCCGATGGTCGGTCCTCATTCAGACCCATGTGCCACTAGCGTAAGTGACTCCGGGCACGAAGGGCTTACGCTGGTCAATCCAGACACGTATGCCTCCTTACCCTGGACACAGGTCAGTCCGTGGACTCTGCACCTGGTCCGCTGGGCTGCACGTATTATTGGTGGAGATGCAGCGTTATTTCTGCACCCTTGGATCAAATTATTGGTGGGAACAATTCAGTGATTGCTGGGTTTTAGTGGGGACATGCCACCTCCATCCATGCCAAATTTACTCCCATAAGTAACAAATATTTGATTATTAACCTACATATCACTAAGGTTAGGCGTTTTATAGTATTAATTCAGGTATCATAAAAGCCATTTTAGTTTCATGATGTAATAAGTTCTAATCACCTCTAAACAGTGCAACACTGCCCCCTGCTGGTTCAAAGTGGTGCCTGCAGTCTGCTTAAAACGTGAACTCCAGACATTGTTAACCTTACATAATCAAAAAAATATCTTATTGTTTCAATATAAATTCTTTTGGTGGTTAAAGCTTACAACCTATAGCCTATAAGGATGAAAAAATTCTGTAAATGAACTCAGACCATCGTACATATTCTAGTAAACCTTTCAAACAAATGCTTTCTGTGACTTGATGCTCTTATTTTGACGAGCCACACTACAGTGTACTCAGTGTGTTTTTGGCTGAAAAACATAAATAAATGAAGTTTCCCAACTCAGTGAGTAATCATTTTAATGGTTTTCATTTCAATAATGACCAAAAATCATCCTGATTATGTTTCTTTAATAATGGAGCAGACCCTCAAAAATGTGATTGTGGAGAGATCTCTGTCTCCTGAAGAAAGTAATACCAGTTATTTTATACACTGCTCACACACTAAGTGCACACACACGTAATGTGATCTAATACAGGAGCCTGTGTAATGACAGACCGTATTATTCATTACAGCGCTCCAGTTATTGGCGCTCCATGTTTGGTAAAGCGTGAACGTTTTCATCACAGATGTGTTTGTGTGAATGGAAGTGTTTGAACTCACTCAAGCACACTTTCCTCAGGTCTGAACGTGTGTGTACTTTCCAGTTGTGTTAAGATTGTTGCTAGATGACAGACTACACATCTATAAAACTGGATGGCTCAGATTTCTGGGATTACAGTGGAGTCATTTCCATACAGAGTGGAGCACTACATGAATCACACACCTGAGGACACGCGTAGATACTGCTGAACACCTATAGGGATGAAAGCACATTTGTGTGTGTGTGTGTGTGTGTGTGTATGGACACGTATGAGGTCAAAAAGGCTCCTGTAATTATTGTGCACTTCTGCTGTTGAGCATGTCCATCCATGATGATCTCTATGGGAACAAGAAGCAGGAAACACATGGGGGAAATTCCTCAGCTGATTGTGTGTGTGGGTGCATGTGTGTGACGGGTAATGAATTATGTATCCATGAGCAAGAAAACACCAAACACATAAATCAGCTACAGAAGTGAATAAATTAGTTTTAGTTTCACGTTTGAGGTCAGAATTTGTTGAACCGTACAGGTTCAGATCAGTGTTTTCTAGGCTGATTCAGGTTCAGTTTGGCTTCAACAGATTAGCGTTGGATTTGACACAATTCAGCTAAATGTGACATAATAAAGGTCCAAAAATACAGAGAGTGTAGACTAAGAAGTGCTGTGTATTTGACTGAAATGGTTTCAACCTAAACCATAAAATCTCAGAGGGCTGGACCATTTATATTTATACTTGGACGTTAGCACTCACCTCACCGCTCTAAACCATAACTCTGACTCAGAAAGTCAGACTCCAGACCAGCCCTGTCCTCAGAAAGCTATAAAACTACCTGGAACATGAAAAACAGCTGCAGGGATAAACGTAAAGTTTTCATTTACATCAGTTTGTATCTCAGCTCAGAGACACAGTTTGTGCTGACCAACCACTATTATCCAGTGACTTCATTCACACAACAGTGTCTGTTGGTCCAAAGTGAAGTTAAAAATATCTCATTTTCAGCTGCTGCTATGTTTCACCAAATAAATAAATACCGTTAAATGTATAACAGCAAGCTCAGAGCTATGTGAATCAACAGGAATTTTTTTTATTCAGGAAAGAGTTCCAGTTGTTTACACGGAAGAGGTTTAAAACGTATACTGCAGCCAACCACTAGGGGGCAGCATTGGTTCCTTATGGCTTTAACTTCTGTGTTGTGTTTCTAGTTCTCCTATGTCTATGATAGAATCCAGAATAATACATTGTTATGAGGCTTTATTGCTTATAGTGAGCAAGGTCATTTAATACGATATTTAGCTAATCCTCCTGGTTTTCTGACATCACTCATAAACTCCTAGAATTATAACCTCTGCTGTAAATAAAATACAGCATTAACTAGCAAAGCTAATGTCAGCCTGTCAAGAAGATAAATCATTAGCTGATGCTTTATTTGTTACATTATGTGTAAAAATATCTGTAGTTTAAAAAATATATACAGGTTATGTCAGGAACCTCATCATCAATGATCAGCAAGTGGATTTTTAGCAGAAATAAATAGTGGGTTGTTTATTTAGCTAGCAAAACCAGAATATCAGAAAGTCAAGATGGATTTATCTTCTTCTTTAAACAGTCTATAAAGATGAACGTAATTCATACTAAGCTAGGTAAGATGAAATTTTGTTTTTCTGTCTTGTTATTCAGAAAATGAGCTGTTAGCTATGAAAATGGTGCTAACTGGGGCCGCAATACGTTAGCAAAAACCTTTGACCACATCAGACTCTGGTGTTTGTATGCTCTGTTGCTAACTGGATTAGTTTTAAAATATTAGACTTCCTTAAATGACTTTTAACAAATGTTCACATGTAAACTAGTAAAAAGACAATAAATAAGGAGAGCAACAGATTGAAACAGGCAGTCTTACCAGATAAGCAAACAATATGGGGGAGCGAATTATCCACCAATATCCCATGTTAATATTCCTCTCCCAGCACCTAAACACACACACACATTACAGCACAGCTTATTGAAATTCACAGAGCGTAACCATGTTCATCCTCTACAATATGAACAACCATCTGCGACTAAAGGCTGCCACATTTAAAACGTCTTTCACATCACGTGCACTCACTCCTCGTTCTCGTACAGGTATTTGACTGAGATCCACGGCAACACGAATATGAGAGGAGCACCTGAAAAATAACAGGAGACGAGGGTTATTAATGCACATTCATTCTAAAGCTGTGCCTTTAGTACAGTTTTAATATTACTTTCAACAGTTTCAAACCTTTTTCTTTCTTTCAAATATATGTTAGTATAAATACGTCTGTTATTTAATTTTTTTCACTGAATATTTGAGGGTTTCTAAATTTATATAAATGTTTTTTGTGAGCTTTAGAAAAGATAAATCTTGTCTCTGTTTTTAGAAACAGTTTCACGTCTGGCCACAGTAGAATGACTCAGTAGCTGGTTGATAATTCAGGTTGACCATGAGCTC
This sequence comes from Callopanchax toddi, assembly GCA_006937965.1. Lineage (NCBI taxonomy): Eukaryota > Metazoa > Chordata > Actinopteri > Cyprinodontiformes > Nothobranchiidae > Callopanchax > Callopanchax toddi. The sequence continues at coordinate 274,857 of SSNR01000033.1, read as the reverse complement.
GTTTGCCCCTCCGTGTCAGGATTAATAATTAATGTAATTAGACATTCAAACAGCGGCATTGAAGCTTCAAATGAACATCAGGTTGTTTGGATTTATTTTAAATGAAAATCCATGTGCTCTTTCAAACCATAAACTAACTATTATATTATGTTTTTTTTTAACATAAATGATTAGATTTTTCTTAAAATTATATATTATTCACTATACCTAATCTTACATCGTGTAACTGTTTAACATGTTTATAAGGTTTTAGTTATGGGTTGAAAATTCCTTTGGTCTTGTGAGATTTTAGTGTATTTTCAAAAGAAAACACATAGAAACATATTTTAATGCAGAGCAATACTGATAAAAATAAAATAAAAAAACATGAATGACAATATTTTTTACTGTCAATAAGATATGCATTGGATTTTAGATAAAAGCAACAACAACAAAATAACAAAATCTTTTTCATCCTGCTGATCAGAACTGGCATAAGTGGCAAATAAATTAAAGGCACAGTAGGCAGTTTTTTCTTGTTTTTAGCACCCCTAGTGTCCATTTTAACTCACTGTCATACAAACAAACTGTTCCCCCTCCCCTTGCTGTGCGCCCGTGTTTTCAATCATCAGATGAAGGTTTTCTTTGTTTCTTTGGAGGCTCCTCCATGATGAACACAATACAATAGATCTCTTAGCTCTTATATAATGACTGTGTCTCCAGCTCGTCTGTTCTGAGCAGGTTCTGGGGGGTAAACATGGATTGCCGTAAAGCGTTACTGCTTTTCGTGACTTTGTGAGACTTCAGGGCACCGGACTGGAGACTCAGAAGTTGCAAGTACAGTATTCTGAACACAAGATCCTGATTAGGCTGAGTGACTTTTTAAAGCACATGCTAGCTCAAGAAAAATATTTTAAAAATATGAAAAATGTACATAGTGTGCCTTTAAACTGGGCTGTTAGGTGTTATCCTTGATAGTGTCCACACAGGGTGATGGAGTTGTCCCATATGCTCATGCTGCTACTTCGTCCTTCAACCCCAGGACCCCGTCCACCACAGAGCGCTGTGATTGATGAGTTCAGACCCTTCCCTCCATGCACCACTGTGACTCACTCTATGAGATGTTTAGGGCTTTTTAACTTATTTACTTCGGTTAAAACTGTTTGATTCAGTTAGCAAATCACAACGCCATTTGTGCTAATAGGAGTTCATTCATTATACGTCTGACAGCGTCAAGGTTTCGCCTGAGATTTGACATTGAGCAAACTATAAATCATTTGCTGTTAGAACAACTGGAATATTCAACATCTGAGTTTGGCTGAGCTCAGAGCTCATCATCAGGACACAGATCACAGGAAGCACTGGCTTTGGTCTCCAACACCGACGGCATCAGCATTTGATCCTAAACTTCAACAAGTGTCTGTTTACATTAATATTAATTGCTTTCATTGAAAGTTGGGTGTTTAATCAATAGAGGCGTTATGAGCCAATTGAAGTCAATGACACGAGTCTAACTAACTAAGACAGTCGATAACAGATGGACAAACAGGTCCTGTTAATCCCAGTAGTTTCAGATAAAGACAGCTATTCTTCTTTATGAAGATTCTTTGTTTCTCATCTGGAGTTTTCTCAGTTCAAACTAAAAATTTAATCAATATAAAGGCAGAGTACCAAGCTTTTGAACTGAAGTGAGAACTTCCCCTGACCCCTCTCTTAAGGGGTTGTTGGGTTCTTGATGATGAATATGCCAGATGTTTTGATCACATCCGTAAAGGCTGTAACACTGTCTGGGACAGTAAAACATGGTCACTCTGTACGTGGCAGAAATATCTGAAAATCAAACAAAAAACATCCAAACACTCAGTAAAAAACTGGTTCGTTCAAAGGAGAGAACAACCAAACAGAAGCTAGTGATGGTGGGTGTCTGGTTACTTATCTTCAGAATAAGGGACACATGTTTGGGGACAGGACAAAAAGATCATCAGTTTGAGGGAGGAGTAAAAGACAGCTGGTTTGTCATAAAAACCTCTTGCATGTGGACCAGGACAACACAAACCCTGTGGTCACCAGGAAGGAAGGACAGGAAGAGTAACGTGTAAACTAGCTCTCATTAATGAAGCTCTGACCTCAGTTTATAAACTTGGTACTCCATATTCTTCTGTTTGAACCGAGAAAACTTCTAGGAAGATTGTTGCCTCTATCATACCCTGGATGTCTGGGAACTTTCACCAGCATCAACCCTGCTGCGTCTCAGTGTTTTAAGAGCTGCCTAAATGAAACTATGTTGTATAACTTTAGCTATGTATAGTTTAGTAATTTATACAAGTAGAAAGCAGACAAGCAATAAAGCTAAATGAGGCAGCATATAGCTGGCACTCATCTGAAGTGATTTACAGGTGACAAGTCACCTTTAAGCTTCCTTTCCCAAGGACACCTCAGCATGTGAAATGAGAGAATTAGAGGTCAAAGTATCAACTTTCAGACTGAAGGATGAAAACTCTCCTACCTGAGCTAAACCTGGAATAACCAGTTCAAAGAGTCTAGTGTTTTAATTTAAAAAAGTAATTTGTACTTTAATAGTAAACATTTTGCAGCATTTGTGGATATTTATTAGATTCTTTGTTATAATTATACCTATTTAGTCTTGTCTAATGTAATCTCTGCTCAGTGTGTCTTGAGTTTTCATTTCAGGGGCTGTCATCCCACACCTGTCCACTAGAGGTCTTCAAAGATTGTACATTTCATGTCTGCTCAGGTTTATCTGTTGAAGTCTGTTAATAGTTCTGGGTCTAACTGGCTACTGAAATCTGACAACCTCTTATCTAATGCATTCAACTATTTTTTCATTTTTCTTTAAGTCAGTCAGTGAGTTTTTTTTAATAATCATAAATTACTATAATTCAACAGGTAAAGTGACGTGCAGCCCAGAAGCAGTTTGTGATGTTGCTCACTGCTGAACGCTGTGAATAACTCCAACAGATTGATGGTTGGTTTGGAGCAAACAACACTACTAGTGAGTGGAGAAAGCTCACCGTTTGTAGACTATATGGTACACATGCTCTATCCTATTGTGTGAGAAGAAATAAAGAGAAAAGTCAAATTGTGTTTGTGTGTAAATGAGATGATTTAATCCAAAAAGTAGTAAAGTTTGGAGACGCTGATGAAGGAGCTCTTATTTCCCAAACTGACCATCCTCCTTGGAGGGGACCAGACTGATGTCTCTATTTACTGTGTGAGCAAACTGCCGTCAAACCAAAATGAACTTTGACAGCGACGAGAACTTTGCTCTGCTAAACTTTGCACTTTGCTTGGCACAAAATCATTTTTGCAGGGAGCATGTGATGCATGTGAATGAGTTTCAGCCTGAGGCATCAGCTTTACTGCTTCTGGGGAGTTCGCTCCTTCACAGTTCGGGTTCTTACCCCAGCCGATGGCCAGGTAAATGTAGAAGTATTTCTTCTCGCTGAAAACGGTGATGACAAGTAGGCTGTGCAAGTAGATTCCTTCCACCAGCAGCCAATAGTTGTTGGCCATGACGCTGTACTGCATCATCACCATGGCACCACGGCACCACATCACAGCCTGACACACAACAACAGACACGGGTGGAGAGGAAGGAGACACTTAGCCAGCATGTCCTCTAATTCCATAGTAACATGTATACACTGTTACTTAGCATCACTAGTATAATGTTTGTGTTTGGCTGGTTATTTCCTTGTAATGAGGCTCAGATCTGTTTTATTTTGTTGGGTCACCTGATGAGTCACCTTTACCATGAGGTGTAATTTGAAACAACTGTCAGTGTTCCTCAGGACAGCTGAGGCTACAGTGTAGCTCATCACACCAGTGTGTGAATGTGTGTGTGTGACTGGGTGAATGTTTGTGTTGTACAGAGCTTTGGGGAGTGTAGAACACTCTAGAAAGTGCTTTATAAATACAGGACATTTACCATTCAATTTATCTTAAATTCAAAAAATGTTTTGAACTGAGATTAATTTGTTTTTCTTATTTCTGTAGAAAAATACAACCATTCAAGCAACTCAGAGACCCAGAGGAGAACACTGAACAGTGAGCTTGATGTCTGAATAAACACAAGGCTCAAAGCTTGGGTAGAAAAAAACTATGAAGTGAACAAAAATGTGCTTTAATGAAGGTTAGCTCTTTTATAATGTAGCTCTCCCTTTTCTGACTAAACTACATAAAAATAAACACAGAAATCTTCGGTGTAGTGAAGATGTTTCCTATTATTTTAAATGATCAGTCACATCACAGGTTTCTTATTGTTTAGACTAAATGTGGATTGATGCTGACAAACTGTTCTGTTTAAATTTGATTGCAAACATAAACTATCTCAGCTTACTTTATTTAAATAGCTTTCGGGAAAAGAAACAAAGTTTTGCACAAACTCTTAGATGTGAAGCGTCTAGACCAAATCGTTACCCACTCTATTTCTAATGACGCCTTATTAAACCTGATAGATTGCGAGTCGGAAAACATGAACATGTGCTGATTGGGTTGTGACACATCCTTAATTTTAAAACGTTTCATTTTCTGCAACGGTTTTTGTTCTCGTCATTGAAATCCACCTTCAACACAAACCTAAACCTAAAACTAAAGGCTAAACAGGCTGTAGATCTATGAGTCTGTGTTTCCTCTCTGACATTTTAATCTTTAGTTTAAATGATCCGAGTTGAGCTGCTGAAGTGATTGTAGTCAGTAAACTTTTAATTTGGCGAGACTGTTGCAGGAGCAGCACATCAAACAGTTAGTGGTGAAAAGCATTGCTGATGTGTGTGTGTGTGTGTGTGTGTGTGTGTGTGTGTGTGTGTGTGTGTGTGTGTGTGTGTGTGTGTGTGTGTGTGTGTGTCTCCTACCGGGATGTTGACCCAGGCTTGTGTCCGGGCGTTGCTGCTCCGTGGGTCCAGTGTGAGGGTCAGCAGGGCGTCTTTGACCAGGATGGACACCGCTCTCAGGATGAAGGAAGCAAACAGGTTCATGTGGATGTTGTTCCTCATGCAGTGAAGCTTCCTGATGCAGAAACCTTAGTGTAAGAGTTCCTATTCATACAGGATGTGTTCTTATATACATCTATCTTTTTATTTTTCCTCTCTTTCCAGTGTTTGCTTCTTTCTGTGTTTTTAACTTCCTAAAGTTTTCTAAACTTTCTTTTCCATCACTTTTTATCTTTTAGATTTTTCTCCTTCCTCTTTTATTCATGCCCTTATATTTACTTTGTTAATTCAGTTTTCAAACAAATTATTTTCTCCCTCTTGTTTACGGCTCAATTTTCATATTTCTTCCTACTTTCCCTTAAAATTATACATTTTCCCAACCCAGTAAAAATATATCATATTGATGTGTCAATTTAGAAGTTTCTAAGGCCTCTACAACTTTAACAGGATGAGTACTTTCTTCAGAAATTTGCTGCATTAAATCCTACACACGCCGTCACCCCTCTGGTGGAGGATCTAAGTACTGCAGCCGGCAAGTGCCAATTTTATTTATTTTTAATTATTGTTATTGTTCTATATTACACAATAAAATATAATATAAATTTATATGAGTGTAATTAACATGTCTGAATATATTTTTTTGTGTTAGAAAAAAGGGCTAAATTAGTTATTTAAAAGTGAAGTTTCAGGTTCTTCTGTCTTTTATGCATTTAGTCATGTTTTCACTTAATCTCTCGGCTTATTTCTATGTGTTTGAAACATGTTTTACCTGAAGCTGATGAGGATTCCCAGGGCCAGCAGCAGGGCTCCCAGAGACAGAGAGTAGCCCACCGTGTACATGATCCGCAGCTGACTGAGGATACGGCCATACTGCTGCTGCAAACCCAACAGACACATCCTCAACTCACACAAACACACAATTATTTAGAGGGTAAAATGCATAAAAATAATGTGAACAGATGGAAAGATTTTAAATTTTAGATTGTGTCTCAGTGTTGCTCAACCATCTGTCCCTGTAAGACGTTTCAAACATGGCAAGAATAAATTCAGAAGCGAGGTTTAACCAGACAGACACACTACAGTGAGTACACACACCTCACGGGGGTCGTCCTCACACTCACTGGTATTCTTCTGTCCCCATTTACCATCCTCACCGCAGACTCTGTAGACCAGACCCCGCTGAACTGTTCACAAAGAGAGATGAGATTCAAGATCAGACAAATGTCCACAAAAATAACAAGATCTTCTTTCATTGAATTTGGGTGAAGAATCTTGCAGCCTCCAAAAAGTTAAGAGTTTTTTAAAACAAAAAAAGCTGCAGTATTTTTCTCATATTATTCCTCATTTTAATGCTGTGTAAGTGTTCTCCTCCAACCCCACCTATAATCTATTAGTTCAACCAGCATAGACCAGCACTGACCAGCATAGACCAGCAAATAAATCATGCTGGTCTGGATTTATATGCTGGTCAGTGCTGGTCTATGCTGGTTTGGTGCTGGTTTAGCTGGTGGACCAGCATGATTCAGTGCTGGTCTATGCTGGTTGAACTAATGGATCACTATAGACCAGCACCAAAACACAACACTGGTAACCAGCTATGCTGGTTTTTACAGCAGGGGAATCATCGTTTTTATTATGCTTACATTTACTGACCTTTCAAGTCAGTCAAATCCAAGATGGCTGCCAAAGCTAATCAGCATTAGCAAACACAAAAATGGCTACAACTCAGATATTAAACTAGAAATCGGGGCGCTAATAGCTGAGAGTCATTTCCAACACATCCTCTTTGTGTTACCTGATCGCATGAGATCTTTGTTTGTTAACTTCACCATTGAAGGCACACTATGTATGACCCTTTACAGGGTTAATGAAAAGCAGTGGCAGGCCTTCAGTTATTTTCTACTCAGTCTAACCTCAATTAATACACCATCAATCTGACGCCACGACTCCAGAATCCATACAAAATCACACATTACATCGCCTATTATATAGGCTGGTCAACGCATATTTTTGGGCAGATCAGAACCGAACAGAACAGAACCGGGTCCAGGTCTGTTACGCCACAGTATCACGCGCAGCCTGTGACCAGTAGCGGTGCTGCTGTACAGCTCATATGATTCAGCTCAGTGACATGCTACAGGTGACTGATTACTAACAAAATAAAATGTTTGCACTCACCAACACAAATCTCCTCCACATCATAGCTCCAAACACCAAATCCGTCAATAGCAAGCAACAGGCATTTCCAGCTGTATAATTATATATATGTATACATATCCACATTCACAGTTCCTGTTCTGAAATTGATAACAAACAGTTTTTCCCTGCTGGGACAGAATCCCTTTGTCTCCTTCAGGCATCTGGGTTAAGAAAATACACCAATAGCTATCGGTAGCTAACGAATCTCTAAGTTTAGTTTAGATATCACCGCCTTTGGGCTAAAATGAGTCCCCATCCAATCACAAGACGTGTTCATGTCAACACAACGTGAGGTATGCTGGAAGGTTTTCGCCACGCAGCTGATCGCAGCTGATCATCTCTGGTGACTGAAAGTGAACAGCAGCCTGCTCTGATGATTCTGAAGGCCCAGAGAGAAGAACTTGGGCGTAGAGCCCCTAGTGGCAGACTTGATTCTGCCTAACAACACAAGCTAGCTGAAATCTCATGACTCCTGCATATTATCGATCTCTCCCTGTTTGAACACAGCTGATTTCTTTGAATGAGTGATGAACCGCTCATGAAGGCCGAGGAGACATTTCAACAGTCTCTGAGCAAAGAGAATGCTAACGTTTTTATGACAGTGATTTAAAATGGACACTAGGGGGTGCTAAAAACAAGCCAAACTGCCTAGTGTTCCTTTAGGTCAAATGTTTGCTGTTGGAGTTGGTCCTGCTGTTTGTTAGCAACATACAGTATTTTACAAACCACTAGTTGGATTTGAATGAAACTCATAATCATTATGTGCATCTATAACTGACTGGATTTTGAATGTAGCCCCATTTAAAATGGCTGCCACAGCAAATATTAAAATAGCTATAATTCACTTTTACAGGCACTGAGCTAAGATCTGGTGTCACAGCTGAGAGTCGGTCACAAAACGTATTCTGAGAGATAAAAGTTCACAGATCTTATGATAAATGGTGGCAAATGGTAGACCTTTGATTTTCATTGTTTAAAATTTTAGACTCACAAATTTAGGAAAACTAAATAATAGAAGCTACTTTCCATCATCACAAATATTTTGAATTGTCACTCTTTGTCACCATCATGAGTTTCTCTGGTTTGTGTAACAAAAGTATAAAAGTGATCGACCTTGTTAGAAAGACTATTCAACAGATCAGTGGAGTTTTATAAAACCTTTTAAAGGTACTGCAGCGTGAAGCACTGACAAGGTTTATTGTGTAGCTACACAAACATTTGGCATTGACACTGTGAAACTAAAGTATGCACCATTTCATTTATCTTCCAGAAGATTTCAGGTTTCTTTCATCCTGCTAAGCCAAGGACACACGAGGAGCTGCAGGCCTGTATTACACACTATCCTCCATTTTATTTACACCATTCAGTGAAACCGGATGAGAAGCACATCCTTCTCTTGCCTGCTGCAATAAGTTCTGACGTCATCTGTCACAAAATGTTAAGTTAGAAAAACTCCAACACTTTACATAAAAACACAGCTGAGGACTAGAAAACTGCTCAAAAGACTGAAATTGTTTCATGTCCGGAGTCAAAATCACTTTATACAAAAAGTCACTTCGAAAATAAGTTTACTGTATATGCAACCTCTTACAAAACAAGTGAAAAGAGCTCAAAATGTTCCAGCAAAGAGGCAAACACTCACATTCACACTGTCTAGAAGTTCGTCTGATCTTTACATGCACAAGCTCTTTGGCTAAGTTCAAATCAGAGACCCGTCAAATGTCTAACAGGCAGATTCACCAAAAGCCTGCAGCGCTGGGTGTTTGGGGATCATTTGGACCGATTATCTGTTCCTACTCAGCATCAGATTCATAAAGCAAATAGAACAAATGATAAGTTGTTTCAAACACACACACAGTTCAGCAGCATATTAGGCTTTTCAAAAACGTGTTCCTTTATTTACTGACCTTTGTGAAACCATGGCAGGAACCATGGACAGGTGACATTGACGGTGGTTCCTGGAAGTCCATCGGGCCAGCAGGCATACAAATCAAAGGTTCTGTTACACACCAACCCTGGAAAGGATAGTAGACCTGTAGAACCTTTTCTGGTTTGTGGATTTCAGGGTTTTTTTTTGTCTAAACGCATCTCATTAAGAGGAGAGGGACTCACCTGTAGCAGGGGGCGTGGCATTGATGAAGTCCAGGCACTGGTCCTTGTAGCTGCTCCACTGCTCCTTCACAAGCTCCAGAGAGTTAGCGGATGAGACCTGTAGAAAGTATTTCCCTCGTCTGTGACCTCTTAACCCCACTCAGTGGTGAATTAAAGGTGTGTGTGTGTGGCAGTGTGTGAAGAAGAGACAGGACAGGAGTGGGACTGTACCTTTGTGCAGCTGGACAGCATGAGCAAGGCCAGGAGGAGATACACCTGGGACATCCCACTGCTGCTGGGAGGATGGGGGTCAGTGGGGACCAGAACACAGAGGGATCCCAACACATGAGGCAGCCTCGGCCTGAAATCACCCGGCTGCCTACACACACACACACACACACACACACACACACACACACACAAACAAACGCACAAACACAATATAGAGGAGCTTGTTATGGGTGTGTGTTGAGAGTTACACCTGAAAATCAGATCAAATTTACCACAAATGATCAACGACTCTCAGGTCAAACACATGATCCCCGGTTTTTAAATTAACAAAGGAATGTTACCTGCTGTAAAATAACAGCCTCATTTTATTCAGTTCCCACAATGCATCAGTTTTTTTTTTTTTTGCACTGAAAGAGCATAAAACATGAAGCAACATCACTGACACAAGCCGAGAGGAGATGCACATATAGAGAACTTTGGTGATAATGTTGCAACTGAGGATGTGTTTTTCTTCCTCAGCAGTAACCACTGCATCATAACAGAAAACTGGAACAGAATATTGTAAACCAGACTCCTATCATCCATTAGAGTTACACATTTAATCACCCAACTCTCTTATTGGGTGTTGATTTTCACGATGGGTTCCCGTGACATCAGCTGACCAACCTCGCAGCAGGAGAACAAAACGAAATCTGAAACGTTTCTGCAAAAAACACTTTAACTGTTGAAACATTTTTGGCTAAAACGTTTCAAATTCCATTCTGTTCCAAGTCTTTTTGCTTCTGATGCAGGTCGCCTTCAGGTCCTGGTCCTATTCGGTTTGCCTGTGTGGTGATGAATCACTACTCCACACAGAAATCTAAGTAGAACATCAACAGTTGTCTTGTTCAGAAGATAAGCACCATCCATTTTAAAAGAACCACAGTAATACGGTAAAGTGCTGTTGTTTTTTCACCCTGGAACAGACCGTTTATTTAGTGGTGTTAGAGATGTATGACCACATCCACCTCTTGACACACTCAGACAGTTTACGAGCTCCTGTGGGAATCTAATGTTTGGTATAAATCTAAGGGATTACATCGAGGGATAAAAAGGTTAAAAAGAGAAAACAATTCTCAGAATTTGTAATCATCTGATTAAGAATGAGACAGTGGTGGACCGTCAGGGCCAGCAAGGCCTGCTCTGCAGGCCTAAACTTACTCAAAAAATATAAATGTATTTTTTCTTTTGGTAAATATTTAAAAATAAAATTATTCTCCAGTCAGTTCTCTTTATGTCATATATCAACTTAGTTGCATCGCTCCCAGTGTTAAATACTAAGAAAGTGTTTTATCCAATCAGATTTCAGTTAGCTTGTGTTGCCAGGTGGTATGAAATCTTCCCCAGGCCTTCGGAATCAACAGAGCAGGCTGTAAGTGAACAGGGACGGTCAGCTGTGATAGCCAGTCAGCTCTCGAGTCCGCGTGGTCGACGCCAGCTAGCAGGTCTGACGTTGGTGTTGACATGAACGCGTCCTGTGATTGGTTACGGTCTCGTTTTAGCACAAACGGCAGAAACATGGAGATTCGTTAGCTACCAACAGCTGTCGGTGTACTGTATTTTTTAATCCACGATGGCTGAAGGAGGAGAAGGAGTCCTGTCCCAGCAGGGAAAAGATTTGGTCTGTCAATTTCAGACAAGGAACTGAACGTTATTATGGATAACAGCTTCAGAGTAACGGTGGAAGTGCCTGTTGCTTGCTGCTGATGGATTTGGTGTTTGGAGTTATGATGTGGAGGACATCCATGTTGGTGAGTGCATTTTATTTGTATTTTATTGTGTGTCATTTTATTTGTTAATCATAAATCACCTGAAGCATGTACAACAGTATGAGCTGTTTCTGTGCCGCTGTGTGATCACAGGTCACTCTCCTGACACTCCGCTGCCCAGGCCGGTTCGGTCTGGCCCACAATGTGCGTTGACTAGACTATAGAAAGGGTGATGTAATGTGTATGTATGACTCTGTATGGATTCTCGAGCCGTGGTGTTGTATTGATGGTATTATGAGGTGTATTAATTTAGGTTGTACTAAGCAGGGTATCACTGAAAGCCTTGGGGTGACAAGACAGTTAAAATCAGGTATTCTAAATAAACCCTGCATATTATTTTTATTATATTTTTATTTCTTAACGATTTGTGTCAGTCCAATTTAGAACATTAATCCATAATCCAGTGCATATTTTCAGAATTGTACCATCTAGTGTTGGGTTAGGTAGATTTCTAAAGAAGAGGTTTGTTAGTCTGGTGTTGCTTTTGTGAACATGTTGACAATTTATCCTTTAAACCACCACATTTTGAGAAAATGAACTTCTTTCTTCTTTGCTACTGTATTCTTCTATAATGTAAAACAGGACATAAAAAGACAACAATCTACCAAGACATTAATCATTTCATATTCACTATTTTTTTTAAATTTTATAAACAGAAGAAAAAAGGAATTTTGTGATTTTCATGAGTAGCTAACAAGTAATTTGATATCACCAATTTTTTCCCCACAAAACCTGATTTTCTTTTTCATATATTTTTGTGTAGACTTTAGTTACGTTATATTCAGCCCTGATGAGGCAGAGTCTAATGATGGGAGAGTTGAGTCCATTACAGCAGGGGGTGCTGAGGTGGATGAGATTAGCTCTGGGATGCAGAAGGTTCTGGATGTTAAGGGGCTGTCCTCTTTGATGTGCCTCTTCAAAGTTGCATGGACTGGAATAGCACCTACATGCAGTGACAGACTGAGATCGTAGTCCCAATTTTTATGGGCTGGTTTAAAAGCCATAACAAAAAGGGAAGACACGTGGGAAATTGGTAGAAAATATACTTTATTTTAACATAATTAAACATGTCCTCTGGGGTGAGGAGCTCTCTCTAGCTCCTCTGTCCTCCTCTCAGAGGTGGATCTTTTTATGATGGCCAGGTGCCACCAATCTGCCATCAGCACTTCTTGGAACCTGCAGACAATCAAGCACACAGATCCACCCACACCAACACCAGGGTGCAGGCCTGGGGTTGGAACACCCCTCTAGATCAAGACAAGGTCCCACAGGACCTCTGGACCAGCAACCGACAGAGTCCACCCTCAGGCCAGTCCTTGTCCACGGAAACTACAGACACCTAGAGGCCAAGAAAAGAGAACAGCTAAAACAAACACAAAGCACCAGTTAATGAGGAGCCCTGGACAGTGCGTCAGCTATGACGTTGTCTCCGCCCTGAATGTGACGAATGTCTAAAGCAAAAGACTGCAAAAACAGTGACCGACGAACCAGCCTCTGACCCGGGCTGCACAGGGAGGTCAAAACTGTCAGAGGGTTGATCAGTATGAACCGGCCCCAAACACACATACGTACACCTCAAAGTGCTGCAATGACCAAATCAGTGCCAGACTTTCCTTTTCGATAACTGAATAGTTCAGCTGATGTCTATTAAACTTCCTGGAGAAAACAACACACAGGCCGATCAACTCCAAGGTCACCCCTCAGCAGGGGCACCCCACCTGCCCCCACACGACTGGCATCAACTTGAATGGCTTACACATATCCCAGGCCAATAAAACTGAATCACAAAGGACTGCCTTGACCTGTAGAACCCCACTAAACACAGGAACCTCATTAGTTCCTTCTTGGTTGTTGGTGGTGGGATAATGGCTTCCACCTTTGCATGCAAGGGACACACTTGGCCCTGATCTACCTGGTGACTGAGATATGTTACAGTGGCTCACACAAACAAGCACTTTTCCAGGTCAAGTGGTCAAACTGTTTTTATTTGTTCCAGGTGATAAGACTACATATCTGAATACATCCAGATAAACAGCACACCCTTCCAAGCAGCTCACAACAGCATTCGTCAGACGCTGGAAGGTAGCTGGAACACTTCACGATCCAAACGGCATCACATCATAACAACATAATCTACTGGGAGTAAGGAATGCTGAGGTCTCCTGGGCTCTCTCAACTTAGACTGTTGAGAACCCAATAAGTGACTTAGCCCCTATCCAAGTTCTGCAGCACTTCAGAATTTTAAAGTTGACCAGTTAATAAGGGATCAGAAACAGGAAAGTCATCCTCACAGGGTTCATCTGTACCTGGAAACCTGGTGCTTTGGCACACAGCAGTCAACAAGTACAGATCACCAGAACATGAACACGGAAGAGAACTCACACAACCAACAATCAAATGTTCAAAAGACTGATTAACAGGAGGGATGGGAGAAAGAGGGACTACTTTTATTGATTGATTGCGTTTACTGCTTAACTGACAGGTGTGACAGGTTCCGATGTAAGCAGCAACATTTTGTTTTGTTCAAGGCCAAAAGAAGTGCCTCAAAGTGCAGTCATAGATGTTCCTGACTCCCATGTCACCAGACCCGTCATGAGAGACCTGCTAAAACAAACTACGTTGTTTTGAAGGCACAACAACTTGATTAATGGGTCCCTAATGAACCGATCACCACAAGGAACCCATTTTCTCAACAATACCTCATTTTACACCAAGTATCCATGAGCTCGATTTTTTCATCTCCTCTGGTGGCAGAACAGACTGAAAAGGCTATAGAAGGGTGGGATTGGATCTCTGCTCACCCACCAAGTTGCTCACCAAGTTACTCTGTGAGATAAACAAATGTATAGTAGACATACAAAGTCAGGGGGGGTTACTGTCACTGTCTGAAGGTACCTGGTCGAGGGTTGAATCAGCTGCTGCACTCATAGCACGAAAAACCTCAGGGTTAGACATTTCATCAGCACCTGAGCTATTACTAACCCAAGACCCTGGGGTAATCACAGGCCTCTCTGGTTGATCTGCCAGGATTTTCCCTCCAGCTATACAATTTCACAATGAGACCAGGGGTGCACATAAGTGGTCTGCCATTGCACATGCGCACCAGACATCATTTGTGCGTACCAGATGCCTCTCCCTGAACGTGCCTTTGCTGACCGGTGCTTTTGCGATCACGCAGCACATGATGAGACACTGAAGGGCTTAACATCCTGTTGCAGTGCACTGTGAAATAGTGGTCATACTGTGTCTGAAGCTTGTTAACACACACCCTGCACCACCGACACACACGCACGCTGCACTGATGACACACATGCTCGTTTCACCGCTGATGCCCACGAAGACGTTGTGCACACCAGACATCAGTGCCAGGTACCTCAGTGAAAAATGATGTGCACCCCTGAGTGAGACACCCTCCACAGGCACAGCAGGATGCACCCCCATCAGGACCACACAGTCAAACTCCAGCTGTAGCACAAGCTGATGCACCGGAACATGAAATCCAGACAACCTTTCAGTTAATCTCACAGAGCTGGTGCCCATTTCCAGGAGTAACCAGGTGAGAGGCAGGGTACACCCTGGACAGGTCACCAGTCCTTCACTGAGCCACACACAGACAGACAACCCACACACACTAAATCATACCTAGTGACAATTTAGAGTTGTCCATTAACCTGCATGTTTTTGGTCTGTGGGAGGAAATCGAAGTATGTAGAGGAAATAGAAAGCACATGCAAACTCCTCACAGAGCCTCTGCAGCTGTGCGATGAACCTGCAACAGTGCTGCTGCACCACCAAGCATTCTCCTTTTTAATAAGTCATCTTGTAAAATTAGGATGTCTGTTTGCAGGAACATGGATAGAAACACTGGGATCTGCGTCAATAAACTGTCTCCCTGCACTGTGATCCTCTACAAAAATTCACATATACTGACTTTATAACTTTATTGTGCTCATGTAGTTTAGTCTGCAAGTCTGTGCTGTTAAAAAAGAGCAAAATACTGCAAGTATTGAACTAAGACTTGGTATCGGAGGGTTTTTTTGTATCAGGGACACAACTCTTCACCTGGACATCCCTAGTAGCATCAGACAGTTAATGTTTGGATCAAAATGTGTGAAGTGTGTATCTGAGGATTCTGGTGTGTGAGTGAATGCAGGCTGCAATGTGTGTCTGTTTTATGTAGCCAGAATAGTGAGCAGAAGACAGCAGACAGTGCATAATAGTTTTAAACTCATCGATCTATCGACTGCATAGGCAGGTTTTACATTACACACACACACACACACACACACACACACACACACACACACACACACACACACACACACACACACACACACACACCAAAATGCTTTTGAATGATGACATATGACTACACTTTCTGTCCCTGAACAGTAAAGGTACACAAAACCAAACAACAAGACAAAAGACTGAAAGCATTTGATTTGCTTTTTGTTATTTTCTGGAAGAATTCTGGTCAATTACAAAAATCTAAATTCTCTAAACAAATTGTTCTTTTCTCTCATGACTGATCCAATCTGGAGCAAAGTGTTTTTCCATTTAATATTTTTACTCCAGATGACCTTATGTTGAACTGTTCTGTTCAAAGTCTTCTTA
Organism: Callopanchax toddi; assembly: GCA_006937965.1. Taxonomy (NCBI): domain Eukaryota; kingdom Metazoa; phylum Chordata; class Actinopteri; order Cyprinodontiformes; family Nothobranchiidae; genus Callopanchax; species Callopanchax toddi. The sequence continues at coordinate 258,983 of SSNR01000033.1, read as the reverse complement.
TAAATATCTCAGATTAAACTCTTACATCACAATTCCATGGAAAAGCTCAGAGTGCATGTCCAACAATCGTATGATGAATATGACTCTGTGTGTCTGTGTGTGAGTGTTATTAAGAAGCAAGACAAAGAGAGTGATGGAAAGTAATAAAATATCACAACCACTGAACTGTATGTGCACAGTCTGTGTGACTCACGTGTTTTCTTTTGAAATAGTCCTGAATAACGAGCTCTTCATATGTAAATTAATACAGATGCCCAATGATTACACACTCTGCATGGGTGTGGGTGTGTGTGTGTGTGTGTGTGTGTGTGTGTGTGTGTGTGTGTGTGTGT